>CM037891.1:9945371-10326353 GCA_021292165.1 Shinisaurus crocodilurus
GTATGACAGTATGTGGGTACTGAAAGAAGGTGCATTAAAATACATCCAAAAGTGGAACAAAATGCCAAGATTCGGGGGAGGGGGCTGTAGTGGGAGTTGTCTCATTATTTTTTTTATCACTGAGCGTTGCCTGCGTCCAAAGGAATAATTGTTTTTATACCCCATCCCCATCCGTGCACGTGCAAATGTGCGTGCGAACACACTCATTCTATAATAGACCGCTCCCAAATTTGCTCTCCGGGTCATACACAGAGCACACTAAAAGAAGTACAAGGCAGACAGCCAGTTCGGTGAGGCGGGGAGAGGGGATGCACATGAGACACATTGCTTCCCCTCAGTCCCAAGAAGCTGCACTGGGTCTTAGCCCAGCAGCCAGCCAAATGCCTCTGGGGGCTCACAAGCAGGGCGAGGTACCTTTTCCTGTTTTTGGCCCCCAGCTTCTGATAACCAAAGGTATACTGCCTGCGCGCACAGAGGCTCGATTTATCCATCCTGGCTAATGGACAAATGCATGGGAGAGAAGTCTATTGATGGCTAAGCCTCTTTTTTTTATACCAGCCTAAAGTAGCAGCCATCAACATCTTTGTAGTGGTGAATTCTATACAGGAATTATGTGTCCTGTGAAGAAATACTTCATTTTGTTGGTCTTGAACGTAGTGCCAATCAGCTTCATCGGCAGTGCGATCCTATACATGCCTACTCAGAATTAAACTCCACTGAGTTCAATGGGACTTACTCCCAGGTAAGTGAGCATAGGATTGCAACCTGAGTGACCCTAATTTCTAGTATTGTGAAAGGGGGGGGGACACCTAAGCCTTACGACTCACAAATAATTGCATCAACTTTTAGTCTTCCTGCAGTCAGCTTTTTACACTCCAAACTCAAAAGCCCCAAACGGTTTAACTGTTCATCTTAGGAACAGTACTCCAACCCCTTGATAATTTTAGCTGGCGTTCTTTGCAGTGGGACAAACACCACACACACACGATGTGCTGGCGATGTCAAAGATGAAAAACTGAATTTCACACATTTGTGAAACACCCTTTTAATAGCTCTTAATAGTTAAAAAAAAAACAGGTAGTATTTTTAAAAAAAAAATTGGTAAGAGCCTGTGTCTATTCATAAATCTTTATATATACTGTTTTCTCCCTGTGTGTCTTTCTGTGCGTGTCTCTCTGTGTGTATGTGTATATATGAATGAGATTCAATCTGGTACTAGCCTCCGAGAGGCTGGCATTGCAATTTGATTACTGCAACCATACTTTTTAACTGCTGTCAAAAGAGACAGCGTCTTGTATAAACAGCTGCCGGAACACATGCCCGCTTTCTGTATTCCCAGCTTTAAATCATACGACGGTGATGAATCTTTATCTGACACTAATACTTTTTAACTTCATAAGGACAATTAAAATGAATTGCAGCTAAATGCTCACACAAGAAATCCTCGTTGCATAGTAACATGCTTTGCACATTGCTGGGGGCGGGGGGGGGGGAGAGGATAGAAAGACACAAACAACTTCCGAATGTCATCTCATTTAGGTGGGTCTGAGGTTCGAAAGCAAAATAGCAAAGCAGAAGGGCACCGGGTACAAGAAACAGCACAGAAATGTCTAGGCATTTGTAACGTATCCTGACTCCTGCTGAATGGCCTCAAGGCAGCTTGTATGTAAACACTAAACAACACAACCACCACCATACAAAACGGCAAAATAAAAACAGCAGGCAAAACAGCAAGAATGGCAAGAAAAACCCAGGAGGGGAAAGTGGCAAATGAGAACATTAAGACAGGTCTCAATCTCTTAAGTGCCATTAAAAGCACAAGAGAACAGGACAGACTTCGCCTGGTATCGTGAAGGTGACAAAGAGTGCTGAGCATACATGCCTAGGAAGTAAGTTCCATAATTTCGGCACCACCACAGGGAAGACCTGGGTGACTTTGGGCCAGTCACTGACTCTCGGCCTAACCTACCTCACAGAGTTGTTATGAGGATAAAATGGAGTGGAGGATTATCAGTGTTGACCACCTTGGGTTCCTTGCAAGAGGGGAAAAGGTGGGATATAAATGCAATAATAAATAAATATAAAGAATAAAAGGGTTCTAGTCCCCACTTGGCCATGAAGCTCACTGGGTGACTTTGGGCCAGTCACTGACTCCCAGCCTAACCTACCTCACAGGGTTGTTGTGAGGATAAAAACGGAGGAGGAGGGGGACCATGTAAGTCACCTTGGGTTCCTTGCAAGAGGAAAAAAGGCAGGATATAAATGTAATGATAATTAAATAAAAAAAAAAGACTGATCATTCATCATCATTTATTTATATGCCACCTTTCCCTCAAAAAAGCCCAGAGCAGCTAACATCATCAAACAGAATATAATAATATTAATCAAGAAGCAATAATATGAATTTTTTACAATGCAAATACTACGATCAGCTTGAGGTGAATACATACCACAGTTAAGGCTGGGGGGGGGGAGCGTTGTGGTTTGTGCCCTCCGGGGTCTCAGGAAACTTCTATGTAACCGATGGGAGTTATTTTAACAATGGTGTGGTCTGTTTTTGGTGGTGAGTCCCTAGTTAGCAAGTTAGTCCCAGAGAGGCAGCGTGGTCTAGTGGTGAGAGTGTTGGACTGGGACTCGGGAGACCCGGGTTCTAGTCCCAGCTCGGCTGTGACACTGGGTGACATTGGGGACAGCCACTGACACTCAGCCTAACCTACCTCGCAGGGTTGTTGTGAGGATAAAATGGAGAGGAGGAGGAGGAGGAGGAGGAGGATTATGTAAGCTACCTTGGGTTGCTTGCAGGAAAAAAAAGGCAGGATATAAATATAATAAATAAATAAATAAGACTGCTGAGTTCTGTACTAGTTGCCGTTTCTGAAAGCTTTTCAAAAGGCAGTCCCACATACAACGCACTACGGCAAGACTCAGTGAAGAGAGAGACACAGACTTCAGCAGCGTATATGTTTGCAGGTGTGGTTTCTTCAAATGTGTGACCATAACCCCCAGAGAGGGAAGGTTAGGGAAGCGAGATGGTGAGTTTTGTTAGAATTTTAAAACAAAATCAATGGGGGGGGGGAGCAGGGCGGTAATACAAAGACGGCGACAGAATTTTAAAATTCCCTAAGGAAAACAAGAAATAATAAATCAACCAGCCCAAAATTAAAAGTTGAAATGACACAAAAGAATTCAGACAGATTTGAGATGGGGGAATTCTACCATAAGCTGGGTGCAACCACAAAGGAGGCTCTCTCATGTATACTCATGGGACATAACTCGCTGATCTCAAAGAAAGGGCAGGAACATTTAGTTGGAGAGAATCCTTTTGCTACCCAAGTCCTAAATGATTTATACATCCTTTTATATTCTAAACACTGTGGAAGTTTGACTACTTGGTAGTTCATTAAAATCCATTCATGTTCCAAATATTCCTTAAGAGAGTTAGTAGGAAACATTCATCCTATTCAAAGGCAGCTGACACCAAACGCCTCTGTCTGAGCAGCACTGAAATTATTAACAAAAGCACAGAGCAAGCTCTATCAGTGTTCCTGAATGCTCCCAAAAGTGGAGTAGCCTTTAACCTAATTCAAGCATCCTTTCGCAGACTCCTTTCTGCGGAGTTTCAGCAGCCAGAAAACAATGTAATCCACAGCTGCCAAAGGGATGCCCAGGTAAAGGGTACAAGGAACCTTTCTGCAAAACAACTCTGGTTAACATGCAGGAAAGAAACCTTTCTTCCTGGGAAGCTGGTTCTGTAGCTTCACATCAAAGAACTCTGCCATTTACGTAATATAAGGGATATAAATATACTGCCAATATAGAGCCAGTGTGGCGGAGTGGTGAGAGTGTTGGACTGGGACTCAGGAGATCCGGGTTCTAGTCTCCACTCAGCCATGAAACTCACTGGGTGACTTTGGGCCAGTCACTGACTCTCAGCCTAACCTACCTCACAGGGTTGTTGTGAGGATAAAATGGAGAGGAGGATTATGTATGCCGCCCTGGGTTCCTTGCAGGAAAAAATGCACTGGAATGAATAAACCACTTGGGCACTTTGAGAGTGGTTTCTTCTTTTTTTCCTACATTCAGGATCTCTCCCACTAGTTGGTTTGGTCTCCAGGGACACAAACAGAGGCCTATGCTGTTAAAGTGGAGTGACCTGGGGATTGAACCTGGACCTCATGCATATAAAAGCATGTAGTTTACCGCTAAACTGTCATCCCACCCAAATGTGGGCACATTTAAAACCTACTCTGTGGAAATTCTGCACGGCAAAGTTACAGCTGCCATGTTCTGAACATGAAGTACAGAGCTGGTACAGGAACGGGCAGCAGATACACACTGCCTGCAGTTGGGCTGGGGTCTAAATCTACAGCATGCTTAGCCTAATGACTAATCCAGACCGACAGTGCTGATTTGCAGCAGATACCCCTGCGTGAGTGCTTCAGCAACAGACTGCAGCCCAAAATATTTAATTAGCTCTCCATCGGACTTAATGCATTTAGAAATCAATGAGCGGGCCGCACGCCGACGCTCAGGTCTGCAACTTTCATTCTCCTCGTGTAATTGATCCCTCTGTGGCATGTGCGCACACACTATAGCAAACCCCACAACTTCTAAAGGTAACAATTCCAGCGCCACAGACTAGGTAGCAGAAGCCATTTGGGTTCAATTTAATAGAGAGGGAGAGAGAGATTTCTTAATACCTATCCACCTTAAACTGTGTGTTGTAGCTGGGGGGGGGGGGATGTGTCTAATTTCAAATATCCTATTTGGAGCTCCCCAGCTCCTGAACCTGGGACCTTCAGCATGTCAGCATGTGCTCCCCGATCCTACAGCAAGCACTGTAACAATTCTTCAGCTTGCCTGAAAACGCCGATGCTGGCACCTAGGAAATCCGACAAATTATTCTCCCCCCACCATTCTATTCACAGTCACTCAACAGAAGGCCACTATTTGCATTTCATATGCAAATCGTGGAGGGGGGGGGGAGACTTGTCCATGGTCCATCCCACAAACCTGCAGCTGTCCTGGGATTGGAACACAGGTTTGCCAGGCTACACGCACCAAAATTATGATGAGCAAGCTTACGGTATATGCATGTTCATACAGCTAGCGTTCTGCAGGCATAGATACACTGCTGCCTGTCACTTAAGGCTATTGTGTGTGTGTGTGTGTTGTGTGTGTGTGTGGGGGGGGTCTGCATCCTTGGGCCAGCACCTGTCAAAGCTCACCCCTGAGGAGGGCCCCTCCGGCTCAGTCCTGGCCCCGCTGCTCTCTTGCCTTGCTGCGGATGCCTATTCTCCTGTGCTCTGCCCAAGCACACGAACGGTGCCGAGAGAAAAGAAAAGCGGCGACCAGCTTGCCTTGCTCCTGCCTTCTGGGCAGTGGCCCAGATTGGCCCAGAGGGAGATGGCAAAGCAAATGGGGCAGCGATGGCCATGGCAAGGAGGTGGACCCACTCATCTTGTCAAACGTCACCCAAACCGTGGAGCAGAGGGAAAGCACTAGTTTGGCTTTGGGTCAACAATGTAAGAAGAGCCCTACTGGATCAGACCAAGGGTCTATCTAGTCCAGCACTCTGGTTCACACAGTGGCCAACCAGCTGCCTACGGGATCCCACAACGTAATTTAGGGTTTTCATTAAAAGAAATGAAATAAACATAACCCTTAGAACCCTTTGGGGTTCACCTATTCCCCCCACCCTCCATTCCTTCACACATCACAAACATTTGCCTGAGTCTGCTGGGTGTCGGAGCACTGGCCACTTAAATAGCCTCTGGGTGGTCTTAAGCTCCGGTACCTCTCCCTTTAGAAACAGTGCTTCAGGTTTGGATGGCGTTCTAACCAATATTGTACAGGGTGCATAGTGCACCAAAAAAGCAAAAGAAAAAGCAAAACATACAGGATTCGAATGAGGTTCAAATACAGTAATACCTTGGATTGCAAGCATAATTCGTTCCGGAACTGTGCTTGTAATCCAAAACACTCGTATATCAAAGCGAGTCTCTGGCGGGCATGAGCGGGGCCGATTTCGGCCCGCTACGCCCGCTCGAGGCGAGTGGTTACATCCCTACGACTTGTATTGCAAGACATTGCTTGTTTATCAAGTCAAAATTTATATTAAAAAATTGCTTGTCTTGCAAAACGCTCTCAGACCAAGTTACTTGCAATCCAAGCTGTTGGTTTACGATACTTGATATTTTTAATTTTTAAAATAATTGTAAGCTGTCTTGAGTGGATGTTTCACTTAGAAAGTTGGGCAATTTTTATGTTTATATCTATATTGTGTGTGTGTGTGTGTGTGTGCGCGCGCGCGTGTATTTCTATATTTAAAAATAGGTGCTGTACTTTGAGAGAGAGTGGCAAAAAACAAAGCTCGTCTTGTTTTCAAGGCAGTTCTAGTAAATCAAGCCTCAGCTTTCTATGCATCATGCAAAACTCATAATAATTCTGTAATATACAGTCTTTTCTTTTTTTAAAGGCACTTAAGAAATTACCGTATACATATGTTTAATTTTGATATACCTATTTAGGGTAGAAACTTAAAATTAAAGCCTCTAATTTTTGCACACAGTTTTTTAAATCTCAAATTAACATCTCAGACATATTTTAAATCAGTTACACTGAAGTATATTTCCTTTCTCCATTCTTTATCTGTTGTGGATTCATTTTCTCTCCCCCCCCCCGCCCTTTTCTTTCTTTTTTTAAAGGAAAGCTATTTAATACCCGTGATTGTGAAAAAACATTTGTTCATAATTATCCAGACATATAACTGGAACACAACTGGTACAAGAGCAGCATGCGAAAAATGTATTTAAGGTCTATCATCCCAAAATGCTGCTAAAAGCTATTAACCAGTACGTGTTAATTGCCACAGCATTCATATTAATTTTCACTTCAGGCCCGACATTGTGGAATATTTCCCTTGATACGTTTTAAACAAAGTTTAATTTAAGGAACTGCTTCTATCAACACTTATGAAAATTAACAGCCAAGCAATTAGTACTCATGAATTATCCCTTCCCCCAGCCTCGTTGTTAAAAACACTTGCTAACAAAGAAATTGTTGGTTGTTGTTGTTCAACACAGGTTCATGGATACTGCATCCCAAAAGCAGCCCCCACAGTACCGAGGTCCAAATTCTGTAGGCCTGTTTTCAGAATCAACCCAGAAGGAGGGGTTGTCCGTTTTTTTTGTGGCTTAGTTTTATTTTATTATCAATTTACTATATTTATTGGTTGGTCAAGGCAGCCTGCAACTCTGTAGTAGTACAATTAAGACACATATAATAATATTTGATTTTTTAAAAAAATTCAGTACAAGTAAAACCAATAGGAAGCAGCAATACATTATGGCCATAGTTTAACGCAGTGTTCTCCAACCTTGGGTCCCCAGATGTTTTTGGCCTACAACTCCCAGCATGCCCCAGCCAGCTAAGGTTGGAGAACACTGGTTTAGCGTGTGGACACTAGAAGACACAGATGTTCTCAGTAGCCTCCAGAAAGCAGGTGAACTCAAAGACTTGACGCTACTGAACAAAAAAATGGCTTGTACCAAGTCATGATTTATGTCAGAAAAGTTGAAATAAATTTGGGGAGGAACACATAGCTGAATGGTAGAATGCAGGTGTTGCATGCGGAAGGTCCTGAGTTTGATCCCGGGAATCTCCAGTTACAGGATCTTGACTAGTAGGGCTGGGAAACTCTGACCCGGTTCGCACGCCATGCTAAGGCAAGGTGGGTTGTCACCATGCGTGATGTCCAAACCCGATGCAGCTTTACCGTCACGCGGGTTGGTTTTTTTTTTGTAAAGAAGCCACCCTGAGAACCCATGGCTTGTAGTAGGGCTGTTTAGGGTGGCTTTTTCTCAGGGTGGTTTGTCATGATGCCTGAACCCAGCAGAGGCACTTCAGTGTGGGTTGTTTAAAACAGTGAGAGAGCCGCCTGGCAAGTGCGGCAAAAAACCCTGCTGGCTGCTCCTTGCTGTCTTGCTAACTATCTCCCCTCTCTATTATGTCTTGAAATGACACCAGTCCGTTTACTCCTCTGCTTTGTCGCCTCCCTAGACAGTGACATCCTTCCCCCCCACCACCACCTTCAGGGGGATTTTTTCTTTTTTAACTTTTGGGGAAATTTGCGCAAATCTGCTAAAGCAGAGTACTTAGTGGATTTAGTGGATTTGCGCAAATCTCTCCCCCCAAGTTTTTTTTTTTAAAAGTTAAATTTGCGCAAATCCACTTCAAAGAATGGTTTCACATCTTGGGGTGCAGCTAGTCCTTAACCACAGTTTTGTTTTCTCGCTTTAAATATTTATATTCCACTTCTTCAGTCCCAAAGGGGTCCTGGAGGAGCTTACAAATAAGTTTAAACACAAAGCAAACAGAATCAATATAAAACACAGTTTAAAAAAACACAGTAGTGCAGCAGCAGTTAAACATCAAAACAAAAGACGGAAGGATTAAGAGAGCTAGAATGCAGGGACAAATAATAAAGTCTTCACCTGGTACCACAAATACTTCAAACGCTGCGCCAGGCAAGCCTCTCTGGGGAGGGCATTTCAGAGCCAGAGTGCCACAACTAAAAAGGCCCTAAAAGGTTCCATTCACCACCCATCTTACCTTCAAAACGGGGGACGACACCTGGAGAAGAACCTCTGAAGAAGTTTTTAGTATTTGAGGGGGTTCATATGGGAGCAGAAAGTTCTTGAAGTATCCAGGTCCAAAGTCTTTTAGGTTAGGTAAACACCAATGTAATGCAAAGCCACAATGAAGGTAAAACAAACCATGGTTGAGCATTATGTTTACATAATGCCTGGTTGGGGCGGGCCTATCTGTGGCATGAATTGTCTAAGCTGGATCTGTGGATGAATGTATCGTCAAAAGGAGTAGGATGACCCAGACAAGAAGATTTCTGGATGCTTCATCCGTTTTTATAAAATGGTTGCTGCTAGCCAGTAGTACCCTACAACTGTTAGGTAACATCTGTGTAACTGTCTCATCCCAGTAAGTAACGCATTAACTCAACAAAGATACAGTATCAGTAGTTGGTTTGGCTTTTTAAATGGCATGTGCATTACACCAGCAGAAACCTCTTGACCAAAATCAATGTTATTTTGCTTAAATTCTCTTAAGAACGGGGGTGGCTTAAGAGCCAGTGTGGCGTAGTGGAGTGTTGGACTGGGACTCGGGAGATCCAGGTTCTAGTCCCCGCTTGGCCATGAAGTTCCCTGGGTGACTTTGGGCCAGTCATGGTCTCCCAGCCTAAGCTACCTCACAGGGTTGTTGTGAGGATAAAATGGAGGGGAGGATTATGTAAGCCGCCTTGGGTTACTTGCAGGAAAAAAGGCTGGGTATAACTAAATAAATGAATAAATAATAAGGGTCATTGCCACAGGTGGAGAATTTGGCTCACAGAGCAAGCCCTAGAAATCCCCTTGCATTTCCCTCATCGAAACAGAAGTATGATTTTGTCTAGCGAGCAGAGAGATGAAACTTTCTAATAATTATTTAATTTTAAGAAAAGAAAAGAAATTCAAAGCTTTGGTTCTAAATCTAAAAGAGGATTTCAAGAGTCACCCCAGCCTCTAGAGTAAATACATAATTAAGTAGGGTTTTTCAAAGCATGCTTAATTAGGCCCCAAAGCCCCCCTTAATAGACTCCCCCATCTCTCCCCAATTAGGCACCACTTTCCCAAGGGACCAGAATGGCTCAGTTAATTATGCAAATAAGGCACGTACTATTCCCAGGAAAAGAATTATGAATATTTGCAGAAAAACACATCTCTTAGCATTAAAAAGGAAAAGAAAAAAGACACGTGTTATATCTTTAAAAAAAAACACACCACACCACTGAGTAGCCCTGATAACACAGATAGAGTCTTTAATGTTGTTGATTTTGATGCGGGTACGAGGAAAATGCTACATGGCTCTCATTACCATTATAAAAATAAAAACTGAAACGGAAGACTACATAGCGCAAATCAAATTCAGCACACATTTCTTGTGCTGGGGCAGTATCTGCAAGGACGGCTCAGCTGGGAACTGGTCTGTTATGCTTTGTAAGCCAAGCAACGTGTGCAGAGAAACCTGGAAGGAACGGCCCAACTGACCAAGCCGTGGACTCAACGTTATCCACACAGCTGCCAACAGAATGTAAGGATCAGCACAGCCCTTCCCCTTTGCCCAGGTTTAGCCTTCAGTGCTGCCTTCCCCAACCTTGTGCCGGGATGATCGGAGATGTAGCCCAACACATCCGGACAGGGAAGGCTGCTTTGGTGAAAGTATTCTATTGTGACGTTAAAGCAACCTGCTGGGATTTTAGGGCTTGAAAACAGGGCTTTGCTCCCATAATTGTGTTTTCTTCTTCTTTTGTTTGACTAAGAAACCTGTCCACATACCAATGAAGTTTGCAAACTACGTGCAGGATCCAACTGAATATGAAGACTCGGAAGAGAATTATGAATTAATGCCACCTCTCCCTCCCTCTCCAAACCCCATCTCTTCTGTGAACTTTTCGGTTTAGCCCAATCAGGAACTGCCAAGGCTAGAACCAGGAAGCCATGGTTCTGTGCACGGCTACTGTGCCTGGTGAGCCATCAGGGCTAGAGGTTAGAGTATCTCCCTAGGCCAGGGCTCTCCAACCTTGGGTCCTCAGATGTTGCTGGACTACAGCTCCGAGAATCCCTTGCCATTAGCCATGCGGGCTGGGTATGCTGGGAGCTGTAGGCCAGCAACATCTGGGGACCCATGGTTGGAGAGCCCTGCCCTAGGCAGTAAAGGCTTCCCCGGACAATGCCCAGGCTGGCTATTGGCTCTCTTCCACAGAAGCTTCTAGCTGCACCTTTGCCCAGACAATAATAATATTTCCTGGCTCTGAGCTTGTTTGGACTTCCAGCTTGTCCTCCGGCTCTGACTCCTGGCTATGGGCAGGGTGCAGGGCCTCTTTGAGCCCCAGGGCCGAATTCCATTTTGGAGAAGCTTTTGGGGGTTGCATTCCAAGGAAGGCGAGGCTGAAGGTAAAAAGCATAGGACCAAAAATGGTGGTTCCGCCTGGACCTATGGCCTGATTGGAGTCCACCCAGATAAGAGCCTTCAGTGTGGCGGCTCCATTTCTGTGGAACTCCCTGCCTCTGGAGGTCAACAACTGTGTTGTTTCTGGTGCCTCCTGAAAACATCTTTATATCGGAAAGCCTGATTTGGTTGACTAACCACTGTTTCTATTGATATTCTGTTTCTAATATTGTATTTTATTCTTTCCTTTTTTTTGTCTTTTCATTGTTCACTGCTCCGCAATCTGTGTAGATGTGGTGTGGTATATAAATGTTGTAAATAAATAAATGATACCAGCATATTTTAGCTTAAAGGTCTTGCGGCTGGTAACTTCAGGAAGAGACAGACTTCAAGTATCCTAGGCTAGGTATGCAAAAGAAGGGACACACGACTCCACTGGTCCGGTTTAAAACCGGGATAAATCAGTCATCTTCATAGTATATTTCATTAAGGCAGTGTTCTCAACCTTGGGTCCCCAGATGATTTTGGCCGACAACTCCCAACGTAGCTGGCTGGGGCATGCTGGGAGTTGTAGGCCAAAAACATCTGGGGACCCAAGGTTGGAGAACACTGCATTAAGGGATCCCAAGTATACCCAGAGTTATCAGTATTTTTAAAGTCTGAAATGCAGTTGGACCGGGAACACAACAAAAACTCCCGCTTTCAGATTCAACTTAAAAATAAATAAATACCGGTACATAAATAAATAAAGGAGGGGAAATCGATATCGCTTACCTTGCCATCAAATTTTGAGTATTCATTGAACGGGTTGTTCAGCTGCAGGGGGCACTGCTCCAGTCGGACTGACAGGATCGACGGATTCATGGCATGCGACGGCTTTGATCGGAAGTTCTTCTTCTCAAAGAGCAAGCCCAGCTCCTCCGCTGCGGTTCAGAGAAGGAGAAAGCATTACAAGGAGTGTAAGACGCTCCCTCGGGGCTGAGGGAGCCAATGGCAAAAGGATGGCTTGAGGTGATGGAGAACCAAGAGTTGGCAGCAACTAGAGATTTATATGTTCCATTACATTTCAAAAGATACGGCACCCACAAAAATGGGGAGGGAGAAGAACACCTAGAAGCATTAGGAATGTGTGAAATATTATCAGGATGCAACTGATCATCAAAGTCTTGGGTCTTCCTTGCAGAAATCAGTGATACTCGTGACGTACTTTAAGAAGAGCGATAACATGGGTGAGAGTGTGAAAGAAGGAAAATAAAATACAGTAATACCTTGGATTGCAAGTAACTTGGTTTGAGAGCGTTTTGCAAGACAAGCAAATTTTTAAATATTTATTTAATTTTTTTTTACTTGATATACAAGCGACGTCTTGCAATACAAGTACTGTAGTACGGCTTAAATTAAAAATCTCTGTACAAATTTTTTGGGGGGATTTTGTTTTGATATAAGAGTGTTTTGGATTACAAGCACGTTTCCGGAACGAATTATGCTCTCAATCCAAGGCATGACTGTACACATTCATTGAAACGAATGGTAGATCTTTCTCACCCCCCACCACTGTCCTGTTCTCAGAGTTTTTGCGTGGGTCCCTTCACGCTGTATGTTTCTGCCGATGCGGCTGTCAATGCCGTGTCATAACACATGGGTGAGGGCAACATGCAAGTTGGTAACCCAGAGGCATAAGTCAATGACAGATCAGTAAAATCTCAGCTTCAAAAACAGACCCAGTGTTTCACAGATCTATTGGCAAGCTAGCCCCGTGAGTGACCAATCCACAAGTTATATTCATCGGTATGTCCTGACAGCCAGCAGGCTTATAATCTTGCATTTCAATGTGGGAAACTACATGGCTAGAGGGCTACAAGCCTATCTCAGCCGGCCTTCCCCATCATGGCATCCTCAATATGTGCTGCACTATAGCATTCCTGACCACTGGCAATGCTGGCTGGGGCTGATGGGAGTTGCAGTCCAAAATGTCTGGCGGATGCCACGTTGGGGAAGGCTGCCCTCAGCAGCAGCTACCTAGAGAAAGACAAACATTCACCAATAGGTGTGGCTTCGGCATAGTCAAGTGACAACTAAGTCTAGGAGGGGTGTAAAATTGTCACGTATGGAATGAGAGCAGCAAAGAGAGGCTGCCCCCCCCCTGCTTTTAACTAATTAACGTATCGCCCTACTGGCTTATATGACAAGGATATCTCAAAAATGAGGATGGATGAATACAGCTCAAGACCTGTCGTGTTTTTGCCTATTAGCGCTGGTCTCTCTTCTGCAGAGCCGCTACTGAATCTGGGTGGGTTCCGCACCGCATCTGCTCCAGGAGCAAACTGCCCCCGAACTCAATCAATCACCATTGGCGGATCGGCATCCAATCTGCCTGCCTCGGCGCCGGGTCCGCTCTTTATTCACACGCCTGGATTTGTGCACGTCCCAAAGATTTACACGCTCCCCCACCCCCGAGGATTGGAACTGCTGCTGAGGCAGATTGAACGGGGACTTCCAACGCTGATGTCTTGCACGTGGCGGTGGAGGGGTGGGGGGGCTTCATTTGTTAAATGGCAAAATTGAAACTTGTCAAACTGTGACTAAGTCGTGGCTTCCGCTTAATTCGGAGCCAGCAGCTTTGCCTGGATATTGAGATGGAGGATGCGCAGGTGTGTGAGCACCGGGGCCGGGGGAGGTGGCAAAGATACCCAGTAGGGCCGTGCGAGATACGGGATAGCTCGGAAGAGAATGATTAAATCCTCTCTTAACTATGGCGGTGAAAATAACCATTATGTATTCCACACATATGATGGGCTTCGCGCCAACTATTACGCCGATTTTGAAGACAGCCTGCCCCCACGCCCCACCCGCAAAAATCTCATTTGCAATTATGTTCTCAAGGCACTGCGTGGAGCTATTTCTTGGGCCTCTCTGCAAAGCTTCGAGTCCCTTGGAGTTCCAGGCACACATTTCATTGGCTTGAGCGCGAGGAGCAAGTGTTTCAATATGTCGTTTTGTTCCTTGGGAAACGCTGGGGAGGCATCGGTTTATTGTCTCCTCCACTGGCACGAGTGACGAGAGTGTCTCCAGAGTTCTTCTCCATAGATGACTGTGGCATCTGTTTTGGTTGACTTCTCTCGCCAAGTCAAAGCCTCATGCAATTCTGGGACTGTTTGGAATAACAACACAGGCCAGAGAGGAAGAGGAGGAGGGGCGCGAAGCTGTCCGGTATCAGTGTTTAATTTGGCTAAATGTGCTTCCTGCTACATAACCCAGCAGAGGCTTAAAACACTGGCTCCCTGCAAACCACCCTTTGAAGATTAGGGGTGCTTCCAGATGGGGCCATCACTGTGCCTCCTTCACAGAATTTTAGGGTCCAGACAACAAAATATTCCACTCGTCGTAACCCTCCCATGTTTTCCCACCTTTCCTTCTGTCTTTTTTTTTCTTCTCTCTTACAGTAGAAAATCCATTAAGTAGGAAAAGATGGAATATCTGCACAATGCCTTCTGATTGGTTGCACTAGAAGCCATCCAGAAGCACCCCTAAGCCCCAGCAGCTGGAACAGGTTTTCCTTCTTCACTCTGAAGCAAATCTTGCCTGCCACTTTCCAGCACTGACCATGGTTTTACTTGTCACGAGCACCAATGCTAGCTACGGGTAATGATAACCAGGTCCTCTTATAATCATGGTTTGCAAACCTCACTTCAAAATCATGGTTTACAAGGGAAACCCAGTTAGTACTAAACATGGTGCACATGTAATGCCAAAAACATTATTAAATGCCAACGAGGGAGGAGAGAATTTACTCTGGAGAGGGAAGGAGCCTATCTGTGAGGCTGGATCCTGATCTGCAAATCCATGGATTTGTGGGGAGTTAACACCGCATCTCTGCCAGACCGATACATTTCGATAGGCCCTGACCTTAAAGGCCCTGGCAAGACAGAGGTGATATGCAGATAAACTCACTTGCACAGGCACATGTACACATGGCAGTAGTGAGAATATACTGCCCTGGGTTCCTTGCAGGAATGGAAGGACACACGCATAATACATTTTAAAAAGGATTTGGTGTTGGACTAACAATGTAATGTAGGAAAAGCTGAAGCTACGATGAATTCAACTTTCACAATGCCGTAACTATACTTAGTGGGAGAGAAGGCGGGGTGGGGACACACACACACACAAACCAGGCATGATTTAGGGGTTGTTCAAGGTAACGGCTAAGGGGGGATTAAAGCAATCACCTTTGGAAATCCTGCAAGGGCTTTGTTTGTTCCCTTTTGACAAAGATATTACAAACTGCAGGAAATTATTTGAAAGGGGAGGGGATTTGGTTCATTGGCTGAGCCAGTGCTTTGTATACAGAAGGTTCCTGGCTCAACCACTGGCATCTCCAGTTAGAAAGAATAGGTGATAGGGAAGCAATGCTAGGCTAGATGGACAAAGAGTCTGATAGCACAGCCTCCCAAGGGTAATGGGAGTGAGATTTTATATATTAAGTGCTGAGCAGGGCAACTCAGCTATGCTTCAGGGGTGGGTGGGGGGATGCAGAGGACTGGCATGGTCCACTGGGCTACAAACTCGCTCTCTCAGCCTCGCCCTTGCAATATGCTGATGCCTTTTAGGGCACAATCCTATGTATGTCTGGACAGAAAAAAAAAAAGTCCTACAGCTCCCAGCATGCCCCAGCCAGGAGTTGTAGGACTTTTTTCTGTCTAAACATGCAGAGGATTGTGCCCTTGGTGATTGACCGCAAGCCGCTCCGGAAACTCGCTTCGTCTGTTTTCAAGTTATGTATTGATTTTTTTAAAAAATGTATACCCCGCCTTCCTAAGATGAAGAATCAAAACATAAGGTGGCTTAGAAATTAAAAACAATGGAAATCACAATTTAAAACAATCCTAATGATAATACAAAACAAAAACAGCAGTAAACTCCCCCCAACGCACGCACACAGCCACAAAACCAGCTTCATAAAAACCGTGTCAGCAACGGCAGAATGAAAACACATCAGAGGTTCTGACTAAAGGAATGCCCACTGGAACAGAACTGTCTTAACAGCCAATGGGGGGGGGGGGGAATTAGGAGGCTGTTCCATAATTTGAAAGCAGAACAAGAGGGGAAGGCACCAATGTATGCATTGAGTAGGGGGTTGGACTCAAATAGCCTTGTAGGCTCCTTCCAACTCTATGGTCTATGAAATCTATGAAATGTAAGAGAAAGAAGTCTCAGGTGCTAATTAAAACGTTTTATTGCCCAACGTGTTTCGGCTTACACCTTGGTCAGGGGCCAAACGTTTTTCCAAATATGCTAGAAAAAAATGCTTTGAGTATCTCGTGAGTATGTAGTCAAAGATTTTTTTCTGAGCTGTATTTGGAAAAACCTTTGGTCCCCGGTGAAGGGATCTCTCTGAGGAGGGCATGCCACAGACAGGAGGATGCTACAGAGAAGGCTCTTTCCCTGGTAGCCACCCATCGCACTGCTGTGAGCAGTAGCATCCAGAGAACAGCCTCCAAAGATGATCCTAGCAGGAACATATGGGATAAAGCAAAGCTACCCCATCAGATAAAATACTTGCAACTCTCCCATTACCAAGTGCTGTGGGGGAG
Organism: Shinisaurus crocodilurus; assembly: GCA_021292165.1. Classification (NCBI taxonomy): domain Eukaryota; kingdom Metazoa; phylum Chordata; class Lepidosauria; order Squamata; family Shinisauridae; genus Shinisaurus; species Shinisaurus crocodilurus. The sequence continues at coordinate 9,961,970 of CM037891.1, forward strand.
AAATAGAGAAGAACAGACAACAGGGGAAGGTCGTTGCCTTCATGCCCTCTCCGTGGGCTTCCTGAGGGCATCTAGTCGGCCACTGTAGGAAAAACAGGATGTTGGGCAACGTGGACCTTTGGTCTGATCCAGCAAAGAAACTCTTGATGCTGTTAGCCTCCAGAGAATGTTTTACGTGATGGCTCATTCGGGAAGGAGGCCCTGCATGCCTGCAAATGGAATCGTTCTGTGTTGCAGAGGATTCCGAGACATTTTCTAGGGAGGACGCTCAGTTCACGTGAGGCACTATATAGCCAGGCTGACTGGGTTGCACTATTTGCCTTATTGTCGAGGAATTCCAGGGATCCCCTAAACACGGTCAGAACACTCCTGGCTCTAAAGATTTCATAAAACACCTAGAAAATCTATGGTTTTCTAGTCCCTGCCTATCTTCTCTGATCTGAGCAATCTCAGCAGGTTGGGCACAGGGGCTGCACATGAAATTTTACAAACCAATGATAACAGTTGCAAGTGAAAGCCCAATAATCTTTTATATATATATAATAAACATATTTTTTTTTACCTGAATAGGACGTATTTCTCTCTTTCCACTGCACATTCTTACATTTTATCTGATTTTGCCTCTCCTTCCGTAGCCGTTCGAGTCTCTGAGCTGGGGGGGGGGGGGGGAAGAAATATTATAACTATACGTTTGTCAATGAAAGTTTACTATATAAAAAAGACATAATTAACTACCTTTCTACGAATAAGGATGTTTTATGCGGCACACGTAGGGTGGGGGAAAAGTCATAAAATTTTAAAGGTGGCACCCCTGAAAAGCAAATACCAACAAAAACATGAAAATGTTCTTGATTTATAATTGAAATTAGAGGATATAAAACATTAATAGAGATCATAAAGATAGTATTAACATGGAAGAGAATAATAAAATGTGAAAACTTCTGTGATTAATATGACATTTCATTATATAAATCATTAATAACGGTCTTAAAGGAATTTTAATGCACAAATGAACTGAAGTGAATATTACATTACAGGAATAAAATTACTGTTATGAATTACTCTCCCCGTTTCAAAAATTAAAGATAAATGAACTCAGACTAGACTATTAAAGTTTTAAATATAAAATCCTTTATCTAAAAAAATCATGAAAATTATAAAATGTCAACGCTATATAAATTAGCATAGCTTTTTCTTCAGTGTGCCGAAACAGTTTATAGGTAGTAAAAATAAATGATTTGTATCTTCACAACATTAGTCAAATCTTTAAAAAATGAATATAATTTTTCCGTTTGATATTTTGACTCCCACGTTCAGGACATGCTCACATAGGTGGGATGTCAACACCCGGGAGGCTGAGTCTCCTCCGGCACCTCCGCAAATTCTCCCGTTGTTTTAAATTACGGATTTATTTCAGGAGACAAAAAAATGGCAGTATGATAACTTGGTAAAGAAGAAAGAAAGAAAAAAGAGTGCCTCAAAAGGCATCGAGGACTAACGGCATAGCACCCCTATTCCAAATACAGGTCCCAGATATAAGAAATGTATTTGTTGTTTTGGCTGTAGCAAGACAAAGAAACAGGACTGGCTTACCAAGTAAGCATGCTTAGGAAAGGACCCTAAACATGAGATCCCAGAGAAATAAGTGAGATTTATGCTCGAGTAAACATGCTTAGGATTGGGCTGCTGGTCTTTTAGGGTTCCTATGCCCGGGATCAACTAGGGGCAACCTGCATATGCAAACAATTAATAGGGGGAGGCACCGAAGCTTGGTAGGAGACCACCTGCTTTGCACGCAGAAGGTCACACAGGTTCAGTCCCCGGCATCTTCAGTTAAGAGGATGTATCAGGCAGTAGGTAGGGCTGAGAAAGACCCTGGAGAGCTGCTGACAGTCAGAGTAGACCAGGGATCTCCAATGGGGGTACCTGCAGATACCTGCGCAGACACCTGATTTAAAAAACATTTTTTAAATATACACTACATACATGAATTTGTATGCAATGCATACAACTTCCCAGCAATTATACATAGGTTTCAACAAACGTGGACCACATATGCAGCTGCCTGACTTATTATGGGGACCAGAAGGTCCGAACATATTACACCAGTTCTGGCCCATTTGCACCGTTAGGACCACAATACCTGACGGAATGTCTCTCCCAACCGCAATCTACCCGGACACTGTGCTCAACACCTGGGGCTCTCCTCCAACTGCCACCTCCAAGGGAGGCTCTGTTGGTGGCAACAAAGAAGAGGGCTTCTTCAGTGGTAGCCCCCCAATTATGGAATAAGCTCCCCACTGAAGCCCGCCTGGCGCCAAATTTACTATATTTTCGGTGCCAGGTTAAGACTTCCCTCTATGCCAAGGCATTCGATATATAATCTGTTCAAAATAGCACATGGGAGGGGGTGGGGTGGGTGACCTGTAGACTTAGTTGTACTAACCTTTACTATTGTATTTTTTAAACTGCATTTTTAATTTTGGTTTTAAATGTTTTAGTTACAATGTTGTTTTTATTGTTGGTTTTTATCTTGATTTTATTGTATGGACTGTTGTGAACCACCCAGAGAGCTTCGGCTGTGGGGCTGTATAGAAATGAAATAAATAAATAAATATCCAAATAAGTATCCATTTGAACTTGGCGTCTATATACCACCATTAGCACTGTAAGGCCCTCAATCTATTGTGTTATAGAAAGTGAGTGTTTATCCTTCTGAAGTTGTAATATCAATTTTTTTAGCTGTCAGAAGGGCGCAGAGAATCCATTACCTCTTCCATGAAATTTAATTTAATTTCCATGAAACAGGTAAATTTAATTTAATTTAATTTAATTTCCATGAAATTTAATTTAATTTCCATGAAATTTAATTTAATTTCCATGAAACAGGTAAATGTAAAAGAGTGTGTACATGAGTGAATATTAAAGGCTGCTCCAGTACAAAATTTATCTGTGTAATAACCTCCTCCCAAAAAGAGGCAACTACTGGACATTGGCAAAACGTATATTTAAAAGAAGCGTTGGCTGCACTGCACTGCCAACAATTAACCAAATTAGACAATCCCTTATTAAAGAGTCATTGTGGTGTCCAATAGACACGAAACAAAAGTTTTTGCTCAATAAGACGCAGCCTAAGATCCACAGACACGACAGATAGATGCCAAAACGGCGATCCACTGATGAGGCATTTTGTGGTGGTGCCCACAGCAGTTTCTCGAATTCCCAAATTCTCAAATTCCCCTCCCTTGCAAAACAAATGATGCAATTATCTGAAGGCTATGAGTCACAGAAGCAGAATACATTGTGCAATTATATGCAAATTTATTCGAGTCACAGTGTCCAGGCTTCCTAATTGCAGGTTGCTCATGGATCAGGACATGGCTTGAAAGACCTTGACATCTGGACAGAAGGGGGTGGGGAGTGGGACCAGATATGGCACCTAGAGGTTTTGAAAGGAAGGGAAGAATAAAAATTCAATTAAAAATAATTTGGGTGCTGTTGCACTCCTGTCCTGCTTGCAGGTTTCCCGTGGGCAGCTGGTTGGCCACTGTGTGAACAGAATGCTAGACTAGATGGACCCTTGGCCTGATCCAGCAGGGCTCTTCTCATGTTCTTATGTAATTTGATGTTGGTATTTAGGAATCTGAGCTATCTTTCTTATCTTATAAATCGTTGATGCCTAGAAATCTGTTACTGGCATCCGGAAAAATCCGCTTTTTTCCTTTCTTTTCCATACATGGTGATCAACCTTGCCATCTGTGACATACTAGACCAGTGTTCTCCAACCTTGGGTCCCCAGAGGTTTTTGGCCTACAACTCCCAGCATGCCCCAGCCAGCATGGTCTATGTCAATGGTGGCCTGGCAAGTCCAGTTCAGAATATGAGATACTAAGGGTGCAAAATCCTATGCATGTTTAGACAGAAAAAAAGTCCTACAACTCCAGAATGCTGGAAGTTGTAGGACTTTGTCCTGTCTAAACATGCATAGGATTGCGCCCTAACGCTCTAGGCAGTTCTAACGCCCTAACGCTCTAGGTAGAGACGTTTTCTCTGCACAGCTTCAGAGACATTTTGCTTCTGCTTTCAAGAAGCTGGGAGCAGCAGGAGGGTAGGTGTAACTCTATGTCACGACCAGGCCAGGTGGGGGGGGGGGGCTTGCCCATTCATGAAATGACCGGCTATGGCGGGCATGGCCAGTCACAAAACACTCATTTCCCAGAAGGCAAACTAGGTGGAGTAAAAGGAAAGTAAGGGCACAATCCTATGCAAGTTTAGACGGAAAAAAAGGCCAACAACTTGCTATGCTATGCTGGCTGGGGCATGCTGCGAGTTCTAGGCCTTTTTTCTGTCTAAACGTGCATAATATTGCACCTTAAATTGCTCAAGAACCTAAATGCTAGGCAGAGATGGTGCCTGAGCCCGAAACACAAAACAACTCTTTTGAGCCTGTGGCTCATGCTGGCTCAGCTTGTCTGAGTGTGGAAAGCTAGGCAGGGTCAGGCCTGGTTATTACTTGGATGGGAGACCCCCTCCTCTAGTTTCCTGCATTGAGCAGGGGATTGGACTCGATAGCCTTGTAGGCTCCTTCCAACTCTATGATCTATGAAATCTATGAGCCCAAATAAAGTTGGCACTGGCGGGTGGCACTTCACTTTGCAGCATGCCAGCCTCCCAGTTAAGGTTTTTTTTTTTTTAAATTAACACCCCACCCCACCCCAAATAAAATATAAAACAGGAGAGGCAGGGAGCCTGGCGGGCACTAAGACAGGTGTCTGGGGGCCCCCACACTGGAGACCCCAGTACTATGAGATTTTGCGGAAACGCATACAGGCCGTGGGGTGTAGGGATAGCTCCAGGATTTCACTATTGTTTGAGAAGGTATACTGCAAAGATCCCTTGTGAAATCTTGCAGGGGGGATGGGGGGGGGGGAAGGAAGAGGCCAAATAAGGTTTCCAGTAGACTCAGATGGTGGGGCTTGTGCCCTTCTAATAATAATAATATGAATAATACTAGCCTACATAAATACTAACCTACATAATACCTAAGTGGTATTATGAGTATTCTTGTATCTCAAGCAACAGGAGTGGGTTGGCCTCATTCGTGCTCTAACTGCCACTGCTCCCTGCAGTAGGGGAAGCCAATTTAAAGTAACAAAGTGCCAACCTACAGACTTTAGTCTTTGTGCTTAATTACAGTGAAATGTGCGTGCACGTGTATTTTTCTCATCAACTTCCGTGACAGCTCTTTGTTCCCGCCCCTTAAAATACTTATTCATCGACATAAAAATGTCGCCAGGTTGCTTATTTCAGCAAAATGAACTTCTGAGCTCTAGCTGGTGTTGCCTTGCCTCCCAAACGCGAGAATTTAGATCCCCCCCCACCTCCACGGGTTACAAGTAAAACAGAACCATGTGTTTCATTTCTGCTATTTGGATCCTTTCAGATAGCACGGGCATTCTGGGATTTAATTCCCAGGGTCATTCTGTGCAGGGGTCTCCAACCTTGGGTCCCCAGATGTTGCTGGCCTACAGCTCCCAGCATACCCAGCCAGCATGGCTAATGGCAAGGGATTCTGGGAGCTGTAGTCCAGCAACATCTGGGGACCCAAGCTTGGAGAGCCCTGCTTTAGAGCATATGTAAGTTAGCATATGCAAATCTGTGAGCTTTTTTTTTTTTGTTCTCCGCCCCTGAGCTACGATGCCTCCTCCACTTGTCCCAGACACAAACCATGAAGTTCCGCTTTGAAGCCTTATATGCTCCCTCTCCAACTCACCTGTGTTTGATCGCCTTCGGATGCCGAAGTCCCAGCTTGAGGTAATGTCGACCGACTGAGAGTAGACGTAACCCTGAGATTCACCGTTGCTGGCCTGCGTTTCCGAGCTGCTCTCCGCGTTGGCTGAAGTGGGCTGGAATTTCTCCAGGTCAACATCGTGGTCAATCAGGACCATTTCACACATCCCTGTGTCATCGCTGGTCACATGCGACTGCCGGATGTGAGCCAGGATAATGGTTGGGTTGTCCAAGAAAGCCATCTCATCCCAAATTCCGCCGCCTTCCCCTACTATCTTCTTCGATCCATGCTGAACCACAAACTTGACTACCTGGGGAAAACAACCACACACACACACAAACACACATTACTTGAAAGGAAATAAAGGAGTTTGCCTATGTTCTACTCATGGACGTTCACACAGGAAGCTGCCTTATATAGAGTGAGGCCATTGGCCCATGCAGCTGAGTATCATCCACACTGACTGGCTACAGCTCTCCAGGGTTTCAGGCAGGAGTCTTTCCCAGTCTGACCTGGGGATGCCGGGGATTGAACCTGGGGACCGCCTGCATCAAAGCAGGTGCTCTACCACTGAGTGATGGCCCTTCTATCAACGGCTACTAGCCACGATTGAATGGAGCCTCCGTGTGGGGAGGCAGCGTACCTTTGGTCGTCAGAAGCTGGGGGCAAATGACAGGGAAAGGCTCCTTGCCCTGCTTGTGAGTGCCCAGAGGCAAGCGGCGGGCTGCTCTTGGAGACAGAGCCTTGGGCAAAATGAACATTCTGACCCAGCAGAGCGGCTCTTATTACAGGCCGATGGCTGGCTACTCTAGGAGGGGCTGCACACTGCACGCCACCAGCCACCCCACCCCACCCCGCAAAAGTGTGTCCCTCTATGGCAGAAACATTGGGCAGGTAATGCACTTCGGAAAGAGTGCATATATTCACACGGTTGGGATGTACCTGTATGAGAGAGACCATTTCAACAGGGGGAACACAAAATACAGGCCCAGGACACAAGTTTGGGGGAGGGGGGAGTGCTGGCTCCAGGTTTCGGAGGGCCCTTGGGCAAGACACCCTCAATGCCCCCCCCTTCCTCACTGAGTCTACCTTCTCACCACCACCTGTCACCAGCTGCTCTCGCTCCTCCCTCCTCTTCCTGAACATGGCTACCACTTCCTTGCTTGACAGGAAGAGAGTCAGGGAGCAAGCAGGCCGTGGGCATCTCCTGCTCCTCCTCCTCACCACCTCTGGTGCCTGGGCCGGAGCGAGAGGCAGGTGAACAAGCAGGCTGCAATGGTGCAAGAAGAGGAGCGAGTCCAGGGGCCTTTTGTCAGTGGCCCCCTGCTGGGGTGTGGACCCTTATCAGGTGCAGCCCAACCATGACTACCCTTGGTGCTGGCTCCGGCAGGGCACATGCAGAAAAGGTAACCAATGTGCTCTTTGGCATACGGAAGCGGCAGCCAGAAAAGGACCGGCCCCCTCGGTTTCTGTACAATTTCAATGTAAATGTAGTCTTCATTTACTTATTCAATTTACAATATTTATAGGCCGCCCCATAAGAGAGTGCTCAGGTCAGCTCACAATAACAATGATGCTTACATATTACATTAACAGCCTGCCTTTCTTCAAGGAGCCCCATCCTTCATTTTATCCTCACAACAACCCTGTGAGGATATATGATGCAGAGACACTGACAAAGGTCACCCAGTGAGCTCCATGGCCAAGAGGGAATTTGAACCCGGGCTTTCCCGAAATCTGAGGCTGCAATCCTATACCCACTTACCTAGGAATAAGCCCCACTGAACTCAATGGGGCTTGCTGCTGAGTAGACATGTCCTATGACTATTATTCTAATAAGAGAGCTGGTATATCTTGTTTGTACTGTATATATATTGGTGTGGTCAGTAGACCGTAAATAAACATTATTAGACTCACTATTATTCACTCTAACGACTGCATCACACCGGCTCTTGGATTGGCATGTGCTTTTGTGAGCGCGATAGAGGCAGCTCAGGAACAGGTTAAATTTAACATAATGACCCACTTATGCTCCACTGGTTTCAATAGACCTACTCTAAGCACAACTAACCCTGGATCCAAGTCTTAATTTGCATACACGGACAAGTGTGTGCATGCATATACAACCCCTTCTTGTGATGCACCACCTGTGTATTATTGTACTCGATGCCAAGGATTAAAAAAAAAAAAAAAAAGTCTGACAAGTCCCCCTGATTTAAATGGGCCCTGACTTTTTAATTTCAATATTTCTGTAGGCATATGCAGTAAGATTAGGCACAAGCAGAAATTTCTTTTCAACTATGACTTCTGTTATCCGGAAGCCTAGGTTGAGGTGTGACTGAAGTCACACTATAAATAACAGTAGGAGTAATATGTATCATTATCATCATCAAGATGAATTATTATTATTGTTGTTATTTCACATTCTACAGCACATGGCAGGAATCCCAGATACTTCACATGCTTTATCTAAATCACCCTTACATAGCCCTGTAAAGTCACTTAGGGCTATCACCCAGTTGAAGAAATCTTAATCAATCTTATACATTTTCATATGAGTAAATTTATTTATTTATTATATGTATTTATATCCCGCCTTTCTCCTGCAAGGAACCCAAGGTGGCTTACATAATCTCTCTATTTTATCCTCATAAGAACCCTGTGAGGTACGTTAAGCTGAATCAGGTGACTGGCCCAAAGTCACCCAGGGAGCTTCATGGCTAAGTGGGGACTAGAACTTGGGCCTCCCGAGTCACAGTCCAACACTACTAGCAGTAGGCGATCACTCGTGACCGAGTAAGATTGTCTTCCAGGATAAAATTACAAAAAGAAAATTATAAAAAGAGGAAATGGTAAAAAAAAATGTGTAGACTCTAGCGATTGGTCCATAAGTAACTGTAGAGGCCAATTCTAGATCCACACAGCTTCCCACAGTGAGGACACAGGTTACCAGATGGAAGATGGTCCTGTAAAGGATTCGTTTGACGTGCTTTTCGCTTAGCACGTTTCTCCCTTTCACCTTGCACTCGGGCTTCTTCCAAATCCATAGAACCCTTGTGAAAGGCCAACATCCAGTTAGATCTTTCTAACCGCTACGCTATATACTGGCTCTCAAATACAATACATACAATACAAACATTGTATTGTATTTTATTGTATTGTACTGTACAATACAAATATTTATTTAGTGTATTTATGTATTGTATTATACAATACAAAAAAATTATTGTATTTGTACAATACAAATACAATAAATACAGTATTTCTGAAGAAACGAAACACACTTGGTTTTAGATGATGTGCAAATGTGTAAAAGGGAGCCAGCATGGTGTAGTGGTTACAGAGTTGGACTGGAACTCGGGAGATCTGGGTTCTAGTCCCCACTCGGCCATGGAGCTCACTGGGTGACTTTGGGCCAGTCACTGGCTCTCTGCCTAACCTACCTCACAGGGTTGTTGTGAGGATAAAATGCCCCAGCCAGCTTGGAATTGCTGGGAGTTGTAGGCCTTTTTTCCCGGTCTAAACGTGCATAGGATTGTACTCTATGCTAGACAAACTCTAGACATAGGTAGACATTTCTCATTAAGTATTTGAACGGCTTTGTACTTTGGCTTTTTTTTTTATTTTATCAAACTACAGTTTACGGCAGCTTATAAAAAAATTTAAAACCCCAGTTTTTAAAAAGCTAGGAAGAAAACCACATTCAAATTTCTTATTTCACTTATTTAATTTAATGTAAGGTATTTATATACCACCCTTCATAATATTGATCCCAGGCGGTTTACCGCGTGATTTAAAATTTAGAAGTAATACACATAAATTAGCACAATTTAAATAGGAATCAAAACAGCAAAGTAGAAAAATTCAATACCATTGTTTTAAAATGTGGCATCCTCCCAATATTACTTTAAAACACAAACTATTAAAATGCCTGAAAGAAAAAAAATGTTTTAACCAGGTGCTTAAAATATAATAAGATAGGTGCCAGGCAAGCCTCCTTGTGGAAGAAATTTCACAGCTAAGTTGCCCTCTCCTTTCATGCCACTCACTTGATCTCTGAGGGTGAAAGATCTTAGCACTTGGGAAGGCTGATAGGGGAAGAGGCAGATACACGCTCCAGGGCTCTCCAACCTTGGGTCCCCAGATGTTGCTGGCCTACAGCTCCCTGCATACCCAGCCAGCATGGCTAATGGTAAGGGATTCTGGGAGCTGTAGTCCAGCAACATCTGGGGACCCAAGGTTGGAGAGCCCTGCACTAAGCTAAAGAAACAGCAGCCACCAACAAACTGACCGCTTTCTGGAGTTTAAAAACTTGCCAAAGGCTTTAGTCAATAAAACAGCTCCCACCCACCTCTCTACATTTCAGCTCTTCTCTTCTCCTCCCGTCCCTGGCTGCTGGTTACAGGCTCTTTCTTTAACACTGGATCCACAGCACGGTTTGATATAACTGTATCCCACTTCTCAACAGGTTTGCAAAGCAGTTGCAAACATCGATTTAAAAAATTAAAATTTACAGAGATTACACACACACACACACACACCAGTTAAAATGGCCTATTTGAGATCCAGCATATCCTGTCACCATTTTTAAAAGCCAGCAGGAAGGACAGAAAGAAACCTGCTGTGATCTTGTCGTATTATTTGCGGACTTGTAGAAGGTGGGGGGAAGCACCCAGGGCTCACTTTTGCTCATTCTGGAATTTACTGTTCATTGTTTAAAATTGTTATATGTTTGTACATTGCTTTTACAGTATGTTTTTAAGGTTTTAAGCCTTGTAAAGCAGCCAGAGAACTTTTGTTATTGGTGGTATAGAAATGAAATGAAACGAAGAGAAAGCCTATTATGTGAATGGCTTGCCCTGTGTTCTGGAACCCTGACTGTTCAGCATTCCAGAACGTGGGAGAAAGCCCCTGTATGTAGTCTCTCTCATGGAGATGTCCACATGGAACTCAGCAGCACTGTGAAGCCTCAGGTGAAAGCCCGGAGGTGCATCCCCATTCTGGGTGCGGCTCCTGCTCGCACAACGCATGCACGAATGGGGCTTTAAAATGAGATGAGACAATTTCATCTTAGACGAAGCCTGTCAATGATGGAGAGAGGGCTATTGCCTTTGTGTCCTGCTTAGGGGCTTCCAAGAGGCACCTGGCTGGCTGCTGTGGGAAGTGGGTTGCTGGATGAGGAAGGCCTTTGGACTGATCCATCAGGGCTCTTCTTCTGTCCTCCTCTGCTGTTTGTGGGAATGAGGCCTTAAAAAGAAGTCTTCCTACACGTCTGGGAGGAAGGGTGCAGCTAGAGAGAAGGCCCTCAACTGGATCACCACCTGCCAAACTTCAGCTGGCCATTCACGACAGAGGCTCTTTCTTAAGATATCAAGATGTGGGAGAGAGGACTGCAAGCCTCCTCCTCCCTTCACAGCAGGCCTGTGGCTCACGCTGGCTCAGCTTGTCTGAGCGTGGAAAGCTAAGCAGGGTCAGGCCTGGTTATTACTTGGATGGGAGACCCCTCCTCTAGTTTCCTGCATTGAGCAGGGGGTTGGACTCGATAGCCTTGTAGGCTCCTTCCAACTCTATGATCTATGAAATCTACTCCCCCAAGCTGACGCTCTCACAACACTTTGCCTGGCACTCCCTTCACAACCCTCCTCCCAGCACTCTCTCCTGCTGCCCAGACCATCTTTCCAAGCTTCACTGTTCACACCATCTGCTCCCACCTCCCATGACTTATTGCTGAGAAGCTTGCAAAGAAATCACGAGAGAGAGGAGTGGGGAGAAAAGCCTGCCGGAGCAGGAAACTCAGCAGTATTTCTTCACCCACCAAGGACTCCTCTGGAGGAGGAAAGCGATCCCCAGGCCCTTTGCGCTGCCTAATTAGGTCTGGAAATGAAGGTGCTGGGATGCTGGGACTTTCGCTTCCTGAAACTTGAACGTGCATATGCCGAGTGCAGCGTCCAGCTTTTCTTATTTGCTGGAAGGTGCTTTAATTTTAAAGAAAGAGAAGGCATCTACGTCCCAGTGCAGAGTCATTAGCTCTCACAGATGTTTAATGTCAGGCAACTAATGTTGCCCAGGGCCGTTGACCACACGTGCATGCAACTGGAGTCTCAGCACTTTAGCATCTGTAGAGCCCGCCCTGCCCACGAAGCATAAAACGGCTTTGCCGGCTTAAGCAGCCATTGTGGGGGAACGCGGACACGGAACAGGAACAGCCACCCATCCTGCACACACTGTGATAATTACGCCAGAAGAGCAGTAACCTTCCGGTTCCATTCCGAGGGGCCCGGAGCCCTCATGGAATAGCACCTGTTTCACATGCAGGATTTAATTTCATTTATTTCATTTATATACCGCCCCATAGCCGAAGCTCTCTGGGCGGTTCACAATACTTTATACATAAAAACAACAATAAAAACATACAAAATAGTTTAAAAACCAAATTTAAAAACACAGTTTAAAATAACAGTACAAAAGCCAATAAAACTGAGCCCACAGGTGACAATCCCCTCCGTGCTATTCCAAGCTCCTAACTAAATGCCTTGGCATAGAGGGAAGTCTTAACCTGGCGCCGAAAAGATAGTAAGCTTGGCGCCAGGCGGGTCTCAGTGGGGAGCTGATTCCATAATTGGGGGGCTACCAGCGAGAAGGATGCCCCAGGTCCAATCTCTGGATATGATCTCCGCACGCCAGCACACCAGAGAGAGCGTGGTGCCCGAGCCAATCAGAGGGGATGTGGCAGAAACCAGTTAGTCCTTCAAGAAGGGGCCCATAGTGGCAAGACACATGTTTTGCATGCAGGAGGTCCCAGGCCCAATATCACCAAATGACCTGCAGATAACATGTGCAGGGAAAGACCCCTCTCTGCTTGAGACCTGCTGCCAATCAGTGTAGACCAGGGGGTGGGCAGAAGGTAGATCTCCAGAGGTTTTCAACTTCCAACTCCCAGAAGCCCCTGTTGGCATGGCCAATGGTCAGGAATGCTGGGAGTTGAAACCCAACGCATCTGGAGATCTACTTTCTGCCCAGTCTTGGTGCAGACGATCCTGGGCTGGATGGACCAATGGCCTGATTCAGCACAGCCTCCAATTTCAGGCCCCCCGTCATGTTGGCTTCGCAGCATAGGAGCTCCTCCCCATACCTCAAAGATGATGCCAGAAGCCCCATGTGATGAAGAGAAGCCTATGCTGTGGTGCTCCTCCGCACACCAGTTTGTTGGAGGGAAGATGCTACGGCAGGCAGGAGCTTCAGGTGTGCGTGGGCTTCATCCAGCTAACCAATGGCTTTCAAACTTACCTTCATGGTACAAAAAAAGCATCCATTTGATTTGTATTCATTTTTAAAATTTATAGGCAGCCTTTAAGGGGGAAACCCTCAAGGTGGCTTCCAATAGTCCTCCATACAAATTCAACGGCAAATAAATGGACAATGGAGAAAAAATGAACTCACAATTCCTCAACGGCAACGAACTCATGGTTCCCCGACCGGGACCAGCAGATAACAACTAAAATACAAATATTACAATTATGGCTGAGCAGTTACAGCTAAAATCGTTCCACTTGGCAATTCAATAAACCGATCTAGGAGAAAGCCACTGAGAGCAGATAACTGTTTCAGGCTCTCCCTAAAGGCGTGCAATCAAGGGGCCTGATGCACCCAAAGAAACAGACATATTCCACAGACATGGGGCCACTGCTCAAAAAGCCCTGCTCCTTGTGCCCATCAACCTAGTTGTCCTCACAGATGAGTACTGTATGTTAGTAAGGCTTTAGAAGATGACTTCAGTGTGTAGGCAGGGAAATAGGGGGCGGAAGTGACTCTTTAAGTAACTCAGACTCAAACCAAATTTAAATTAGGCTTGGAAATGCACTGGCAACCAGCACAGCTGATGCAGTATAGGCATCACATGGTGCAACTGCCATGCCCCCACTAGTATGCGGGAAGCCACATTTGACACCCTGCTGAAGGATCCAAATCATCTTCAAAGGCAGCCCCACACAGAGTGCATTGCAGTAGTCCAGCCTGGATGTAACTGGTGCATGGATAATTGAGGCAAGGCCCATCTTTCCCAGATAGACTGATACGTCAGCTGCAGCCCTAATTGGGTAAAAAGCACTCCTAGCCAGCTGCTGCCGCAACTTGCGCTTCCCCGGTTAATGCTGAGTCCGGGAGGCCTCCCAAATGGTGTACTTGGTCCTCCAAGGGAGTGCAACCCCATTTAAGATTGGTTGCAAGTCTCTATACAGAATAGTTGGTCTCCCTATGAACAGTACTTCCAACTTGTCTGGATTAAGTCGTTGCTTGTTCCCTCTCATCCACCCCAAAACTGACTCCAGACACTCTTGAGTCATAAGTTCAACAGCCTTCCTGGGACACGTAGATGGAAAAGAGAGGTAGAGCTGAGTGTCATCTGCGGACTGGTGACACTGCAGCCCAAACCTCTGGATGGCTTCCCCCATCCAGCGGTCTCATGTAGATGCTAAAAAGCATGGGGGACAAGGTGGAATCTTGTGGCACCCCATAAGCCAATGGCCACAGGGTGGAACAGAAGCCTCCCAGCACTGTCTCCTGAGACCGCTCCTCCAGGAAGCACCAGAGCCACCATGACATCGTGCCTCCTAGGCCCAAGCCAGACAAATGATCCAGAAGGACACCATGGTCAATGGCATTGAAAGCCAGTAAGAGGTCCAGGAGAGCTCACAGGGCTGCACTCTTCCTGTGCATTCCCCTGCGTAAGTTGTCCACTAGGACAACCAAGGATGTTCCTGTCTCAAAGCCAGGTCTGAAACTGGATGAGAATAGATCTAATCATCCAATGTCATCCAACACTGCCTGGAGCTGAGAAGCCACCACCTCCCCTGAACCTTGCCCAATAATGGCAAATTAGACATTGGGTGGTAATTATCCAAAGCCATAGGCTCTAAACTTTGCTTTTTCAACAGAAGCCTCACCACTGTTTCCTTCAAAGCAATGGGGACCACACCATATCTCAAGGAGACATTAACCACCTAGTAGGCTAAATACCCAGCCCTGGCTGATTTCACAAGCTAGGGTGGGGGCAAGTGTCTAGAGAACAGGTGGCAGATCTCAATCTTCCAAGATGTTTGCCCACATCCTGAGGTTGTGCAAGCTGAAATGTATCCACAACACCACAACTAGATGATGCATTCGTCCCATCCAACTCCAGCTCTATCATAACAATAGCATCTTATATATCCCACTTTGAACACAGTGATCAAAGTATCTTAATATAGCAGTGTTGTCCAACCTTGGGTCCCCAGATGTTTTTGGCCTACAACTCCCAGCATGCCCCAGCCAGCTATGCTGGCTGGGGCATGCTGGGAATTGTAGGCCAAAAACATCTGGGGACCCAAGGTTGGACAACACTGTAATATAGCAAACAATCCAACCCCACTCCACCAAAATGAATCATGCCCTCCAACGCCCCCCCTCCCCAAAAAAGAATCTGGTTTGAAAAGTAACAATAAGATGTCTTCTGGAATAAAAAGGTGTCCAGAACATGTCTTAAAATGAGAAGAGAGGGAGCTTGTTAAATCTGCCCACCATGAAGGTGATGAGCGAAAAATCCCCCAGCGTTTCTTGAACTGGAACCAGGAGGTGGCAGCTCTCCCTAATTAATGGAACAAAGCACACGGAAGTGTGAGCACATGCATGCAACCAAGGTGGCTGGTCCTGATTTGGGCCTCAATTGGAACGTCCATATTCTTGATTGTTTCATGTCCACAAATGACACACCTCCACAGTTTTTCAGTTGGCATAGCCTGGGTGTGTGTGTGCGTGCCACACGAGCTCTCAATCATGGGGAGGGCTTACTGCGTATGCAACAATTCCACAGGGGCACAGACGAAAGGCATAGAATCTACTACTGGAAAGAGAAGCCTTTTGGAGAATCTCAAACCTCCTTTTCTTTTTTTTAAGTTTCTAGCCCTGAGGGCAAAGATACGCTCAGAAGTGTGTTTACTGAAATCTCAGAAGCCAAAGAGATGGCTGAAGATTCCCAGTAAAGGGGACGGGAGTGGGGGACATCCATGCTCTGTATGTCTCCTTCCGGCTTCCGCCCCCCCCCCCCCATTAGTGAAAGAAGAATGACAACAACAAAAAGTTATCCAAAGCAGTAAAAAAAAAAAAGGTGCAGACCTATGCAAATTAAGAAGGAGAAATATGAAGATTTTTTTTGTGCAAATATGTAAAAACATGGCAAAAATTAAGACCATGTACCCGAGCTTGCCTAGGTCCATTTTTTTCTTTTTAAAGCAGAGTAACACACAACGCCCCTGATTCTCATGCTCAAAATCTGTTCTGTAAGCACTCCTTTGCAAAGAGAGGGGACAATTCAATGAAAGGCACCAAAGCAGAAGGACCACAGACCTTGCTAAAGTATGCAGCCTGCAGAAGGAGTGAGCAGATTATAAATTGAGCCATGCTGTAAAAATGAGCGCACGCGCGCACACACACACACAGCAGGCTTGTTTCAGGGACTGCAAAGTCACACACCATTTCGCTCTAAATATGCCTAAATCCCCCAGGGACCCAAGTGCCTGGTGAACCCCCTGCTAGGGCCCAATAGACTTGGCGCTGTGGCGGCAGCAAGAATATTTGTATTAAGTGGATGAAAGCAACTGAAAGCACCTTGTTTCAAGGGGTGACAAACCTACTCTATGGACACAAACAGCAGAGCCACCGGAGTAGAAAATCCGGATTGGGTTTTTACAGATTGATGGGCTCAGTGCACGGCCCTCGCTAACTCTCCCCAAAACAGAAGGGGGGGGGAATCAATACATGCACCGCACATAGGGTTGTTGACCAATGAAAGGCTGTGTTTTATTTCTGAAAGACACCTGATCTGGGTCAGATGTAACAGCAAACCACAGTTTGTCGTTACAAGCATGAGTCCGGCACAATTCTTTCACTCACCTGCTAGGGGAGGGCATTTAAAACTTCTGTTCTTGGCTCGTTCTACGTTTCCTGTTCTGTCTGAACTTGGGAAGCTGTGGTTTGTAGAAACCACAGTTAGTTAACAGGATGGGGATAACTAGCCAGAATGAGATTGCCTTTTGTAAAATGAAATAAATGATGTGTGTTGCTTTCCATGTAGTATTGCATGCTATTCTTATGTTAAAAAGCCCTTTAAAATGCTGGAAACAGCTCGATACAAACCATGACCATTAAGGGCAACCCTGCTGTATCAGAATGAATATCTATCTAGTCTAGCATTCTGTTGCCAATAACAGCCAGCCAGATGGCTACGGGAAGCCTTCCAGGCACGGCATAAAGGCAACTGCCTTTCCTTGTCGTCTGTCCCCGGCATTTGCTATTCAGAAGTATACTCCCCTCTATTTCACCCTTTGTGGAGAACGGCTGCCGATAGACATTTCCTACATTAATGTGTCTAATGCTTTTAAAAAGCCTTCTCAGATAACAGTCATCACTGCATCTTGTGGCAGTGAATTCCATAGGTTCATTTTTCTCTTGCCGGTCCTGAACCAAATGCCAATTAATTCCACTGAGTGACCCAGAGCTCTACTATAACAAGAATCTATTTACTTCGTACCCAGTCCTGGAAACCTTCCTAGTGACACAGCAGAGGAAAAACAGCAAGATTTAATATTAGACGCCAGGGCTCTTGGGTGAGAGGCTGTAGCAGTGGGATCTCGGTGCTTTGCTCTCCAGTCCAACTATGGTAGCTGGCAGAAGAGGGAACCGGTGGCCCTACTCTGCTGTGCTTCAGTACCACCACAAGCCAAAGAGTGGTGCCACAGCTGCCTGCTCAACAGAGGTCAAGTGACATCGAGGTGCAACCAGGGTTCCGCCACTTGGGCCTATAAAGATGCCAAGTTTGGCCTGGCTGCTCAGTCTAAGCTAACTGCCACTCAGGCACACCTTGAGCTGTTAAGATTGCCCATTCCTGCATATCTGCTTCCCAAGTGTCCACTGCTTCAATGTCAGCACCCCTACTTTGCTTGCAGAAGGTCCCAGCTTCAGTCCCTGGCAACCCCACTTAAAAGGATCTCAGGTAGCGGGTGATGGGAAAACCGTCTTTCCGCCCCAGATCCCAGACAACTGTTGCCAGTCAGAGTAGGCAGCACTGGATTAGACAGACAATATCTAATTGCCAATATCCTCTTGGGAGGTGGGCAGCTTTCTAGCTCACCTTCAAACTACTAACCCTGATAGTTAAGTGTATAAGGGTAAAATGGAGAGGATGATGATTATGTAAGCCACCTTGGGTTCCTTGCAGGAAAAAAGTGGGATATAAATATAATAAATAAATAAGGAACCTAAGAGCCATGCTGGAGCAGACCAAAGGTCTAACTAGTCCAGCTGCCTGTTTCCTACGGTGGCCAACCCGATGCCCACGGGAAGCTCACAAGCAGGACATAAGTGCAATAGCATCCTCCCGGTTGTGTTCCCCAGCAACTTGCAAACAGAGACGTACTGCCTGTGATACTGGGGGAAATATACAGCCATCAGGTCTAGAAGACATTGATCGCTGGCTGTCAAGGTTCCACCTGTACCAGGATACCTTGATCAGCTCCTTAAAGATATCTGCCTCTTTAAGAGCCCCTCCTGTATCAGGATGCCAATTCTCTGCCTTTTTACCTCCTCTTCCCAGTAATGTGGGATTAGGCCTTAGGCGTGGTGTAAAAGACACTCCAACAACTTGTTGTTAACAATAACTGTTTACTGTAGTAATTGTTGGTAAAGTAGATTCACATTAACTTAGGGTAACCACACAAACAGAGCTGTAAGATTACAAAAAGCAAGTATAATGGCAATAAAATGAAACATAACGCAAGGTTCTTTAACCTAGCTACACTGTCACCTGTAAGCCTCAGTTAAGAGACTCCTTTCCCAGCCTTTCTCCTAGCTGTTCTGCAGTTCTTTAGCGATAGTCAGACTCGCTTCTCTGTCTGCTTCACACTCTCTCCAATGTCACTCTCTCCCTCTGCCACCCACTGCAGTTCCAGATCCACTCTTTATATACACTCCCACTGAACCTGAAAGTTACAATCATGTGACCTCAAACTTGAGAAAATGAAACTCAACTCCCCGAGGGGAAAATGAAACTCACAAATGTCCCCCTCCCATCAGGAGATGTTTGGGCCTACTGGCTTCAACTAACTCAGGCCTGTGTAGGCCTCAATCCTTCACACTCCATGAATTTGTCCAATCCTCTTTTAAAACCATCCTAAGTCGGTGGCCATCACTACATTGAGTGGTAGTAAATTCCATAGTTTGATAATGTGCTGTGTGAAGTAGTACGTACTTCCTTTTATCCGGCCTGAATCTCCCACCATTTAGCTTCACGGAATGACCCCTTTGGGTTCTAGTATGATGAGAGAGGGAGAAAAATGTCTCCTTGTCCACTTTCTCCACACCATGCATAATTTTATTCAGCTCTCGTATCCTCTTTGCTTGCCTTTTTTCTAAGCTAACCCTGCCCGCCCCACCCACCCCCAAAATGTTGCAGCCTTGAGCAGCCCCTTGATCATTTTGGTTTCCCAATTCTGGAACTTTTCCAGCCTGACAATATCCTTTTTTAGGGGCGGTGACCAGAACTGTACACAGCATCCCAAGTACACTTGCACCATAGATTTGTATAAAGGCATTATGATATGACGATGGCCGTTTTATTTTCGATTCCTTTCCTCGTGATTTCCGACACAGAATTTGCCTTTTTCACAGCAGCCACACACTGGGTCAACGTTTCCCTCGAGCTATCCACAACGCAAGATCACTTCCCTGGTCTGTCACTGTTAAGGCTCAGATCTCATCAGCATACATGTGAAGTTGGGATCTTTTGCCCCAACGTGCACCGCTTTACGCTCGCTTACATTGAACTGCCCCCAGTTTGAAGAGATCCCTTTGCTGCCCTGGTTTTGTTTGAACCATCCTAAATAAGCTGGTGCTGTCAGCAAAGTTGGCCCACTTCACTGCTCACTCCTAACTCCAGATCATTCATCTGGCGCCCTAGACCCCGTTCAGATCAAAATGGCTCAAGGAGGCACTGGATAAGGGTATCCATTGACTGACGAGAACTGTGTATGTACACCGAACAATTCCCGGATTGTTGGCATACTCGTGGCTCTCTCTCCAGTAAGCACATGCAGAAAGCCTTTCCGTGTTACTATTTCAGAAAGAGGAATGACTCGGCAGAGGAAAAGGAAGACACCGCTCAGCCCAACAGCAATGAGATCTTGCCTCCATAAAGCAACAGCCTGAAGCACCTCAAAGGCCTGCAAAGGGGGGGGGGGGGAAGAAAACCCAACTCCCAATCAAAAATTACTGCTGCCCCATCAATGTGTCATATAAATGCTGGCATGTTAATTGTGTATTTATAAGATTGTTAATGGTTAGTTAATTTACCTCCCACACCATTATTGTACTTGAAAATGATTTAACGTCTGCTAAGGGAGTTAACAACATGTTAACGGCAGATGTAACGGCTTATTTATTTATTTAAACCTTTCCACGCTGAACCCGGACTTCAAACCATTTGTGGCCTTGATGCTAAACTGGCTGTGGCTTCTTTGTGAGGCTTCTTACATACAGTTGCCACTCTTTTAAACTGTGAGGTAGTCAAGGTGACAAGAGGGCGACGTTTGCGATTCTGCTTCCATAGTCAATACAGCGCCTACCTCTGGTTACCCGATGCTGGGGACAAAGTGTCAGGGGATGGCCATCAACCTAACGCACCCTGCTTGTAAGCTTCCCAATGGTATCTGGCTGTCCATTACTGGAAACAGAGCCAGTGTGGTGTAGTGGTGAGAGTGTTGGACTGGGACTCGGGAGATCCGGGTTCTAGTCCCCGCTCGGCCATGAAACTCACTGGGTGACTTTGGGCCAGTCACTGACTCTCAGCCTGACCTACCTCACAGGGTTGTTGTGAGGATAAAATGGAGAGGAGGAGGAGGAGGAGGATTATGTAAGCCGCCTTGGGTTCCTTGAAGGAAAAAAGGCAGGGTTTAAATATAATAATAATAAAAAAACAAACAGATGGCTGGCCTAGTTTGGTCTGAGACAAGAAGGTAATTCTTTTATTCTTACTCTGGTGGTTTAATCAAACAAACCCTTTGATTATTAAGCATTGTAGGAAGGAAGGAAGGACGGAAGGAAGGCAGGCAGGAAGGAAAAGGATCTATAATACGTGTGATAAAAGTTGCTCTTAAATGGCCGCATCCGAGGCCACGTTATGCCAGCAAATAAGTTCTCGGGAATCAAGCTTATCCATTGCTGCATCAACACAAAGCCAGAATCATGACATTATATGGGTGTCACAGGCAGACACGATAAGTAAAGCCGATTGACTACAAACAGTAAATTGGAATATGAAAAATAATTCCTACTTTCCTTATTGTTCCACCAAATTGTAGCCTCTGGTTCCACACATTCAGAGAACAGGGTAAATCTTAAGTCAGCTGTGCCTCCCAAGCCATAAGTAAAGAATGGATCTCCATTACATTTTAAGAAAATAGTAACACCAATTGCCTTTAAACAGACACTGCTTTTGAAAGAAGTGTGGTTGAGCACACCACAATTATCACAATCGCAAAAATGCAGCAAGGAACGGGAAACATCAACTAAAGGCTTGTGTAGTTTTGTGAATTCTGGGTGGTAACAGCTCCTTTTAAAGGCAGGTGTGTGCGTGTGCGTCTTTTAAAATCAGTGGCATAAATGCTAATCACATAGCCAAGCCAATATATGAAACAGATTGGCAGCAGCGGGGCATCACTGGCGAGAGATAGTGGCTAAGAGTCGGGGAGCCCCTGGTTCAAGTTTTACCCGACTGGGTGGCCTTAGGAATGAGCAAACTATGGTTAGTGATAACCAGGAAGTGAGGGAGGGGATTGGAGTAGATTTCATAGATCATAGAGTTGGAAGGAGCCTACAAGGCTATCGAGTCCAACCCCCTGCTTAATGCAGGAAACTAGAGGAGGGGTCTCCCATCTAAGTAATAACCAGACCTGATCCCTGCTTAGCTTTCCACGCTCAGACAAGCTGAGCCAGCGTGAGCCACAGGCCTGCTGTGAAGGGAGGAGGAGGGAGCGCATATGCCTGAGGGATAGCCTCAACCACGAAGCCATGGCTTCTGAACCAGGTCACTGTCTCATCACAACCTAACCCCCATAAGGTTGCTGTAAGGATAAAAAAATAGGGCCAACCCACGTAAGCGTCTATTCAATCCTTGGGGGAAGGGTGGGGCACAAGTGGGAGAAATCCATAGCTAGGTTTGTTGACTGTTTGACCAAACACGCAGACAGAATAAAACACAAGTACTAAAGGGCACACTCCTATGCGTGTTTAGACAGAAAAAAGTCCTACAACTCCCAGCATTCCCCAGTCAGCCATGGTTGGCTGGGGAATGCTGGGAGTTGTAGGACTTTTTTCTGTCTAAACATGCATACAATTGTGCCTTAAGAGTCATACCACAGTTGTTGCCCTACACATCAGCAAGTTTCCTTAGAACAACCCCACCACATGCTTTCCAATGTATTATTTATCTCTGTCTCTCCAAAACCAACATGAGAGGGGAAACTTTTTCAGGAACCAACCTCTTCTCATTTGCAAAGAAGAAAATCTATTTTCCAGTGCATGGATGAGAGTGAAGTTTCCGGGGAACAGAGGGTGTGTGAGAGATGGACGGACGGACAGAGACAGACACACACACACACACTTCTCTTGCCTCATTAGCTGCTACATCCATCCAGAGTAGCAGAGGATGTTCAGCTGGAAGCTTTTTGCAAGTGCTCTTAAACCTAATAGTATAAGGCAGCTTCCTATATACCTGAATCAGACTATTGGTCTGTCCAGACTCACATTATTTATTCTGTCTGGCAGGGTCTCAGGCAGAAAAAGATCTTTCTCATCACAAGTTACCTGATCCTTTTAACTCAGCGGTGGAGAACTAGTGGCCTCCAGACAGCTTGGAGCGTAACTCTCATCACCCCTGACCATTGGTCATGCTGGTTTGGTCTGCCAGGAGGTGGAGTCATGTGAATATAAGAAGAGTCCACAGGGGTTCCCTTCTGGCCTGCCAGCTTCTTCCCTAGGCCCCTCCTGCTCTCCCTGAAGAAAAAAACCTCTTATCTCCAATCAGCTACTGATCGGAGATAAGAGCTTCTTCCCTGCAGGAAAAAGCTTACTTCAGTCCTGCTTAATTCTGAGGCTTGCCTTGCTTACTTGCAAGTAGACATGCAGAGGCTGTGCTGTTTACTAGTGAATAGGCATGCTGCTCATAAATAAATACGTAAATACACTAAATAAATATTTGTATTGCACAATACAATAAAACACAATACAATGTTTGTACTGTATGTATTGTATTTGAGAGCCAGTATTGCGTAGTGGTGAGAGTGTTGGACTGGGACTCGGGAGACCCAGGTTCAAGTCCCCACTTGGCCATGAAGCTCCCTGGGTGACTTTGGGCCAGTCACGGACTCTCAGCCTAACCTACCTCACAGGGTTGTTGTGAGGATAAAATGGGAAGAAAGATCATGTAAGCCCATGGGTTCCTTGGAGGAAAACAGGCAGGTTATAAATATAATAAATAAGAGCTTTAAGCTAAAATATGCTGATATTTTAGGGGTTTTGTTGTCCTTTGGCCCCATCCCTTTTCCCTTCCGCCCCACCCACCACTGGAATGCAGCCCCCGAAGCCTTCTCCAAAATGTAACTCAGCCCTTGGACTGAAAGAGGTTCAGCATCCCAGCAATATATAAGCTCTCTCCATATGCCTTCGGCCTGCCATACTTGAAGGCCCTCCTGTTCCTGTATAAATCTGCCCCGAATACTAAGATCTTCAGGAAGCTGCGTTCAGAGTGCTTCCTGTCCTTCCGAGGTGTGACCAACAGCAACAGGGAGCAGGGCTTTTTCCGTTGTGGTGCCTTGCCTTTACAACTCCCTCCCCTTAGACACTTGTCGAGCTCATCTCCTGACCATTTGTAGGCAACAGGTAGAGATGTTTTCCTTGCCGCCAGCTTCTTCGTTTCTAATGCCGTTGCAGATAAGCTCTTTTATCTGCTCGCTTTTAATTTGTTTTGAGGTTTGACTGGGGATTTTGCTGCACCACTTTTTAAAATGTTGCTGGCTGCCTTGGGAATCTTTAAGAGGCGGGATATAAACTCTTAAACAAAACAGAGAGCACATTCTATTAAGCAGTCTATAAATACAGGAGAAACAAGAACCTAGTTTATTAGCGTCTGGGGGGGGGAAGCAGCTCTCCTTCTAGAACTGTGTCCATCTGCAGCCGTTCCATCTGGCTACATGAGAGGGAGGAGCAAGGCACCACGGCCCCACCCCATTGGCCTGGCTGGGACCAAATGCCATTTGTCTCCTCCCTTCCAATCCCCTCCCACTGGTGGTTGAAGAAAGCAGCACAGATCCTGGATATTTTTAATATGGTTTTTCTTTCGTAAAAGCCTAGAGCAGTGTTCTCCAACCTTGGGTCCCCAGATGTTTTTGGCCTACAGCTCCCAGCATGCCCCAGCCAGCATAGCTGGCTGGGGCATGCTGGGAGCTATAGGCCAAAAACATCTGGAGACCCAAGGTTGGAGAACACTGGCCTAGAGGGCTTTTAAAGTCAAATGGCGGAGTCAAAACACACTAAACCAGCCTTGTCCAACCCGTTGCCCTCCAGATGTGCTGGACTATGACTCGCTGCATCCTTGGTTTGGGGATGATGGGAGTTGTAGTCCAACACATCTGGAGGGCAACAGGTTGGGGAAGGCTGCCCTACATGAATACATAAATCATACCTTTCTCACTGAAATTGTTTGCCCCCCAATATGAACGAATAAATGAATTAGGGCACAATCTTATGCATGTTTAGACAGAAAAAAGTCCTAAAACTTCCAGCATGCCCCAGCCAGCATGCATGGCTAGCTGGGGCATGCTGGGAGTTGTAGGACCTTTTTCTGTCTAAACACGCATAGGACTGTGCCTTTAATGAATGAATCTAAACGGCACTCCTGGAATTGGTGATGGTAACACACTGCACAACTTGCTCCAGGCTCATTTTGAAGAGAAATTGAATGCACCCTGTGTCCGACCTGCTTTCTTGCTACTTTAAAAAAAAAATTGCTGGGGAAAGTCCTAGACCAGCCTCATGCCTGTTCAGAAGACGTCCAGTACAAATGTTTGTACTGGACAAAAACCCGCACACCATGGATAATGGGGACAGGAGAGCAAGGGACAGAAAGTTAAACACAGTGGAATGGAGGATGAGACAAACACCTATGGAATTATCAGAACTGATTACAGAATACTTACTTAGAAGAGCCGTCAACCACGAGCCTTGGAAGCTGCCTTATACAAAGTCAGACCATTGGGCCATCTAGCACAGTGCTGTCTTGGCGGGGGTCTCAGGCAGGGGTCTTTCCCATCGCTTTTACAGAGAAGATCCTTTTTAACTGGAGATGATGAGACTTGAACTCTGGACCTCTTCCATGCAAAGCATGTGCTCTGCCACTAAGGTATGGCCCTGCCCCATGCTTCAAGTTCCTACATATCTGAAACACACACACGAACACACAGAAACAAAGTGAAGTTGAGTCACCAATTTAATAGTTGTTGTAAAAAAATAAAGAACACTTTGGGAAAGCAGCACTGCGAATTATTAAGTGGCATGTAATGCTTGCAAACATGTATCTACCAAAAATACGACTGCCACCTATTATGAAAGAAATCCTAGTCATAGATTTCATAGATGACAGAATTGGAAGGAGCCTACAAGGCTATTGAGTCCAACCCCCTGCTCAATGCAGGAAACTAGAGGAGGGTTCATCAACTAGTCCATCAACTGCATAAGCTTTAATCAGTTGACTGGTTGATTAAATCTGCATAAATGTGCTTATCTTCTTTTCTTTTGGCCCTGTGTCACAGCAGGGCCCCACCTGAGGACAGGCATTCTCTCCTGTGTGTGTGTGTTTGCGCACATGTACATGAGAAGAGGAGAGAAGGGGCAATGCCTCTTCTAAGACAGAGCCAGATTTCGCATTTTTTGTAATTATCTTTGTCTTTTTAAAAAAGCAGACTTTTAAAAACGATTATTCATCCATCAGCAGCAGCACCTCGTTAATCAGCCAAAGTATTCTGAATAAATCGAGCCCAGCATTCTGCAACCTGGTACCCTTCAGATGTTTTGGGCTACAACTCCCAGCATCCCTGATGATTGAGAATGCTTGCTGGGGCTGAGAGGCGTTGAAGCCCAAAACATCTGGCGGGCACCAGGTTAGGGAAGGCTGGTCTAACCCATGGAATCATCTAAGAGCTGCCAAGTCCGCAAAATATATATTTTTTTGTTTCAGAAACCAACCGAGTTCCATCTGTGGCGGAGCGCCCAGAATCTACTTTTGTTGCCATGCTATGCAGCAGCAAACTAATACCAACTGCATTAGTTTATAGAGAGAGTTGGGGGGTACAGGACAGATTAATGAGGAAACGCCAGAACCACGTGTACCTATGCCCACTGCATACACATATACTCCTCTTTGCTGTTTGCCCCATCCCCCCCCCCACAAAAAAAGCTTGTCAAAAGCTTTGCCTGTTGGTAAAGGAACTCCTCCTTAGATAAACCGAGTTATCCTCCATCAATATTTTAAACAAATAAATAAGTATTTGGCAAGGGAGGGGCGGGGGAGGGAAATCACAGCACTTATAAATTAGGCCAGACAAATCCGTTTCTCGACTCCCGCCTGCAAAGAGCATTCTATCAATATAGCGAAATGCTAATCTCCTAATTAACAACCTAATTAGGTAATTATGGCTTTGCAGAGGGACGCCTAAATGAAATATGACAACATGGTCACCTCTTTATACGGCACCTGTGGGCCTTTTCAGCTGTCACTGCGGAGAGAGCAGTATCAATTGGAACAGATGACAAAGCGCTGTCATTTTTCATTCCGATATTGCACCGAGCAGGACGGGATGGGAGCAGGGGTTTTTTGTTGTTGTTTTTTTAAAAAACCCTCAGCGTCTCGCCTGATTTAGATGTGTTTGCGGCGGCTTCCTTAATTTTTTTTAAACCACCAACAATGCTATGAATTTTGCATAGTGGCGGGACTGAGTGAGGAATCTGGACACTGCCATCACCACCACCACGCTGGGATCCTCACCTTATTTTAAGGAGCTCAGTATGTAGGCCTTCCTCACCCATGATGAGGGTTCCCCACCTCATTATATCCTCACAACAACTTTGTGAGGTAGGTCAGGTTGAAAGCTCCATGGCTGAACAGGGACCAAAACCCAGGCCTCTCCAGTCCATCCAATACTAGTTCCTACGCCAAAGTGGCACACGCTCACAACCCCACGTTACATATGTTGAACACATTCACATTTATATCCTGCCTAATTACCGTCCTATTTAACAATTCCGTAGCATACGTATTATACTGAGACACAGCTTTGTGCCCTTGTATTCCTCGCCTCCCCTGGGGCAGCCATGGAGGAGAAGACTGGAGCTTCCACTTTCCTTTTAAATCAACCGCAGTTCAGCATGTTGTCCGAACCCTAAACTGTGGGAATCTTAACCATCGTTTATTGAGAGCCAGTGCAGCATAGTGGTGAGAGTGTTGGACTGAGACTTGGGAGATCCGGGTACTAGTCCCCGCTCAGCCATGAAACTCACTGGGTGACTTTGGGCCAGTCACTGACACTCAGCCTAACCTACCTCACAGGGTTGTTGTGAGGATAAAATGGGAGGAGGAGGAGGATTATGTAAGCCACCTTGGGTTCCTGAAGGAAAAAAGGTAGGGTATAAATATAATAAACAAACAAATAAATAAATTGAAACAAACCAGTTTCATCATAACCAATGGTTGAAAGCTGGCTTGCCTCAAACAAACCATAGTTAAGATTAGCCACAGTTTGACAGGTTAAGATATCATAGCACATGACGGTTAACATAAAAATGGCAACAAAAGTGTCCAAATTCCACCTTGTGGCCCTGCTGGGAGAAGAGTGGGCAGGGTATGACCCAAGGAGAGATTAGGCTCACTCTTGTAATGCCAAGCTATGGCTTAGCCTGGCATTATATCTGAACCAGTCCAGTGACTTGCTCAAGAGCCATCCAGTGAGCTTCCTGGAGCTTGAATGTCTGCCTTATACCGAATCAAGCCCTGGGCCCATTGGGCCAGCACTGTCTGCTCTGACTGACAGTGGCTCTGGGAAAGCTCTTCCCTACCATGTTCCTCAAGATCCTTTTAACTGGATGTGAGGGATTGATGCCGAAACCTTCTGCATGCAAAGCACTGAGCCCCACTGAGCTCTGGGTTCCTCGAACAAGGAGGCCCCAATTGCTACTTCAAGCACCCCCTCTCAGCAGAGAACAAACAGGACTTAAAGAGGCCACACTCTGACCTGGAGCCTTCGATGCACATGCTGATGGGAAATGAAGCTTAAGAACAGCTATTTCAAGCAGTTCCATCCCGAGCTTTTAAACCGGGGGTGTACAACCTTTCCGGCGCTGGGGACTGCACTGGGCGCCTACTAGGGTAGTGAGAGCTGCACACTCAGCCAAGATAACAAACCATGGTGAACAACCCACAGTTCACAAGGCAACATGGGTTCTCTTCATGGGTTGTTCGTGGTTAACAAGCCATGGCTTGTTAGCACAGCTGGGTTCAGATGACACGATATCCCACATTGCAACAACAAGCCATGTTTCAACAACAAACCACACTCAACTCTTGAGTGTGGATTATCATGTTGCCTGAACCCGGTCTGTATTCCCCCCCCCCCCCCAGCAGCGGCGGAGGCCCAGAGGCCACACTTTTTGCACCCTTGTTTTAAACCATTGGCTCACACAAAAAGACAGCAGCATTTAAGTAGAAATCCAGTTTGCGACATGCCTCAGTGTGCATCAACCGGCAATGCTGAAGAATGCCCCCCCAACACACATACACACACACCATTCACAACAATCCGCTCACGCTGTATGCAACCAAGACGCCTCATTGAGGGGAAAGCTGGAGCAGCCAGGTTGCACAGATGTAAAAGCCAGACTAATCAACAGCTCATCTGTGGACTGGAGAAGCAGTGACCTAAAGCACCCACACCGCGAGTTACAACAAAGGCAGCAGCCTTGGCAAGAGAACTGTTTGACAACTTCATCATAATAAACCACTTAGAGAAAAGAGGGCTGTGTTTGGTTTCTCCAGGGTCACAGCAACCTTGGACTCGAAGATGCGCCGGAGAGTTCAGCAAGCAGTCAAATGAAGCCCACGCACCCTTTCTTTCCCAAAACTGACTTGCAGCGGACAAGCAACGCCTGCCTTCAGAGTTCTTTGAGATCAGAGAATGAGGGAAGGCGTGAAAGGCTCACGCGGGAGATGCTCTGCAAAACGGCCGCTTATTCGGCCACCTTTGCTTCACACCAACTGTGAAAAAAGGTGTAGGAACAAGACACAGCATAGCAAGCGATGCTGCTCTAACTACTGAGACCGGGCTGTGTGTTCACACCGAAGTAACCCAAACTCCATGCCAAGAAACGCAGAACCCTACAACCTATACAAATAAGACAGATTTGCCTCAATTATTCCTTTTGAATAATTTACTCAGCTTCCACTATCCAGAGAGAGAGGTGAGAAGTGATGCAAGGCAGGGAAGCCCCACGCCCTGACCCCTGGAAACCTTATTCAGCCATCCCTCTGGCTATGGAGATATCATCAGACACAGCCCAAAAGGCCTGGAATTCTCAGCACGTCTTTTACATGGGACCCATCTTCCAGTGAGATCAGAGTGGCAGCATACATAGATAGGGGCTACCCCATTTTATATACTACACTATTATTTTATTTATTTATTTCATTTCATTTCTACAGGCAGTCCCCAGGTTACAAACGAGCTCCGTTCTTAAGAATGTCTTTAAGTCGAATTTGTATGTAAGTCAGAACAGAACAGAACAGCGTCCTATACGTTAAAATCGGCATTTACGCAAATTGCGTAAATTATGCAGATTGCGTCGTATACTACGCTATGTACTCTATGTAAACGACATAGCGCCGGGGAACCCAGAAGTCCGTTCTTAAGTATGGGTTGTCTGTAAGTCGGACATTCTTAACTCGGGGACTGCCCGTACACCACCCAATAGCCGAAGCTCTCTGGGCGGTTCACAACAATTTATACTGTTATACGGTATGCTGCACTGGCTCTCCCATGTCCCTTCCTCATGCTTCCCAGAGGGCTCAAGTTGGTGGTGAGGACATGCCCTTGAGATGAAGCTTTAGCCCCATGTGCTCACAGCTGGTAGGTTTTTGCAGCATTTGCAGTGATTGGAATCTAACACCTGCCTTATAATTTGCCACTTGTAAAAGAAAGAAAGAGGTGGGGTTATCTGCCACTGCCTCCACCACCGTTCAAGTTGCATTTGTGGCTTTCTGTCTCCTTCCTACCTTAAGAGTCACTATACCCAGCTTCCCACTGTGATGGGAGGACAAGCAGAGGAATAGATCTCTGCTACTCCTTCCCCAGTCACCTAGGAATTGTCAATCAACATGAACAGTTGACACCAGAAACGCAAGAAGAAACGGTGTTCATATCAAAACTGGCATCATGACAATAGTGGGTGGGTAGCCTGAATAAAACAGTATGTTTTTTAACAGTTACTACATATATATTTTTTGGGGTGGAGAGAAGCGGTGACTTCTTAGCTGTATCCAGCGTGGCAAATTAAGCTAATGGCACAGAATGGAGGTAGGTCATGTGGAATTGCAGTTTCTTGAGAACTAGGTTGGTCGTGTACAATAGAAAGCCAGGTGGCTCTTTGAAGGGAAAGGGCAATAACCAAGAGCAAAGTGATCAGCCACTATGAACATGGGAAACCGAACCCTAGCAACAATTACATATTCCCCTCTGTGCAAAATTATTTGAATCCACACCATCACTTTGGGGGAGGCAAAATTAAATACAGGCCTGTGGCTCATGCTGGCTCAGCTTGTCTGAGCGTGGAAAGCTAAGCAGGGTCAGGCCTGGTTATTACTTGGATGGGAGACCCCCTCCTCTAGTTTCCTGCACTGAGCAGGGGGTTGGACTCGATGGCCTTGTAGGCCCCTTCCAACTCTATGATCTATGAATCTGCAGAAATAATGCAGTATGTTGTTTTGTTGGCGAGCAAAACACTGCCTTCCTCCTCATGGACATTTGAACATCTCCCAATTCATGGAAAGCTGTAACATGAATTAAGGACTACTTGAATCATCATTAATATTTTAACTGTATTATTGTGTTAGTTACTGGGCATGCTATTCCACAGAATATTCAAAGAATGATGTTTCACAAATACGATGGCTGAGTTGTAATTGGCAACCAGGAAACTCTCCCTGGTGACTGCATTGGCGAGTGGGCACAATGCAAAACATTCCTCTCCCAAATTTTCTCTGCCGTATATAGACTTTGGAGGATTCATAGATCATAGAGTTGGAAGGGGCCTACAAGGCCATCGAGTCCAACCCCCTGCTCAATGCAGGAAACTAGAGGAGGAGGTCTCCCCTCCAAGTCATAACCAGGCCTGACCCTGCTTAGCTTTCCACACTCAGACAAGCTGAGCCAGCATGAGCCACAGGCCTGTAATGAAAGGTCCATCACCATGCTGGGTAGGAGATAGATGTTACCCCTCCCCAGAGCCCTCTGGATGTGCAGAGGAGTTGGGCGAGGTGTGCAGGGAACATCTCACTTTGTACTGGGCTGAAGGCAGATCTAGCACAAAGGAGGACCCTGCCATCGTCTGAGCCCCGTGGAACTAGAACGGGCAACAGCATTCAGTCAGCTCACACTGTGCTTTGAAGGCATTAGGAAGCAACAAGAAATATTTTTGCTACTTCTGAATGTTTCCCAGCTTGGCATGGGGAGGTCCTCTGTACAGAACGGATAACTGGGAGGAAGAGGCCAACCAAAATCTCTGGAACCCCATCAATAAACACTTAAACTGAATCAGAAAAACAGTCTACAAGCACAGTAGTAGCCATTAATTGTTGGCCACATCTGGAAGCTTTTGAATTTTTTTGGCATATTCTTTTTATATTTATCATTCATACTTTACAGAAAGAGATACATTTAAAAAATGTATTGCCAACCGTACAGAACTGCGAAGAACAGAGTCCGTTTTTTTTACCACAATCTGCCAAAATGCATCAACCAAACTTTTTCCCAGTCAGATCCATGGCCTTAATTAACCACTTTATAACTGCTGGGGTTGATTCCGTTTTCCAATAATGGGATACTAACACGACCACCTGAAACCTCCCCAATAGTTGCCAGGAGTCTGGGCTCCCACCCTCACTGCTAAGAACTGTGAACATACGAAGCAGCATTACACAAAACACACTTCCATGTACAAACAGGCAATTCATACATCGGGCGGATGAGACAACTAACTGCAGGACCATGATCACTCTGTGCCCATATACTGGGAAGCCACGAACGACCACGAAAGATGTGTGTGACAACCAGCGCAAAGGACATGTGCTAATTTCTTTGCAGAAATGCTTCTCCCTGTACCAGTGCTATAACGACAGAAACATGCCTTTCAACTCTACTGTAGCTGCCAGTTGCCCTGTGTATTCAGAAGTATGTCCTGGCCCCACACACTACGTAGAAGGTAGATAGATAGGAGCGGAGAGGGCTCAAAGCAACTAACCAAAGCTCCACCACAACAACCCTAAAGCAGAGATTCTAGCTATAGCTACACTCCATTAAAAAATAGTAATAGTTAGGCCCGTGTTCAAAAGTGACTACGTAATTTCCTGTCTGGAAAGCACTTCAGTGTGAGAATATAATGCATATGACTATGTACATATACTCTATACATGTAACTATATATACTATATAGGCTGGAACTCTACATTAGGTCTATCAAGTTACTAGTCATGATGGCTGAGTGGACCCTCTATGTTCAGCAGTAGTATATAGCCCTGAATGCCAGACATTGGGAGACATGCATTATTGTTATTGCCTTCATGCCCTGCTGACGGTTTCCCAAAGGCAACTGTTTGGCCACTGTAAGAAACAAGATTCATAGATAGAGTTGGAAGGGGCCTTCAAGGGCACCGAGTCCAACCACCTGCTCAATGCAGGAAACTAGAGGAGGGGTCTCCCATCCAAATAATAACCAGGCCTGACTCTGCTTAGCTTTCCACGCTCAGACAAGCTGAGCCAGCATGAGCCAGGAGGATGCTGGACTACACAGATGGTTTTTTGATCCAATCCAGCAGGGGCCTTCCTACTATAATGAAAAGTCACCATAAGCCTGAGAGAAGTACCTGCATTACTTTTCATTTTTGTACAGCACCTTACAATTTTAGGCACTTTATAAACAAGAAACCACTACTACCTGTAGGCATATCAACACTATGGGCTCAGTCTGGAACTACACATTTTGTTGTTATATGTGCTGATCTAAATGAACTCTTGGTCTGATCCAGCAGGGCTCTTCAGTATTCTTAATTCCCTGTTAGAGGTTTCGGTTTTAAAAAAAGGTGAGTGAGGCCACAATAGAGATTTACAAAGTTAGAGATAGCGCAAAGAAAGTGAATAGAGTTAAGTTTTGCACATTCTCTCCATATGAGAACTCAAGAGTCATCCAATGAAAGCAATAGGGCAGCAGGCTCAAAACAAACATGAATTTGCAGTGGTGATGGCCACAAACTTAGATGGCTTCAAGTGGAGAATTGAGAAATTCAGGAAGAGAGGTTTTTTAGCCATGACAGGTATATGGGAACTCCATATACAAAGGGAGTACACCTTTGTATCCTAGATGCTGGGGAGCAACAACAGGATAAGGGCTATTGTCCTCATGACCTACTTCTAGGCTTCCTGGAGGCATTTGGTGACCACTGTGGAAACAGGATACTAGATGGGCCTTTGCTGTGATCCAGCAAGGCACTTCTTATGTTCTTATAGATTAGATACTGATCTACAACCATAACTCAGCAGCAGAAAAGACATTTTGCATGCAGATGGTTCCAGGTTCAGCCTCTGGCAACTCCAGTTAATAGGATTAGGTAACAGGTGAGGGCAAAGAGTAGACTAGCCTTTCCCAACCTGGTGCCTTCTGGAAGGGTTGGACTACAATGCCCAGCATCCCCCAGCTGGGGGGATGCTGGGAGTTGTAGTCCAACCCCTCCAGAAGGCACCAGGTTGGGAAAGGCTGGAGTAGGCGATACTGTGCGAGAAAATCAAATATTCTGATCCAGTATAACACACAGCATCCTATCTGCCTACATTTGGGAATTAAAAGAACAACAACAACTGCTATAACTACTACTACTCACTCCCAAGATAGTTTGGGAAATCCTCTGAACAAACCACCAAGAAGTTGCAAAACAGTTCACAACCCAGCCCCACAACAAGAGCGGGTGGCCGGCAGGTAGTTTCCAGATCATCCTTCCCCGCAAGGAGCTGCCCCCCAGATGCTTTGGACCAATTCCCATCAGCACAGCCAATGGTCAGGAATGCTGGGAGCTGTAGTCCAAAGCATCTGGAGGGCACCAGGCTGGGGAAGGCTGCGCCAGGTCCGGGATTAAATCCTTGGCTCTCTTGCAGGCAGCCACAAACCGGCGGAGTTGGGAGGGAAGGAAGGGAGGGGGTGGGAGGAGGCGCTGACCCGGGCAGCTCAGCGCTCGGGACGCCTGGGTCCCCTCTGAAGGGGCGGTGCCCGGAGTGGGCGGGGCTCTGGACGGGGGCGGGGCGCCAGGAAACCCAAGCCCTCCTTGCGAGGAGGAGGTTGTCTCATGAGGGGCAGAGGCGGGGCCCGGGACCCCACTCCCCACTTACGGGCCTAGCAGGAGCCGTCGCTCCCTTCCCTCGGGGCCGGGTCCCTCGTCCGACCGCCCCGGCGGAGAAAGAGGCTGGACGGGGGGGTGACGGGGGCGGGGGAGTCACCAGGAGACGCAGCAGCCGCTTCCGGGGCCACAGGAGAGGCTTCTGACACCCAAAATAGAAAGAGGGGGGGGAATCAGTAACAGACGCGCTGACCCGGAAGCACTAGTGCCTCCATTCGGAAGTGACCCGGACTAAGGGGGAAGAGCGGCCGCTCGCCGAGTTTCTTGCGCATGCGTCTTATGGATTGGGGGGGCGCAGAGCCAGAAGTCGGGCCGCGCTCTGCTCTCGCGCTGGGTCCTAGTGCTCTCCTCTTCCTTTTGTTTGTTCCACTCGCCGGCCGCATCGTGGTGGCCCGGCTGGTTCTGATTTTTTTTTTTAAGTGGGGGGGGGGCGGAGAGAATTTGGGGCCAAAGGTCAGTAGGGATCAGAGCATAAGGGCGCAATCTCATGCATGTTTAGACCAAAAAAATTAAAGGTCCTACGGCTCCCAGCATTGTCGCTGGGAATTGTTGGACTTTTTTTTACTGTCTAAACATGGTTAGGATTGCGTCCTTTGCCTCCTTTCAACGCCAGGGCTAACCCTCAAAATATGTTAAGTAATAAGTACCTTTGAGCGCGTGAAGAGTGCAATATGTTCAGAACTGAGACATTCGGATATTAGGACAAGGCTGTTAGGTTAGCAGGCTGATAAGTGTTTTGAAGGAAGAGTTCGGCGCCTGTTATTCCATTACTTACAGTGCAATCCTATAAAACGTCTTCTCAGAAGTCCCACTGAATTCCATGAAGCTTACTCCCAGGTAAGTGGATTCAGGATTGCAGCCCTACGCACTGATCATTTGGCAACTTCATTCATGAGCAAAAATCTTTCTCCACGCCATACTGCATAAGCACTGCTGAAGTGCCTCACGTTGTTTGCCATTGTTCACACGAATATAGAGCGAGCAGGTGGAAGGGATCATAAAGTTCCCTCTTCTGCTAAAAGATTAAAGGTGGAGGAGTCCTGATGGGTCACAAGGTACCCAGTAATAACTTCCTTTCCCACCTTCTTGTTTTTCATATGGAAGTAATCCTTTCCCTTTCCGAGTTAAAAGGAAAAGAATAGGCAGACAATATTCTGCCCCAGTGTACTGTCCAACATGTGTAGAAGTGCTGGAATTATTGGGAAGATCTATTCAAATGAGAAGCGGTATATATTGATGATAATAGATAAACAACAGGGAGTGATAATGTTAAAGTTGTTTTATTCAAAGATATTTAAATAACACTAATTATATGCATATTAAACTACTTGTATTTTGCTGTTTTGAGTGGATTCAGTGCCCCAGTGTACACCTAACACCGCCTCTAGAGAAAACACACACAATATTTAATGATAAAAAAACCTGCCAGTTTATGACCAGAGTTAAGGCTATCTCAAGCCCCACAAAGCCAGGAAATTGGAAACAGGTTGATGCCTTAATAGATGTACCTCCTGATCAGTAATAAGGTTGTGCAATATCACAAATTGTGCTTGCTTACAACTTACCCTACATGCACCCACACTTTTCCTTGGTCTTTCAGGCCCAAATCCAGATAGAGTAGATGGAGTGCCAACAAAGATGCCCCACATTTCCTGGTCCTGTATTGCTTTATGGAGTAGCTGAACCTTACTGTATTGCTAGAGGAATCATCCACCTATGAGTTGACCCATGCCTGTTTGTTGCTTGTAAGCAAGCACAATTTGTGACATTGATCATCAGGCACTCCTGTGAAGCCATCACCTCTTTAAGTTTCCAATTTCCTGGCGTTTTGGAGCTTAAGCCAACATAAGATAGCCTTAACTCTGATCTTAAAACCAGGAAAAGGAAATTTCTTATAAGTGTACTGAAAAAAACACAAAGTAAAAAACAAAACACAAGTTTCATGCTACCTTTCCCCCATTGACAGAATGTTGACAGAAATACTGGAATTGCTGTCAAAACTTGAGCACTGGCAGCATTCTAGCTTCAGAGTGAAACTGGGCATGCTTGACATAACATTACCAGCAGTTGCTGCCATAGGCTTTCATGGGACAGAAAAGCCTTGATAACTTTTAAACCGGTACTCATAACTTCACCAAACCAATGAAAGGCCCATCTCCTTGACAAGCCTGAATGAAGAACATCAGTAGTTTCCTGCAGAATTTGAAAGAAATATATGATGTGCCGAGCCACGGCTTGAAGTGTGTCAATTTTCAGCACGATTTCAATTGCTGTATTTGTGGCGATGTGTATCGGATCAGTTTGAAATTTTTGCAGAATCGTAAACCTCATCAGGTAAGATTATGGACACCATGTTTCAAGTTATGAGCTCAACAGGAGTCATTTTTATAAGCAGCAGAATTTGGAGGCTTATCGTGGCAACTGTATTGTTGTTTTGCGACTCACCTTAACTAAACGGGCATTCCTGTGCCCCTTTAATATAGGCTAAGGGCCTAGCCAGAGATAAAGGGATATGTAGCTATAGCAGTCTGATCCTATTCATATTTATCCAGCAGTAAGACATACTAAATTCAGCTTGATTTACTCCCATGTAAGCCTGGTGTTTTAGGCTACAAAACTTTCTAGGGAGTAAAATCCCACTGAAAACAGAAAAAAATTACTTCTGAGTAAACACGCACAGGATTGCACTGCTCTTCTTCCACTTCTTGGACAGCTAACACATGAAGTGAGAACAGGCAGAAGAAAAGTTGTTGATTACAATACTTGGGATTGCCTTTAAAAAAAAAAAGCACACAGAACATTTTGTCATATGCAGTGTCCAAGGGATGCGTAATTAAGAGTGTCTCTGGTTATATGCGCAGCTCCGCAATAGGGAGCATTGCAATAATAAAGGGAGACATGGATAAATTCATAATTAAAAATGCATTAGAAATTACAAGCATAATTTATTTACTAATGCACATTGGAATAAATTTTCAGTGTAATATTTTTAAATGTGGCATTAATAAATAATAGTAAACAGAATGTTCATATAAAATATTTTCATAAATACTTACAGTCCAACATGCCATGCTATTACAGCCACCACAAAATAAATTTTATATGGCAGAATCAGGGTTAGTTTTTTTTAATGTATGTGATTCTTCTTGAAGTCACTCACTGTAAAGAAAAATGCAACCCAACGGATTGTCAGGTATGATTGCCGGTTGGCAGCTCTCATACATTCAGTACGAGTCTCATAAGTTTTAATATGTCTTAAAAGTCCTGACATCATGAAAACAACTTCTGCTAAAGGATGGATGCATTTTGGACTGCCTCTGTGTATCCTCCACTGATTTGATGGTGTATACAGGGCTCATGTGTAAATCCCACTGGAATCAATTAATGGAAGTGGTGCAACAGCGGTACTTGCTAGACTGTAGCCTTTCAGTTTCCAAGGTGCTGGCTACCTTGCACCTTAGAGACCATGACTGTCCCTACATCCTATTGTGATTACTTGTGACCTTGGCTTTCTTGACATGGGTGGGGGGAATCAGTTATCAGTTATAACCTTATCAGTTATGTGTTAGTCTGCTGCAACAACAAAAAAGTGCAATTGTATACTCAGAAGCAAATTACATTTATTTATTACATTTTTTAATCATCCATCTGGCCGGTCACCAGGCCACCCTGGGTAATGTACAAACAATAAAATACAATAATAAAACAATTAAATACAGTTTAAAACAGTATATATATTTTAAAAATCCTAACCCACCCCATATTCCCGCCTGAAAAACCAAGTTTTTAATGCTCTGCGGAAGCTCATCAAAGAGGGGGCATGGCGAAGGTCACTGGGGAGGGAGTTCCAGAACTTGGGGGCCACCACAGAAAAGGCTCTCTTCCTAGTCCCCACCAGCCTGGCAGCTCTGGCTGATGGGACAAGGACGTCCTTGACTCCCTGGCAGATCTTGTTGAGCGGCCTACTTGATGTTATTGGAGGCGCTCCTTGAGATAAGGTGCTCCATTGAGTTTCAATTCTTCTTACTCCCAGGTATGCTGCTACAGGCCCAGCCTTGAGGCATCTTAGACCAACAAGTTCATTATGGCATAAGCTTTTGTGAACTAGAGCACTTTATAGTGCAGGAAACCTTCCCAGGATGGGGAACCTGTGGCCCTCCAAATGTTGTTGGGCTCCAACTCCTATCAGCATAGCCAGTGGTTAAGGATGATGAGAGCTCTAGTCCAGCACCTGCCTTATGCCTGGATAAATCTGTTAGACTTTAAGGTGCTACAGGACTCTTTGTTCTGGAAATGGAAACTGGCTCTTCCTGGAGATGGCTGTGGAGAGGCTTTCCTTAAACAAAATTGTTAGAATGATTACGGTAATAGAATCTAACATTAGAACAGGCCCTTTTGATACCTTCATGCCTGGAGCTAGAATGAAGCATTTCAATGGGAGATGGATTTAAAGCAGTGTAGCTGCTGTAACTCTCAAGTTCAATCATCAAGCAGAATGATATTCAGTCTTTAACTCTCACCATTCAGATGCAGCTTGCACTGGTTCTCAGGTTGTTTCCTGCCCCTTGTTTTACAACACGTCCCTTCAAAATAAAGGATGTTTCTTCATTCATTCCCCTATAATGGGGGTGGGTGGGTGGGTGGGGGGAGAAGACTGCCTCCCCAATTATTCATTTCTAGGGTTATCAATTTTTTCTTGCAGGGCTCCTGTACCTTTAACATCTGCATGGCAGGCAGATATGTAACAAGTTGCAGGCTTTCCAGCTATAGATGAAGTTATGAAAAAAGCTATTGTTTTATTTCTGCTAGCTGTGCAGCTTTTAAAGGCACAGGAGCCCTGCCAGAAAAAAAATCTGGCAATCTTACAGAAACCCCTATATTGCCACATATCACAGCCCCCACAGAACAGTATAATAACTGCACAGTCCAACTCCACAGTGCCCCTTAGTTTCGCTTTTAAAAAACAACACAAATGACCCTGGCAACTCATCTAGTTCCTTCCTTCAAGGAGACAAGGCTTCACACTACCTCTTCACTCAAAAATTAATCTTAATATGAGCATTCAGTGCAACCTACTCCCATGTTGTGTGCAAGATTTATTAATTTATTTTATTAGATTTCTATACCGCCCAATAGCCGAAGCTCTCAGGGTGGTTCACAACAATTAAAACCACAAAGTACAACAAAATATAGTTGTGGAGAAAGCCCAACACAAGTCTGCACACACACACACAGTCTCCACCTAAGGGAGGGGGCGAGGGAGGAGGGATGAAGTCAAAGCAGAAGCAGCCAGACAGGTCGTCATCCCCAACAAGGAAGAGTCTCGGTGGAGATCCACAAAAACCCAGGAAGGACCATCAAGAACCATCAAACTATCAGGGCAGTCTCAAAGAGCTGTGAAGTACCAGTACGTCACCTTCTCCCTGGGCAGGAATAAGCCCCACCTGACCTGAAGGGTGGGAAGAGCGGGGACTCAGGGGTAGAAAACCCCTCTCCCTTCCGGTAGAGGGTTGTTGGGAACCCAGGGTACGTCGGGGCCAGATTCGTCCTTCAAGCGGCAGCCCGAGTAAGCCATTCTCATCCCCGGATCGGCCGACACAGAGCCAGGCTGAAACTGACTAGCGTAAAGTCTCTGATCTGAGGTAATTGACCAGATTCAATCCGCTAGCCTAGGAGCCTGTTCATTGAGTAACGCAGGGGTCAACTAAGGTTGTGTTGACATTGTATTCCTGGAGAGCTGTTAGTTCCGATCTGTGTTTTGTGTAAACAAATAAAAGCCTTATTTGGTCATTTAAAGGGCTTCGGTTTCCAAGCCTCGCAGGTGGTCGCCAGCGCTCGTAAGGGCTGTAACTCAGCGCCGGTTAACCCGTTAAGTGCCGAACTCACGCAAAGGATTCTGCTAGTGATCCTTCACAATAGTATTAAAAAATTAAAACTACAGTATAAAACAGGAGTAAAAGCCGAAATAAAACCTAGCAGCAATACAGAGATTTAAAATACAGTAAAAGATTTAAAACAACGGAGACTAACAGGATGTTTACTGGGAAAGCAAGAGCTGATTTTGTTCCATGGGGCCAATTTCCAACCAGGCAACCCTGTACCACTGAGGTCAATAAGATTCCTCAATGGGGCTTATTTTAATCAGAATTAAACCTCACGGAGTTCAATAAGAATGCCAGGTAAGCATGTAATATGTACCCCAGCCTTCCTCAACGTGGTGTCCTCCAGATGTTTTGGACTACAAGTTTTGCTGACTGGGGCTGATGGGAGTTGTTGCAGTCCAAAGCATCCAGAGGGGCAGCACACTGCGGGAGGCCCAAGGCTGCAACCCGATACACGTACGATTGAGGTAAGCCCTACTCAACACTGCGTCTTACGTCCGAGTAAACACGGGATCGTGCCCCCCCCCCCAGCCAAGCCCCACTGGGTAAAAGCGGAGCTTGCAGCGGAGACAAAATGCTTCCTGCTAGGCTGCCGCGAGGACCAGCCCTTACTCGCGAGGAAACAAGCTTTAAACTGGACCTTATAAGGTGGCCCAGATGAGTGTTCTTGCGCGGGGAGCTGGGGGCGGACTTGGGAGCCTGCCCCACTGGGCGCAGGGAGGGTTACTTCCGAGGAAACACGCTGCGCACGAAGCTGGAGAAGGAAGCCGGCCTCTGTGGAGGAGGCTGCGTGGAGACGAAGGGGTCGTGCAGGGGGCCGCACTGCGAGGGGGGAGCCGTGCTTCGGCTCGCCAGGTCCTTCCCTACACTGACAACTCCCAGTAGGCCCGCCGTTGCCATGGTGACCAACAAAGGCCCGGGCAGCACGGCCTTATTCTTTTTAACCCCTGCCCCCTCCTCCTTGGGCCGCGTCACGTGGCCGTTCGAACGGGCCAATCCCAAGTTCCGCAGCGAGGAATGGGCGGGACGGAACCGGCTTTCTTCCCACCCCCCCACCCCTTTCCCCAACGCTGCCTCCAATTGGCTAAGCCTTCGCTTCTCTCGTTGCGCGGCTTGATTGGCGCTCTCTCTCTCTCTCTCGCTCTCTCATCTACAGAGATGTATATATACATACTGTATATGTGTGTGAGTGAGGTTTGTTTTGTGTGTAGGCCACGCCTCCCTCAACTGACGACGGCGGTCCCTCCCCGGCGCGTGACACACCTCCCTCCCAACCCCCTTGGCAACAAGGCAGCCTCTGGAGAAACGACGCAAGCGTTATAAGCCCCGCCTCTTGATGGGGGCGGGGCGAAAAAGAAACATGCCTGAGGCAAGGGTGGGCGGGGCTAGGAGTGGGCGGAGCCAATGAGCCGCGAGAGTTAAGGCATGTAAGAGATTGCTGAAAGGGGCGGGGCCTAGGAGGCCAAGAGGCGTGACTAGAAGCCTATGGGGAGGGGCTAAATCAGGCAAATTTAGAAATCTATCTTTGGGGGGGGGAATCTCGTGAGAAGTAAAGATTGGGGGGGCAGGGTGAGAAGCATGTTGGGAAAAGTTTGGATGGGGGGAAAATGAGTTTGGTTAGGTCAGCCTTCTAGGTGTGTTGGACTACAGCCCCCATCATACCCATGCAACATGGGCATTGGGGGAGTTGTAGTCCAACGCATCTGGAAGGCACGAGGTTGCGGGGGTGGGGGGAGGAAGACTGCTTCCAGCCTTCCTCCAGATATGTTGGACTATAACTTCCACAGCCCTCAGTCAGCACGGCCATTGGCCTTGGGGATAATGGGAGCTGTAGTGCAATACATCTGGAGGCCAGCAGGCTGGGGGCCGTGAGGGGGTCAAAGGGGAGGAAGAAGCTGTGTGGGGGAGGATGGGGAGTCAGTCGCAGTGGCTGGGAGGGGAGAGAGGCACGGATGTAATGGAGGGGGTCACATCCGGAAGGGTGCTGGGAGGGGAGGGCTAAAGTAAAAGGGGGTGAAGCAGCAGCAGTGGGGGCCAGAAAGCGGAGGCACAGAAGTGAAGGGGCATCTGTTGTATATGGGGGGGGGGAGGAGCTGAGAAGGACAATTAGGGGTTAATGCAAAAGAGAAATTGGCAGGTGAGGGTAGAAACACAGGTGAGGGTAGAAACAGCGTTGCCAACCGCATTTCGGGCAGGGCTCCTCCTCGGCAACCAGAAGCCCCACAGGTGGAGCTTTCCCTTTGGTGCATCTACCTGCTTGTTGAGAGGAAGGTCGATTTATTATTTATTTATTTATTTATTAATTTTTAAGCTTCATCTGCCGAAGTTCTGCAGAACTGTCAGCGACCTGTGAAGAGCCACAGAAGCCCTGCCTGGGAAACAAAACAAAACAAAACCCCAACCATGGGCAGAAGAGGCGTGCTTGTGCACAGTGGCTCCCAACTGCTAGAGGCACCCCGGTCTCCTTACCTTTTGTGCCACATGCTCTGCCCGCTTAGCCAGCCTCCCCCCCCCCCACCTGGTGCCCTCCAGATGTTTTGGACTTCCAACTCGTATCAGCTGCAGCTAGGTGAGGAATTCTGGGAGTTGTAGTCCAAAACATCTGGTTGGGCTAGAAAACGAAAAGGTGGGTGGGTGGGTGACAAGATTTGGCTAAAAACAATATGATTCAGGCGGCGGTGGGGCTGATGGATTCCATGAATCCGCCTTTTCCACCAGCTCCACCAGTCGCACCAGCAGCCTTTGGCGGGGGCCAGCGGCAAGGCAAGCCGCGCAAAGCCCAGCAGCCTGAGCCGAGGAGGCAAGAAATTGCTAACAGCGGGGAGATAGCAGAGCTGGATGCTGAGAACTGAAGTCAGCGAGTTTAAAAACAGGGAAAGCAGTAATGTGTGTGTGTGTGTGTCCTTTTTTTTTTTTTTTTTTTTTTGGCGCGCGGGGGGGGGAACCTGTCTATCAGAGACCAGCTGTGCCTGGGGGGAGGGGCCAAGAAGCCACAGCTGGAATATGGGGAGAGGGGAAAAAAAGGCGAGGTTCGTTTCTGTAGTAGCCGGAGAAGTTGTTCCAAGGGGGCGGGGCTCCAGCCCAGGGAAGGGGCGGGCTCTCAGAGCGCGGGGTGGGCGTGGCTCGGAGAGGCTGCCTGGAGGGGGGGGAGGCCGGGAGGGGGGCGTGGCTCCGGCGGGCTCCCCCGTCCCCTCCAGTCTCTCTCTCTCTGCCTTTCTCCTCCTTCACAGGGTGACACGTCTGCAGCCGTGAGTGAGTGGCATTGGCAGACTGTCAATCCCTCACCAAAGCGGCCATCAAACAACATAAAACACACACAGTCACTAAAGCTGCTGGCCTCATAAATTCCAGCTGGCTGATATTTTTTTGCACATTGCTTTGCAGAGAGTGTGTAATTAATTTTTTTAATTTTTTTTTTTTGGTGTGGCTTTTTAAAATATATATATACTTTCCCTAAAAAACAAACAAACAAAAACACACACCAACAACGCTCTTTTCTTTTGCACAAGTGGAAACTTTTTTTTTTTTTTTGCTGCTGCTGCTGCTACTACTGCTGCTGCTGTTTTATCCACCCGTTGCACAGACAAGACAG
The DNA here is from genome assembly GCA_021292165.1 of Shinisaurus crocodilurus. Taxonomy (NCBI): domain Eukaryota; kingdom Metazoa; phylum Chordata; class Lepidosauria; order Squamata; family Shinisauridae; genus Shinisaurus; species Shinisaurus crocodilurus. The sequence goes on from CM037891.1 coordinate 10,006,021, forward strand.
ACATTGGGATCGTTTGTTATGTTTTTTTTCCCTAATTTTTTTTTCCCGAGAGGGGGGAAAGGGGCGATCGTATTTCGCCCCCGCCCCGCACCGGCTGCATTTTCTTGGCTACCTTTTTCTTTTTTTTTTAAATGTTGCAATTAGGGGCTGGGGGTGTCTGCTTGGTTTGTTGTGATTTTTTAAGTATTAATACTCCTTGCCGTGCGCCACGCTCGTAACTTTTTTAAGGATTTGGAAGCAGTTTTCTCTTTTTTTGTTTTTGTTTTCTTTCTTTCTTTTTAAACTTTTTTTTTTTTTTGCATTTTTGCCTTTTGTCCTCCTGTCCGCTTTTCTTCCAAGAAAAGGGCTTTCAGAGGAGGAAGAGGGGGGGAAACCCAACAATAACAGCAAAGACAAGGGGAAAGACACAAACAAGCAACTAACTTTCTCTTCTTCTTCCACCCCCTCCCGGAACAACCCCCTCCAAAAGGAAATAATAATCATCATCATCATAATATTAATAATCATCATATTATTATTATTTTTTTAAAAAAAGAAAGCTTTGCCTGAAGATTTGTCCCGAAAGGAAAGAGAACTGCAGACACCACCTCGAGGCCGTCTGCTGATCCCAAACCGCAAATGTTCAATGATGAAAGAAGATTGTAACTAAAGAAGAGAGAGAGAGTGATTTACTGCTCTGGAAAGCAGAAGAGAGCGTGGAATAAACAACGGAGATCCGGTCAAATATCAAACACTGATTATTATTATTATTATTTTTCCCTCCCTCCTTCCTTCCTTCTTCTCAAGAGCAGCAGGAACTGAAATCCATGCGAAGAACCTGCGATTTACTTGCCTTTTCTTCCCCCCTAAGCACAAAAAACACCTTCTGATTGCGAAGCGCGCCTCTCCTCTCTCTCTCTCTCTCTCTCTTTTTCCCCTCCTCCCTCCTCCTTTCCCTTTTCCTTCTTCTTCTTCTTCTCCTCCTCCTCCTCCTTCTCCTCCTCTCCGGCGCGCCGTCTTTTCTTCCGCCTCTGCCGCCGCCGCTTTTCCGCGGGCATCGATCGGGCTGCGGTGCGAGGCATGGACGAGCAGTCCAGGATGCTGCAGACGCTCGCCGGCGTGAACCTGGCCGGCCACTCGGTGCAGGGGGGCATGCCTCTGCCGCCTCCCCACGGACACGACGGCGCCGACGGCGACGGCCGCAAGCAAGACATCGGCGACATTCTCCACCAGATCATGACCATCACGGACCAGAGCCTGGATGAGGCGCAAGCAAAGTTGGTCTCATTCATTCAAACAACCTCCCCACCCACCCACCCACCCCCGATAAGAATGCGTGTGCGCGTGTGTGTATTGTGCGCTCTCTGTTGCGTGTTTAGATGCCTGGCTCTTGTTTTGTTGTTGTTGTTGTTTGCGCCTTGCTGTCTCCTGCTGGGGTCCTTGCAATTAAGGCAAACCTCTTCATATTCGAGGAGAAATTGCACGCGCGCACACACACACACACACACGCGTAGAAAAATCTCTCTCCCCCCCCCCTCAATGAAACAGCTCTGGAGTGGAGGTCTGACTAAGAGAGAGCCACATCCATCCATGTGCAAATGTTTAGGTGTTGTGGTGGTTTTCCCCCCACTTCTGCTCTAGTTCTGTTTTATTGCAGAGCTGGGCTGCTGCTGATAAAAGCTTTGTCTTTCTTCAGAGGGTCTCCCCCCCCCCCATTGAAGGATGGAGGAAGGATCCCTCTGCCCCCCCCCCCCCGCTGCTGCTGCTCCCAACACAGGGGAGACTTTGCCTGTTTTTCTTTGGAAGAAGTGTGTGAACTTCTCTCTAGGCTCTCTCCGCATCCCCAGAGTGGTGTTGGTGTCTCGGGGGTTGTTGGGTGTTGGTGTTTTGTTGTTGTTTTATAAAGATTGAGGGAACATTGCTGCCTGGGCGAGGAGGATGGCTGGGAGAGACAGGTTCCCCCCCCCATCCTCCCCCCTCCCGCTTTTTGAAATAAAATGTATAAATCGCAGTAAATACAAAACAAAGCGTGCAGTTGAACTCTGGAAGTCCCCTCTCCTTTCATAAATCAGTGTTGATGATGTAGCGGATTGGAAAGCTTTGACAAGCTGTGATTTATGCGCCTGAAGAAATGGCAGGAAATTTTCACATGAGGCTCCTGCCTTTGAAAGCAAAACAAAACAAACACCACCCTGATATCATTATTATTATAAAAAAATATTTAATTTTTTATCTTTGAAAGAAAGAAAGGAAACCAAACAATCCAAACTTCTCTTGGGCATCCCTTCCTGGCTGCAAGTGGCAGGCAGGGTTGCCTGGGTGTTCGTCTTGTCACTCACTCCTCGCTTCACTGATGTGAAGGAAGAGAAGGCAGGTCGCCCTCTCTTCCTCACCTCCACCCCAAGTTTGCACCTCTCCAGCTTAAGTTCAAGCAGCCTCACCTTTCTCCTGCATGGAGGTGCTCTCTGTGTCCACCCTGGGATCACTCCTACTCCCCATCATAAGCTGTACCCCTGCTTCTTGGCCACTTATAGCCACCTTTACTGGTAATTCCTTTTGCATGGATCAGGATGCAAGGAGTAAACTCCCCCCCCCCCGCAAAGGACTCTAATTAAAAAACAACATATGATCCCCCTGTTTTGTTTTGCAGAAAGGCCCCATGTTATCAAATAGCTTGTGCTAATATATTTTTCTTTCTTTCTTTTTTTTTTTACCGTGTGTTATCTTTTGTTTTGCAGAAAGCATGCACTGAACTGCCACAGAATGAAGCCGGCATTGTTCAGTGTCCTCTGTGAAATCAAAGAGAAAACAGGTAGGCGACCCCCGCAATTTACTCAGCTTTGGAAATGAACCCTTTCTGTCTCCCCCCCCCAACCCACCCCGCTTCCACAACCCCCAATAGGTAAACATTGCAATATATACTTCTCTCAGTCAGCTCCTGGAGAGCTGTTTTGGGAGCCGCAGCCATCTTTGATCATCGCCTCCTTCTCTGCTTCTGATCTTTGGGTAGGGGAGAATGTGGTCGATTGAGAAGGATTTATATATATTTTTTACAATTCATAATCTTGCTGCAAAATGAAATGGAAGAAGGTGGTGTGTCACCATTCAGGGTAAATTGCCCCCCTCTGGCTGCAATTCGGGAGGGGGGAATAATAGCGAGGATCCGGCTTTCTTTTCCCCCCCTCCTTCTCTGCCTTGTTTAGAGTATCTGCTTCTTAAAGAAGCAATGCAAGAGACAGGAGACGCCAGTTACAGCCAGTGGCCCCTCTGTGTGTGAGACCGCCAGAGCTGGCAACTTGCTTGGGCCGCTCTTGTGTTTTGATCTTGGCAGCTACCAGCATATACGTAACCTGAGGGTTTCAATCAATGGCTTATGAGCTCCCACATTTTGTAGGAAAACTACTGGTCTTCAGAAATGCTCTCTCTCTGTCTCTGTGTGTGTGTTTTGCACATCTTTATACAGGAGGAACTGATACTTGTGTATGCGCGTTGGTATTTCTTTCCGTGGATGCGTTCAGCCAGACAGTCTTGCTTCTGCAAATATGTCAGAAAAGAAAGCACTTAATTCATATAGCATATCTTGCAGATCTAAGGCTAACGGGATAGTCAGTGCTGTGTTTTCATATCGAATGAAGTGTAAGAGTCTCCAAAACATTCTTCTCAATTATTGGGTCCATATGATGTAAACATCACATACATTCAGAGTTCAGCTGGCAAAGGTCTCATTCCTTGAAGTTAAAGTGCACCTTCAGAAACTGGAGTTGTAACTGGCACTGCTTCGCATCTGTGTGGTACTTCTTGACTTCAAAGGGTTGTTGTTTGCATATGCCTTTCAGAACTTGTATTTGTTCACCTGCGTAGTATACCAAAGGATTTGGTCAGCACTGTAGAGGTTGACATATTTAAAGAAGTCTTTCCATTTGGTTGCAGGATTATAATGGAAATTCTGGAATAAGGGAGGTGTGTGTGTGTGTGTGTATATATATATATATATATATGGTCTATAGACTGGAGCCAAATGGTGGGTGGTGGTGTCTGCTTGTGCCAATATTTGTGTGATGAAAGTACAGCAAAGTCTGTCTTAATTTTCTGCACAGCAGTCCCATTAAAAGTGCTTCAACCATCCTGCCGTCAAGAGGTTGATAACCTGATTTTTAAGACGATGTCTTATGAACTGATAAACAAAACACCTTGCTTTTCTCTTGTACTCTGTGCCCATCCTTAACACCTAGGAACATTATTTGGGGGAGAGGGATGAGAAGTCAATGACAGTAAACCACCCTTGACTAGGATTCGAGCTAGGAGGAGGAAAATCTAGGAAGTGTCCTGTGACATTTTGGGCAGCGAGGGTGCTTGTCCTGTAACCCAACTCCAGAATGTATCTGTTTCCTCGATACTTTAGTTACCTCTCTGAACTCTAAACTGTGCCTTCTAGTTGAAGGCAAACACCATACACTGATAGTTCGTATGTTATTACTGAATCAATGTATTTAAATACACTGATAGTTCATACTGACAGCCAGCCTCTTTCTGGTTGTTGAGATCCTATCAGGCCTGTGGCTCACGCTGGCTCAGCTTGTCTGAGCGTGGAAAGCTAAGCAGGGTCAGGCCTGGTTATGACTTGGATGGGAGACCCCTCCTCTAGTTTCCTGCATTGAGCAGGGGGTTGGACTCGATAGCCTTGTAGGCTCCTTCCAACTCTATGAAATCCTACTTCAGTTGTTGGGCTGCCAGCTGAGTACTGAGCACTGAAGGTGTTGTGGATATGAAGATTGATTCTGTGTTGTGTTTTGTAGCACGCTAGAAAAAGGAGAATGCCTTCTTCCCCCACAAATGCGCCTCGGACACTGGTATTACCCCCCCCCCTGCTTTTTCCAGTGTTTGTTTATTGCTAAACTTTTTGGCTCTGAGCTGATGGCCTTTGATGTCTTGTGGCCAGGCCGGTTTCAGTGAAAGCAGGCCGGGTGGGTCCCTGTGATCTTTTCTTTGCAGGCAGCTTAAGCCTTGCTAGTTGAAAGATAGTGTAGTCCTCTGCATGTCAAAGGTGAGTCCAGGAGGGAGAAGAAAGTCCTTTTCAGGGCCCAGGCCTTGCTGGCCGGGCCAGGGTTGTTCACTAGCACCGTGGCTCCTTTTGGAGAAAAGGGAAGCTGACAAGTGACAAGGTTGTGTCTGATGTGGAAGACTTGGTGATTCTGGTCATCAGTTAAGATGCTGTCTATTTTCTCTGTGAAAGAGGGGAAGCATAAATAACCATGGGCAGGCTTGTCCATCTGGCCAGAAGCACAATCCTGACCAGCCCAAGAAGCTTCAGGAGCGCTGGGATTGAAATGTTGAGTGATTGATGGAGGAAAACCCCCATCTCCCCACCTCCCCCAGAGTTTTTATAGAGTGACCCTCATTCAGGATCGCCCATCTGAGATGAAATGGCTGAGCACACATTAACAAGGGAAGCGTGAAAGCAAATTCTTGCATATCTTGTATTGCTGTTGTCCTACTCTGGAAGGAGGGGGGGAAATACTATTTCCACTCCCCTTTCCAATGCCTTGATTAGTATTTAGGACCTCTTCATTCTTCTGATTTCCTCTGCGTGCCCAAAATTTTTGTGTGTATATTTTTTGCATTCTGGTGTTGTTTTTTTTTTTTTTTTTTTAAACCCTCTCATCTGTTTCTGTGCAAGTTCTAAATTTCCAGGATAAAGACTTTGGGGGAAGGGGAATTTTAAGTGAGGGGAGTCCCTGCCCCATCCCTACCCCACCCCCCTGCATGCAGCACTATGTTACTGCGTGAGTTGACCCCAGTAATTCCAGGCACTTGCTGCAACTGTCTGCTAACACTTCTCTGTTCCTTTTTTTTTTTTCCCCTCCACAAAAAAATGTGGGGTAGTGAAAGAGAAGCCTTTTCCTTCCTTTCTTTCTCATGGAGAAAATAAGCATGGTGACTTCCTCTACTGTATTTGAAGGGGGAAGTGGAGAGGCAAGATTTGGAAGTGGGGAAAAGGGAGGCACATGCGTGTACCCTAGACTGAAAATGTAAATTTAGTTTTGTCGGTTCAGGTAAACCCAATCTTGTGGCTATGCTGGCGTGTCTCGATTTGAAATACGTTCTCTTTACTTTTGTGGATAATTAGAGCTCTCTGCAGCCAGTGATGAGTTTGCCCACAAGACTGTGAACCATGTAATATAAACCTTCCTTTTCTTTTCTTTTTCATTTGGAGTATTGCCTATCAAACAACTGTAGGTCTAAATATATATATATCTCCTCTAGTGTCAAGGTGGGTGCGTTCCATTCATTAGGATCTTCTGGAATAATTAGATGTTGCTTTCAATTTGTAGCACTCGCTGCATTCAGAATAATTCATTTGTTTCTAATTTTATAGGCGTGCTTCCCCCCCCCCCTTAAAACAAAACAAAACAAAACAAAACTTGAGTGTTGTTTTTATTGCTGTTGTTGGAAGGGCAGGGAATATAAGAAACAACCCTAAATGATCTTCCCTTCCCCATAGTGATATCTAGGTATTCCTAGAGGCAGCCCAAGGTACTAGATGTCTCAAAACACTTGTCTGTTTGTTTTTAGTACAATCATAAAGTCTTGGGAGTCTTCTAGTAATAGACCTCGGCTGTTGTGTTGTAGTTTTCTTATTATTCTGTACTGTTTCTTTCTGAATGTCATCTCAAATCTAAAGCTCTCTGCTTCGTGCATAGCTGATATGTTGCACCTTCCTATATGTATCCTATGCGTATCTGTCTTTTTCTCCTCTTGCAAGCTTATGTTGTCATGTCGGTGTTGTTTTGTCAGTTACCCCTGGTGGTTTAAGGATTTCCTATTTTGATCACCCCTAGCTTCTGACTTGAGGCACATGTGTTTATATTAACCTAAAATGAGAGTGCATTCATTGTGATGGTCTTTTAAAACAAGTAACACCCATTTTCCGGCGGAGTGCTGTGTGACTGAATTCTGAACTGATACGTGAGCTGTATGTTCTAATTTTTTTTGCATGTGAATATGTGTCTGCTTGTAGGAGTGAAAGAGAGAGAAGTGTGTGTGTGTGTGTGTGCCTCCTTTAAGAGTCAAATATGACAGCTGCCAACCAAACCCTAATTTAATGCCGCTGCAACCCTAAATCGCATTCATTCACTAGTAACTCCTAATGGCATACACGATGCCTTGCCAGATTTGTGGCCTTTGTGAGGCTTATAAGCAGGGACTGACTTGGGAAGATCATAAAACTTAATGAACTTCTCGGCTGTAGGAGGTGTCCGCAGAAAGGGGGTTGGATGAACAATTTTTGAAATGTTTTTTTTTTTTTTTAAGGTGGTAGGCTGGAGAAAATAACTTATTACTTAAAATGTCCAAAGCCTTCATTTGTCCTATTTGAAGATGTCAAAAACTTTTTTGTTTCCCCATTCAACGTAAGCACCTTGCTCACACATGTGCAGGAAAATTAAAGATAGAGTTACATTTCTTGCCCTTTCCTACATCTGCAGAAACCTTTGGTTTGTTTTCTGCCATTGTAACTAGCCATACAATGCCACTCTGCTGTTAATGCTTATGTTCTGTTATCGTGGTGTGGCTGAACCCCATATGGATGTTGGACTGGTTCTTGAATCCTCCTTACTTCCACCAGGCGAGTTGTCCAGACTAGTCGGAATAAGACCAAACATAGCAAGAACTGAATGCTTCCCTTTTGCAGCAGGACTTTGAAAATAAGTAGGTAATAAGACTCCGTACCATCTAAACAGAGTAAAGGAACTGCTTGCGTTAGGTTAATGTAAACTTTGCAATATTTGCAAGCTGGCACAGCCACCATTGGCTTATTTTTTTTTGGCAACAAAATAATAACAGAACAATTCAAGTGAGAAAGGGCCCGCTGGATGGATATCTACTTAACATTGTTTTAAAAATCTAATTGTGGGATGCTGTGTTTAAAAGTAAATCAGAGGTTGTGCTATGTTGTCCAGCTGCTTTTAAAGATTTTTTTTTTAATCTTGACTGTATCAAAGTGAGAATCCCCCCCTGCCCTTTCAAAATGTTTTTGTTCGCACTGAAATAATCTGCTAGAAGCTAAAATAAAGTCTCGCATCGTGATTGTTGTTCTTATCTGCTAGTCCAAATAGAATGAAGGAAATAATTCTATTTTTCATTTAAGTGCCCCCCCCCAAAAAAAACCACATAGAAGCCCAAATGCTATTCCTGTGGTGATTTTCTACCAGGTTTGAATATGTTTTGCTCTCCACTTGTCTAACCATCCCTATAATGTCCAACACCTATTATTGGCTTTTCTCATCCTTTTTTTTTTTTTAAAACCACAAAGTATTAGCCCGTCATCCCAGTGCCTTCAATACTTGATTGTGAAAGACCTGTTACTGCACAGCACCTTTGCCAGAGGAGTTTGATTGTATTGAAGTCCCAAATAAGCATCAATTTGATTAACAGGGATCTCTCTTCCCCCCCCCCTTTGCTTTTTTCCCCCCCGGCTGGGCATTTTCTTCCTTCCCTTGAACCTATAAGATATAATCAGACCAGCTTGTCAATACTAACTCAGTCTCTGTGTTCCTTTTCCTCTCCCCCCCACTTTTTTTTTAAAGGAGTTTTAATTTGCTTCTTGACGCTGAAATAGCCTTGCATTTTTTAAAATATTTTAAACTGATTATGAGCTGTCGTCCGCTATATTTCTGTGATGATGCCTGTTCTAACTTGGATCTCTCCTGTGCATCAAATAAAAATGAATTACTAGTGTTACTGGTAGGTAGGATCTAGCCCGGCCTTTGCTGTACAGCTTTCGATAGATTTTGTCAATTCAGTTTCTCCATCTCTCGATGAGAAATGCCCCATGTCCATAGCTGTGAATATTACGTGATCCTTGTTCACCTTAAACATTGAGCGGCTTGCAAAGCGTCTCTTGGAACCCTACCGATGACAAAACTGCCGGTGTTTCAAACTTCCCAACGGCTTGCTTTTAGACGCCACAAAATTGTAAGCATGGAATACTCGTGTACTTTTTGTTTGTTTGTCTGATGGCCCCTCTGCCTGTGTTGCAGTTCAAGCCTGCGCAGACGAGGGTTAGCCAAATAAATAGGAATGACTGGTTGGTGGGTATATCAACAATTTAACATAAATCTAGACTTTAGTAGTTTCCTTCCTCTCCCTACTCCCAGCTGCCTTCTGTATCGCTGATTGAACGAGATGCAGATGTTGCCTTGCATTGATACAATGAGGAGGACCCCCTCAGTCATTTTTAATGCCACTCGCTGATCTAGATGGTCATCACAGTTCCAATAAAACTGGCCTAGCATTCTGCCTCCTTCCACCGCCGCCCCCTTTGCTTCTTGAACCACCAGGCTGACCTTTTGTCACATTTGTATTCCTCTAGTAGGCAATTTGTATCTCTTAGGTATGAACAGAGTAAATAACTGGCATCAATAGTTAATGTAAACCATTTCAGTTGTTGTTGTTGTTGTAGTAAGAAAGAAAGAAAGAAAGAAAGAAGGTAAGGGGTAGTTCATCAACCAAATTGATAAATTACGCTTTTCAGCTGGACATCACCGCTCTTCCACAGTGTTATCTCTACGACGTAGTCAGTTGCATATACAGTAATACCTTGGATTGCAAGTAACTTGGTTTGAGAGCGTTTTGCAAGACAAGCAAATTTTTAAATATTTATTTATTTATTTTTTTACTTGATATACAAGCGACGTCTTGCAATACAAGTACTGTAGTACGGCTTAAATTAAAAATCTCTGTACAAATTTTTTTGGGGGGATTTTGTTTTGATATAAGAGTGTTTTGGATTACAAGCACGTTTCCGGAACGAATTATGCTCTCAATCCAAGGCATGACTGTAGAGGCAAATGAAGTATGAGGCTGAAATGCTCTGAATGTCTTATTTTCTTTCGCAAAAGGCGCTACGTGTGTTCTTCTGAAAGACTGTGTGTGTGTGTGTGTGTGTGTGAGAGAGGAGAGAGAGAGAGAGAGAGAGAGAGAGTTAGAAATAAGTAGCTTTGTAAATTTGGCATTCTGTCATCAAAACTTCATCCCCATGGCTCAGCTCCTGGGGAAAAACAGCAAACAGACATGTAGCAAACCTCTGAACTTGAGTGCCATCTTCCTGCTTAGGGTATATATTGTATTTCTAGCTGCTGTGATATATATGTTTATATAGCCCCATACATATTTTGCTACTGTAAGTGACGGGGCTCTTCAGCTATGTGTAGCGATGCTGAAGTGACCAGATCTCATCCATTGCTGCTTATGGCAGCATTGGTTCCGAGAGCTCAGTTGTGTTCTGCTGGAAATAAGGCATTGATTTCAGAGCCAGTGGTGATTTAATCCACTGCCTCTCGCAAGGTGTATCGCTAACCAGGTTTGATAAAGACCAGAAATGTTGCAGAGCAGAGACTCAAGTGCATCCTTGCTCCTGCAGCTGTACCTCAGTTGGCTTTAGCAGCTGTGTTCAGTCCCCTGCTGAAAGGAAAATCCACCTTCAGCTGCAGACTAATATAACTCTGACATAAAGGATAAAAAAGGGGGTTGCTCAACCAGCAGATCGGTGGGGAAGGGTGGCTTCTTTACAGGTCTCAGTCTCCTGCCATGCTTTTATATTATCCTACAACCTGTATATCTGATCTCTGCTGTCCAGCAGGTGGTTTTCCACATGAATGTGTTGGGTGTGCGTGTGTGTGCGTGTGCGTGCGTGTGCGCGTGCCAAGTATCCTACAAGAATGAAAATGTTTGTCCTTTCTTTTACTTGTAAAAACTTGTTTCAGTTCTGTGTTTGGCAGGCATCATGAGACAAAATCCATCCATCTCAAGATCCTCTTCCCATACAATCTAAATTAAGATTCTATGCAGGGGCCCTTACAGATGCTGGTAACTTTTGGCAATTATCATTTTGTTTGGTGGAACAGTAGTAAAACAGTGTGCGGTGAAAGTGTTTAGAGGGAGAGAGGATAAATAAATGGGACAGTTTTGCAATGCAAAGTGGTTTGGGGTGTTTTCTGAGGATTTCTTGGCTCTTGCTTAACTGCTATTGTGAAGCCTGGAGCAGATTTTTTCCCATTGCTAATGCCCTAGAAGTATTAATTCACTTTGATATGCTAATTAGAGGGCATTATGCAAGAAATGAGATTAAGTGGCAGCATGAAGCCATTTGCCTGTCAGTAAATTGAGAGCTTTAGCATCAGGAAGAGCTGTGTGTGTGTGTGTGTGTGTGTTTTCCTGAGTTTCTCTTGGTTTTGCATATAAATAAAATTGATTGAAAGGTCTAGAGAAGCTTCTAGAACATTGGTGGTTCTTCTCTTACCCTCCCCCCCCTTTCCCCCTTTTATGATTATTTAAACTTCATGTTAGAGACTTTCTCTGAATATTAATTGATCTAATGGGAGACAGTGAACGTGAAGAATTCCTTTGTGTTTCTCTCGCAGTAGGTTGAGAGAAAGGAAAGTGCTATCTTGTATTTGGTACCATATCCCTCTCTTCTTCTTCTTCTTCTTCTTCTCTCTCTCTCTCTCTCTCTCTCTCACACACACACACACACACACACACACACGCCCGAGATCTGTACCCTGTGATGCAGTACTGCAGGGCCCTTCTACACAGGAGCCTTGGGATGGATAACTGCAGAGCTGGTGCTGATCTGTTGGTTTTTGCCTTTGAACAGTGCATGACAAGGGTTTGATTTCAAGAGTGCCACCAAATCAAAGAAGGCTCAAAGTAGCTGCAGGTACTTTGGTAAATTAGGCCTGGAGCTTTTTATCTGCCCTATTTTGGCTGGGGTGAGGCAGTGGGGATCCCCAGGAATTGGTAAGCAATTCAGACAGATACTTTCTAGTAGTTTAGGAAGGAGCTGTTAGGCTGCCCCATGCGTTTTCTATTTATCTTCCGGGGAAGGAATGTGCCAGCAGAATGCGAATGTGGCTTTGGGGGTTGACGGGGTTTTTTTAAAAAGGAAATCCGAGTGAAAATCTGTGTACTAGCCATAGTTTGACTTGCTAAGCTTGTTGGTTAGCTCGCAAAAGAGTGCACAGCAATATCATCAGGATGAGCCTCACATGGCAGTAGGATGACACCACGTGGGCGACTCGCTCTCGCTCAGTTCCTCCTCCCTCTGGTGCTCATGTCTGGCTCAGGGTTTGGGGGTTCTGTGGCATTTGGGACGTTGGTGTGCGAAGAAGCATTGAAGGAAAAACAGCGACAAGAATGTGAATGAGCATCCGTTTGTTTGTTTATTGATAAGCTGATGAGTTGCCTTTTGGCTCAAATTGGGCCGTGCGTGTGTGTGTGTGTGTGTGTGTGTACGCGTGGTGTCTTGCTATTTTTCTGGGTCTGTTCAGCGTGTGAAGGCTTGAAACTTTGCATGCGTGCGTGTGTGTGTGTGTGTGTGTGTGTGTTACACCTTTAACGAAGGTCTGATGCCTCTCTAAGGAAAGGCACATGCTTTACCAGATCCCAGGTTCTATCTCCAGGTAGGGCAGGAAAGTTCCTGCCTGAAATCCTGGACTGCCAGTCAGGTCAGGGTCGACAGTTCTGGACTAGATGGACCAAGGGTCCGACTCGGTATATGGCCGCTCCCTGTGTTGCTCTGTTCCAACTTGGGACGAATTCATGGTGTTTGGAAATCCCCCCTCCCGGCTTTTGTGGAACCATGCATCCCGTGAAAGTGTGTGCGTGGGTTCAATTGCTTTTGGGGGCCTGCGGGCAAATTGTGCAGGTACCGTAGGTGTGTGTGTGTGTGTGTGTGTGAGAGAGAGAGAGATGTGTGGAGGCTCACCTCAGTTGTGTGAGGTGTTTGAGAGTTTTTTTTCCTTTTCTTTTTGACCTTTGGGGGGGGGGAACCCTGTGTGCCTGGTTGTAGCAGTGTGAGGATCTCTGTTAGTAGCACGGTTATGCAGGGGTTGTTTACCCTCGAATAACCCACGACAGACAGGTCCGGACAACACGCCGCAGCCCCGATCGCCCCGAACAGGGGTTGCATATTCATAATGGTGGCCACACGTGCCTGGCACGCCCCATAGCTCATCGTGAGTTAAATCATTCAGATTGAGACTGCCGTGTTGTGTGAACCGGCCCAGGGGCTCAGGTGAGAACCTGCTCAATGAGGTGAGATGGGGGGGTGGGGGCAGCCCCCCCCCCAAAAAAAAATTTGGGTGGAGTGACCTTCCATAAATGGAATAGGGAAGTCAAAGGTCTGTCACAATAAACCTGGGGATTTACACTAAAGCCTACAGGGTAAAATAGCTTGACGGAGCCTTATTAGTCAAGGCAGTGTTGCTTTCCCCCCCCCCCCCTTTCCGGTCAGAAACGTTTTCACTACATTTTAAATAAAAACCCATTTTGGATTTGGGTAAGAGTGAACTATGACCAATGCCCGCAGAAATTACAGTATCCCCTTGTCAGAAGTAACTTTGGGTTTAGCCAACTGTTCGTTTCTGAGCTATAATCTGTTTAACGAAAAAATGCTCAGTGAGGAATACTTCCTGTTTTATGACCTGCCTTGGCTGTATTAATGCAGGGTAGGGGGTCAATGCAGCAGAGGGGAAACCCCATGCATAAAATAAATGACAGCCAGTCCTAGGAGCTCCAAGGGACTTGAACTTGTCTCTTGAGTTGAGACGCTGGTCAAAGAGCACCTGTGTGGCGTAGTGGTGAGAGGGTTGGGACTGGGACTCGGGAGATCCGGGCTCGAGTCCCCACTCAGCCTTGAAGCTCCCTGGGTGAATTTGGGCCCAGTCGTTGACTCTCTGCCTAAACTACCTCACAGGGCTGTTGTGAGGATAAAATGGAGAGGAGGAGGAGGAGGAGGAGGAGGAGGATCATGGGAGCTGCCTTGGGTTCCTTGCAAGAGGGTGGTGGTGGTGGGAAAGGATGTGATTGTAATAAAAAATAAAAAATACTTCCTGTTTGCAGCACAGTCCTCCCACAGTTAGTATAGAAAATGGCAACTAGGTTACTAGCTTGGACTTGGGTGAACTGAACACATCTTGCGACCCTTGGAACATCTTCACTGGCTCCTCTGAGCCTGTCTAACTCACCTACCCTGGTGGGGGTGGGCTGGGAGCTTAACAGCCTGTGGATTCAGCGGATCCATGGCCTCTCCTCTTCCACTTCCTCTCTCTCTGTCCTCTTCCTCCCTCTCTGTCCCCTTCCTCCCTTTCTATCCTCTTCCTGAAGCCGGGCGCTTCCGCAGAGCTTTCTGTGGTGGCTGCGGGTGGTTGGAGAGAATCGTGATCAAGGGCAAGTGTGGCTCCACGGTGGGTTTTCCACTCAAAATATGTATGTCGCCTTGCATTTTGAGTGTTTGAAGCACTTGACTTACATTCTCCTTACTCCTTGGAACAGTTCTACCCCCACTTAAAGTTAGGTGGGTAGATACCTGTAACAGGGTCTTCTCTGTAGTGGCATCAGGATTGATGAATGCTTTCCCCAAGGAGATTTTTGGGGGCCTATTGAAGGCTTTGTTTTTTTCAGCAGCATGGCTTTGGTTTGTGAGTTTGATGCCATCCTCGGGCTGTAATTGGCTTTTAATCTGTCGTGTTTGGTATTAACTGTTGTTGTTTAAAATTGCTTTGTTTTGATGCATGTGTTTTAATTTTGCAAGCTAATTTGTGTCCTTGGGATAAAAAAAGCAGAACAAAAATAATAAATCTAATCTAGCAATCCTATAAGAGAAGCCAGTATTATCTTACATATTGCTGCTCGGGATGAGAGCCTGCTGCGGTTTGCCTAAGGCCACCCTATGGCTTAACACTAAACATAAACAAAAGCAGCCCTGTTGGCCGAAAGAAAAATTCCAAAACACATATAGTCTAATTCCATTATTAGGCCAACTCTAAGGTCACCAAAAAATGTGCACGCTTTTAAGCTCTCCAGATATCTTCATCAGGCAAGACGTTCCAGATTGGGCTCTGCCAAAAGTAATAAAATAATAATGAAATGATACAATAATAATAAAAAGAAAGAAAGAATAAAATAATAATAATAAAAAGAAATAATATATAAGGAAATAACAATAAAGAATGGAGCTGGAACCTGATTCTCCGAGGGTTCATCTGAGAGCCAGTGTGGCGTAGTGGTGAGAGTGTTGGACTGGGACTCAGGAGATTCAGGTTCTAGTCCCCGCTCGGCCATGAAACTCACTGGGTGACTTTGGGCCAGTCACTGACTCTCAGCCTCACCTACCTCACAGGGTTGTTGTGAGGATAAAATGGAGAGAAGGAGGAGGATTATGTAAGCCGCCTTGGGTTCCTTGCAGGAAAAAAGGCGGGGTATAAATATAATAAATAAATAAATACATCTCCCCCAACAGCTAGATAAAACTACCCAATTTGGCTTCTGTTGACTTTTTTTTTTTAACCTGGCACAGCATCTAAATTTATCTCCAGCTTTGTTAATATAAAGACTGCCTAGCTGATCCTACTTCTGTTTTACATCAACCAATGGCCTTGTTTGGCTCACCCTGGATGGAGACAGTTTTGAGTTAACAGCAAGATTTTATATGTTCAGATATGGAGGATTTGCCATTGTCCGCTACTTGCTCTTTCTAGGGGCACTAGGGGGCACTGACCTCTGAAACCTCACCTGGAAGAGCCCAGTTTGAATGTCTGCCACCGCCCCCCCCTCCATATCATCTTAAGGCTCTGACCAGGTAGACATCCTAACTACAACATTCAGTCAGCTTCTGCTAACCTGCTATTTATTTATGTATTCACCGCATTTATATCCTCCTCTTCAGCAGCTTTTTGTAACAGCTTCATGACAAGGAGATCTTAGTTCATAGAGTTCACAGATCATAGAGTTAGAAGGAGCCTACAAGGCCATCGAGTCCAACCCCCTGCTCAGTGCAGGAAACTAGAGGAGGGGTCTCCCATCCAAGTCATAACCAGGCCTGACCCTGCTTAGCTTTCCTGGGCTCAGACAAGCTGAGCCAGTGTCTTGAAAGTTTGCACTTTTTGGGGGGTGGGGTGATCTTTGAGTTGGCCTAATAAAAGTATGACACTATATAGATTTTGGAACCCTGTACACATCTACTCTGAAGTAAATCCCACTGAGTTCAATGGAGCTTGCTCCCAGGTAAAGTGGCTTTGTGGCTGAGATGAAAATGGGATCGAGATCTTCCTGGCGCGCTCTTTATACCCTCTGATCCTCCTGCTCTCAACAAGTCTCCCAAGATTGTAGGCAGATCCTTAACTTGACTTCAAGGATGTATTTTATTCCCATTTTTGAACAAATTATACAAACATGAAAAGTTGTGGAAATGATTGTGTGCTAGATAAGGTGATTCATTACAGGAGCAGTTGGCTTTATGGCGCTTTATGCCAGGGTTTTTCTCAAAAATTATAGCACAGTCTTCCTGTCACTATAAAACCCGAGTGATACAGTCCATAATAACATGCAGTGGTGGTATTTTTAGGATTTCACTTGTTATTCAAATGGAGTGGGAGCCATCTTTCCTCACCATGGTATTTCTTTCCTTTGTTGACTTCAGGTATTTAAAAGAGAAAGGGGTGCGTGGGAGGGGGGTGAGGGAAGAGAAGCACCCTGTACTAAAAGTGAACTAGACATATTGAGGGGATGTGATTTCCCATCCCGTTTTCTTGCCAGGAAGGGCGTATCCTGGTTGACAGCCTTACGTTGCTCACAATATCGCCCAGGTTGGCTGGGTGACCGGCCAGATGGGCGATTAAAAAATATAATAAATAAATAAATAAATATACAACAGGTGTAGGGTCACTTCCTCCAGGACTCCTGGACTTGGCGTGAACTAAGAGCAAGGTAAGCAGTGAGTAAAAACTAGGCCTCGGCTGATCTATTTCAGATTGTAGGTGTGGGAGATGCACAGCAGAACTCTTCCCATGCTAATATGTTTGCTTCACATACAGTATTGGGGAGTGGGCAGGGTTTGACCTCTTCTCCCCCACCTCCAATGCTTCTTTCTGACATTTAGTTTTCTGGGGAGGTGTGTGTGTGTGTTTTAAAAGCTATAGATCAGGGCTCTCCAACCTCGGGTCCCCAGATGTTCTAGAATCTGAATCATAGAAGTAAGAGTTGGAAGGGGCCTACAGGCCATCGAGTCCAACCCCCTCGCAATGCAGGATCTAGTCCAAAGCATGTTGGTGGACTACAGCTCCCAGAATCCCTTGCCATTAGCCATGCTGGCTGGGTACGCTGGGAGCTGTAGGCCAGCAACATCTCTGGGGACCCAAGTTGGAGAGCCCTGCTATAGATGGTATGCTGAATGGTATTCAATCATACCGTTCACCCCACCCCACCCCACCCCAACTGGCAACGTGAAGTGGCATAGTCCAGGAACCACTTCATCCAGCTGTCTGTGTGAGCCAGGCCTTATTCCAGTGGTAGGAAACCTGGTGCCGTCTGTTAGAGCATACGAAGACTTGTGCTGGCTCAGATCAAGGTCCATCTAGTCTAGCAATCTGTTCACACAGCGGCCAACCAGCTGCCCATGGGATAAACCCACAAGCAGGACATGAGTGCAACAGCACCCTCCCGCCCATACTTCCCAGCAACTGGTGTACCTGGTGTACCTGTGTACCAAAAGTACACAGGCTTCTGGCTCACGCTGGCTCAGCTTGTCTGAGCGTGGAAAGCTAAGCAAGGTCAGGCCTGGTTATCACTTGGATGGGAGACCCCTCCTCTAGTTTCCTGCATTGAGCAGGGGGTTGGACTTGATAGCCTTGCAGGCTCCTTCCAACTCTATGATCTATGAATCTATTGCATACTGCCTTCTCTGACACTGGAGAGCCATCAGGACTAGTAGGCATTGATAGCCTTCTCCTCCACGAATTTGTCTAAAGCCATCCAAGTTGGTGGCTTTCATTACATCACTTCAGATGTTTTGGACTCCAGCTCCCATAAGCCCCAGCTAGCATGGCCAGTGGTCAGGGATTATGGGAGTTGTAGTCTTATCCAGAGATCCTTAGGAAGAGAAACCAGCTGCAAGCGGACATCCCATTGGAAACGTCAAAAGCTGGAGGATGTAGCTAATTCTGGCGTGCGGAGTTTAATGTATTCTGAGAAACTTGCTGATGACTTGAAATGAACACTTTTTTGTTTCCGTGGGCGTACGGTTGGACAAGTAGCCATGTTGGACTGTGGCGGCATGACGAGGACCCTGCGGCACCTTCCAGGCTGACTCGCGGTCTACTGTGGGTTGAGATTCCATAGGGCAAGGGTGGACAGACTTCAGGCTCGGGATCATCTACTTGACTTTTTTACTAGGAACCCGAGATCCTCCGACTGGAGTGTGCTGCAAAAGCTGTACACTTGGAACTGAAGAATTCAGAGCCCAGGAATTATTATTATTTTTTCAGTACCGGAACTGAATGGAGCTTACTGTCCTTCCACACACAAATCCATTCCAGGTTACAGGGCCGGTGTCATGGGTATTTTTATTTATTTATTTTATTATATTTATACCCCACCTTTTTTCCTGCAAGGAACCCAAGGCAGCTTACATAATCAAAGAGTTGTACTGGCTACCGGTTTTTTCCAAGCCGAATTCAAGGTGTTGGCGGTGACCTTTAAAACCCTGTACGGCTCCGGTCCAGCTTATCTCAAGGAGCGCTTCCAGCAACATCAAGTAGGCCGCTCGACAAGATCTGCCACGGACAGTCTTCTCCCTGTATCCCATCAGCCAGAGAAACCAGGCTGGTGGGGACTAGGAGGAGGGCCTTTTCTGTGGTAGCCCCCAATTTATGGAACTCTCTCCCCAGTGACCTCCGCCATGCCTCTTCCTTGATTAGCTTCCGCCGTGCATTAAAAACGTGACTTTTCAGGCGGGAATATGGGGTGGGTTAGGATCTTTAAGTTTTGTACTGTTTTTAATTGTGTTTTATACTGTGTGTGTGTGTGTTCCCCCCCCCCTTGTATTTTATTGGGTTGTACATCGCTCAGAGTGGCCAGATGTCTAATAAATAAATAAATAAATAATCCTCCACTCCATTTTATCCTCACAACAACCCTGTGAGGTAGGTTAGGCTGAGAGTCAGAGACTGGCCCAAAGTCACCCAGTGAGTTTCATGGCCGAGCGGGGACTAGAACCCAGATCTCCCGAGTCCCAGTCCCAACACTCTAACCACTACGCTGCACTGGCTCTCATGCCTACCGGTGGGTAGGCATGGTCGGGCACCCGCCAAAAGCCCGCACCCCAGCAGGGGCCTGCTGACAAGAACCCCCTGGAATTACTTCTCCTCTTCACCATTGCAACCTGCTTGTTCACCTGCCTCTCGCTCTGGTCCAGACAATGGTGGTGGTGAGAAGGAGGAACCGGAGGAGATGCCCCGGCCTGCTTGTTCCCTGGCTCTCTGCCTGCCAAGCAAGCAAGTGGCAGCCGTGATGAGGAAGAGGAGGGGGCAGCAAGAGCAGCTGGTGACCATGGCGGTGAGAAGGTAGACACACTGAGGGAGGGGACCCATTGAGAATGTCTTGCCTAAGGGCCCCCCCAAAACCTGGAGCCAGCACTGCCTGGTTACCCCAAGTTTTCTTTACTCCAGCGGTACAATTTAGCGGTGTGTTACGGTGGGGTGCGCAGAGGTCTGTTGTTGCCATTGTTAAACAATTGGGAAAACGAAAAAACGACGTCAGTCTGCGACATACCATACAGAGATCTGCCGGTAGACCCAGATCTCCCGTCTGCCTGCCGCTGTCATAGGGCAGGGATGGGGACTCGGACCCCAGGACTCGACTCGTGAGTCGGACTGAGTCCCCCCTCTGACTCGAGTCAGACTCGAGTCCCAATATTTTTAATGGGACTCGAGACTCGACTCGGGACTCGAGACCAAGGACTCGTGTTCCAAAATCGTGTTCCTCAGATGCAACATGGATAGGTTTTAGGAAGTACAGCAAGTTTATTTTTTAAAATCATTTTCCTAAAATGCAACCTTTCAGACATTTTGGGTTTGGCTGCCTCTGCCTGCCTGTTTGGGGTTCCCAGCCTCCTCTGCCTGCCTGGTCTCTTCTTAACCAGTTCCACAGTTTGAATTGTCCAACACAAAGGCCTCTGCCTGCCTGCTTTGGGGTTCCCTGCCTCCTCTGCCTGTCTGGTTATTTTGGGTTTGTCTGCCTGGGCTGTTCTTGCCAAAATCAGTTGCAGAGTTTTGAAATAAAAAGGCACACTTGTGCCTAGAATTTATTTAAGCCACACATCTGAAATAGCCTTATTTTGTTGGGAAAAAACCCCATTGATTTTAATAGGGACTCGTGGAGTCAGCTTTGGGAGTGACTTGTGACTCGTGACTCGTGACTCGTGAGTCACCATTTTGGACCAAGGACTCGGACTCGAGACTCGGCTCCAAAGACTCGTGACTCGACCCGTGACTCGAAACCAAGGGACTCTTCAACATCCCTGTCATAGGGCAACGGCCTCTTTGATCAGAAACGGACTGGGCATGTGTATTTATCTCCGTCGTACGGGATGGGCAGAGGGGGGAGTTGAAGGCAAGAAATGCAAAGAACGTGGCCTGATAGCAGGTGTGTAATCCACAGATGGTGACTTTGTTGCATGTATCCTGTAAGGTTCTGGAGCAATTGTTAATTCTAGTTGTGTGCAAAACACGACTTGGGACTAGGAGTGTGTGCAGCAAACAGTGGAATCTGAGGAAGGAGGGAGTCTCTGGGCCTTGGAATCCTTTTTTGTTGTTAACAAGCTAAATACTAGATCAGTGTTCTCCAACCTTGGGTCCCCAGATGTTTTTGGCCTACAACTCCCAGCATGCTGGGGCATGCTGGGAGTTGTAGGTCAAAAACATCTGGGGACCCAAGGTTGGAGAACACTGTACTAGATTATGACCAATACCAGCTCCTGTCCTGAAGGCCAGTCGAAAGTCAGGATAGAAACCTTCCAGAAAAGATACGTCCATTTTGAACCTCTCTCTAGTACCGTGAGGACTAGTAACTTACTAGCGTTCGTAGGCGAAAGGGGTTCCTGAGCCGCATGACGCTGCTGCGTCTACTCTATACTGACATTTCAGTGACTAGGCTTGAGGGACTTGTGCTTAGAAGCTTAGCTGGGGCTTTGGCCTTGTGCTGGGGTGAATTTCACCCTCAGTTAGCAGAAGCGAATTTGCTGTGAATTAGTCCTTACTGGCTTCCCACTCGTTAGGCCCCTGACGTGTTATCGATAAGTTCCTTGGGAACTTATTGACTTGTTGGTTCTTGACCTTTTGACTGTGGCTAAGTATAGGAATTGAATGTCTGAAAATTAAATGATAGCCTGTATATACATAAATTCTTGGGTGTCAGTGTATTACATGGACTAATTTCAGTTTACTTGAATTTATGGCATTTAGTGTTCAATAAAGGAAATATTTCTTCCTTTCAGTACACAGAGAGTCTAATAATATTGTAGTTGCTAGCACTAAGCAAATCAATTTCCTTTTACGGGCTGATTATCATAACAGCTGCTGTTTAATCACCCTGATTGTTCGGTACCGGTAACTTTTCAATTGTCTCTTCACATTTTGGGAAAGAAGTAGGCAGTGCCGGTCTCCCAGACCTCATGGTGCAGGGGTGGCCCAAGTTTCAGCCAGGTGCGGGTCTGTCTGGCTTGTCTCTGTGGGAGTGCTACTAAACTCTAAGCTCGGCCATGAAACTCACTGGGTGACTTTGGGCCAGTCACTGACTCTCAGCCTAACCTACCTCACAGGGTTGTTGCGAGGGTAAAATGGAGAGGAGAAGGCTTATGTAAGCCGCCTTGGGTTCCTTGCAGGAAAAAAGGCGGGGGTATAAATATAATAAATAATAAATAAATAAATAAATAAATCAACTTAAAAAAACACAATAATGCTGTATTTTGCCCCCCCTGACCTGAACTATTCTGTGCATTGCTCTCCCAAGTTTTCAACTCCACATCCTGTTCAAACTAAGCGGAAAAGGGAAAAAAGAATCCATAATAATAACTGACATTCATTTATAGGTCCAAGTTCTCAGATTTGTAAGGGTAGATTCAGAAGAAGGGTGTGCACTTTTTTTGGGGGTAAACACTCACACTCAATCTCTCCGCACTATGTGTTTATAATAACCTTTAAAGCCCTTAATGGCCTTAGGCTAGGTTACCTCAAAGACCGATTTCCCCTCTACAGCCCTAACATTGGCTTCTGAGGCCCTGCTTTATGGCTGTATTGGGGCGGGGGGGGGGGCTTCTTGGTGGCGGCACCATGGCTGTGGAATTCCCTCTCTAGGGAGATCTGGTAGGCTCCCTCTTTCCCTGCATTTAGGCGGGTTTCATTTTTTTTTTTTACATTTCAACAGGCTGTATTTTTAATGTGGTTGTTTTTTTAGTTGTTTTGAAAGACACACACACACACAAATAATAAAATACATTTGTCATTGACTTTTGTACACCGTTTAGGTTACATCTGTAGAAAGTGGGATAGCAATAAGTTGCAGGATGGGAGGCAGGATGTTTCTAGGCATTTTTGCACTAGCTGTCCAAAGAATAGTGAACTTCTCTGTATTTTAAGGGATACTGCTATTTCAGTGTAGTTGAGTAGACTGACTACTTTATTTATTTCATTATTTTATTTACGGTATATTTTTATTCCCGCCTTTTTCCTGCAAGGAACCCAAGGCGGCTTACATAATCCTCCTCCTCCGCCTCTCCATTTTATCCTCACAACAACCCTGTGAGGTAGGTTAGGCTGAGAGTCCATGACTGGCCCAAAGTCACCCATTGAGCTTCATGGCCATGTGGGGACTAGAACCCGGATCTCCTGAGTCCCAGTCCAATACTCTCACCACTACACCACACTGCCTCTTTAAGACTATCAGATGAACCCTGGATGCTTAGAGATGATACAACTGAGTTTCTGTAATACTAATTTAAATCTATTATTATTATTATTATTAATATTAATATTATTATTAATAGGACTCTGTGCAGTGATTTTTGGGAGACATGAGTTCCAATCCTCAGCCATGCCAATGTTCAGTCCAAAGTTGCGCCCGGTCCGACTCTTCCCTTGAAGTTGCACAGGAAAAAAATGTTTCTGTTGATTGCAGTGGGCAACTTTAGCACTGATTTACTGCCAGAGTTAAGCAGGTCTCGTCATAATAGTTGCTCAGATGAAAGACCACCTGGGAACTGCATGTTAGCTGCTCTAATAAAATTGTCTGTTTTAGTATATGATGGTATAAAGGACACTGGAGTGGTAGGTTGCATGCCCCGCAGAGGGATGGAAAGGACAAAGGTCAAAATGGCAGGTCTATGAAGGAGTACAGTGGAGCCAGTAGAAGTCACACGGAAGCAGAGGGGCAGGAAACGGGAGAAGATTGTGGTCCAGGAGCCGCTTCCTGGAAGTGGATTGTGTGGATGGGTTGTTCCTGTGATGGGTAGGCTGTACAGTTCAGGACCTTCCCTGACCTGGTGTCCACTGGACATTTTGGATTTCAATTCCCATCAGCCCCAGACGACCTGGCCAGTGGCCAGGGACGCCGGGAGTTGTAGTCCCAACACATCTGCAGGACGTTAGGTTGGGGAAGGCTGGTTTAGATAGTGCAATCAGGACACACACACACAGAACACCCTCCATCGGTGTGAGGTGGGGAAGGCAATGAGATACCTGTATGGGGGGGGGGGGAGGCATTAATTCTCCTTCAAAACCGCCAAAAGGAATTTGCTGTTGCAGCGAGTCGTCTTCAGTTCCGTGTACGCCAAGAAGCTTGTGGTCAGCGCTAATGTAAATATTTGCAAAGCATCTCCCTCCGTTCTACAGCCAAGCCCCCACCTCCCCCCCTCCCCCCCCCCCATATACACACCCCAAACCCCTGCTCTAAACGCCTTGGCAAATATAAGCTGAAGAACAGAGGAAGCCCGTTTTCAAAAGAAACAATTGACTTTAGCTTCTTTGTTGTTTAAAGTGGCCCCCAGTGAACGGACTGCAAGGACTAGATAGAGCGGAGCGGGATGGAATGGCTGCCCGCTGGCTGGGCCGGCAGGCTGGCGGGTGTTGCGGCAGTGCGCGTCCCCTTTGTGGTGCGAGAGAATTGGAACAGGCGAGGCATTTATCATCTCCTTTTCCCACTCTTTTGCGCTCGGGGTGGGGGAAGTTGTCAGTGAAAGAAAAAGAACTGTAATCGCACATTTACATATGCTTCTAATTGTTGATTTGGGGATTTTCTATGAA
Source organism: Shinisaurus crocodilurus (assembly GCA_021292165.1). Taxonomy (NCBI): domain Eukaryota; kingdom Metazoa; phylum Chordata; class Lepidosauria; order Squamata; family Shinisauridae; genus Shinisaurus; species Shinisaurus crocodilurus. Next base: position 10,030,134 of record CM037891.1, read on the forward strand.
TATGGCTCCGCAAAACAGATGCTGTTGCAGGAGGGCGAAAAGGGGGGAATCTCTCTCTCTCTCTCTTATTTTTCTCCCCTCTTTTTTTTTTTGGGTGGGCAATGAATTAAGTGTTTTTGTGGCCCTCTCATCCGTAGCTGGGAGCGGTTTGTGGACCGCGTCTGCGAACGCGCCTCATAATTGTTTTTCACACATAAGTTATGCAAATGAGCTTTTATGGCAACTGGCATAACAATTAGCATCCTCCAGCAATATTTTAGCAGGTTAATTGCAAAATTTCTAAATTGTACATCTGACTTGTTAATTAGGCATGACAGAGGTGGTAAAACAGTTATCTTCAGGCTGTGGCAGCCAGGAGCTGCTTGAAATGCAAAGAGCAACGATTGATTGGATTTGAGGGTTAAAATTGTGGGAGCCCGGCTGTTGTCAAGTGCCTCTGCCGCGGCTGCACTGCTCGATCCACACTTGCCTCCTGAGCGGAAAGTGCCTCGTCGCCGCATACCGTGCCATTTGAAACTCTCCCTTATTTAACTCTCCAACTTGCGAAACCGCCTCGATGCCGAGCGCCCGGCTTGCTGTCACTGCGATAAGCATGAGTCGTGATTTTTCTTTCTTTCTTTCTTTCTTTTCACAAATGCAGCAGGGGGAAAAATGAGCAGCTCATGTGGGGCAATCCCAACCCCCCCCCTCCAACCCGCAACCAGTGATTTTAATGCCAGGCCGTACATCTAATTGCAGTGGCTGTTTCCTTGCGTTTCAGTACGGCGTTAATTATGGTTTGCAAGCTTCACTTATCTCTGCTTATTTCCCCTAAACACTTATTTTCTTAGGTCTGGTGTGTGTGTGCATTTGTATGATGCCAATCTTTTTATTTTAATTTTTTAAAATCCCTGAATAATATAGACAGTGATCCCTTGTTGGTCAGCCCGAGGAATATGAGTATGATTTAAATCGGAACGTAACGTAAGAGTTCCTTGCACTGCCAAGGAAGTGTTCAAATCCTACTTTTACTCTTCTGTGACACCAGTGACCGCTATTTTCAAAGAACGTAGACCATTTTTTTTGCTCTTATGAATATTTACACAATTTCCCGCCGCTAGGAAGGCCTTCTGTGTGGACCTTGCCATGTGACTCCGGGTTGGCAACGCCACTGAGTTTTGATCTCTAAAAGGAATCCAGGTTCGGGAGAGTAAATGGGTCAAGCTTTGCTTGAAAAATAAGCCAGTATCTTTTGCGGGTGGGTGGGTGGGTGCGGGAGGGGGGGAAAAAAACCCTAGCGATGTCCAGCCACGCAGCCAGCAAACTGTTGTGTCTTGTAGTTTCAATGAAGTCGATCAAATTTTACTGCATATACAATACCTGAGAGCACAAGGAATATGCGTCAAATTAAGTATGTGTGAAATTTGATGTCCCCTTTTGACTCTTCACACATGTCCTTGATTTACTGGTTTGGCAGTTAATATTGGGATGTTAGAGTCCCCCTCACATTCTCTTCTTCTTCTTCTTCTTCTTCTTCTTCTTCTTCTTCTTCTTCTTCTTCTTCTTCTTCCATTTGAAAAGTAAATGTTCCTGCATGCATAACTGTTCTAATATTTTACATTTTTCTCATGACATGCTTATACGGGGTAAGTGCCATTTATGATGTGTTGTCATCAATAATTTTGTCACGGAGAATAAAAGCCTTTAAGCTCATCCACCCACTGGAATGTTTTATCATATTTATTTTTAAGAGATCTGGAATTAGCAGGACAATTTGAGCTCCCTGGATGTGGGAGATGCAGAACGTTACTGAATGTTTACCTTTAATGAAGGGCAACATAAATATCCCGGTATCAATAAATTACACCAAGTGCTTGAGCATTCTATAGGCACCTAATAAATAGTTCCTGCTGGGATATTTATTTATTTTTTGTCTCGCCCTCTCCCCACCCGCATCTTTGAGCAGGGTTATCATTCTAGCACAGGTTAATTTATAACCAGGCAATGACATTAAATATTACTTAAATATCCTTTTTGTGCCAGAATCTTTTGTGGCTGGCAATATTTTCTCTCAAACAGAAGAGGGCTGTGTGTGTGTGTGTGTGTGTGTGTGTGTGTGAGGTCTTGTGTTTTGCTAAGCTATCACATCTTACCCATTTTTAAATACTCTTCTTTTGTATTCGACAGTTTTTAAGGGAAAGGTGCCTTCAGTAAATGCTTCAGCGGATCATGTTTAGAGAGGAGAAACCTTTTTTTTTTTTTTTAATGAGGTTTATTGGAAACCATTTCAGTGGGGATGACTTCAGGTGTATTGTATAGCGGCTTTCTCCTCCCTACACCCTTTGCCAAGGTCTCTAACATCACAGGGAATCTTTGCTTCAGCCCCCTCATCTTGCTTAAGACAATAAGAAACTCCTTAATAAGCATGAACCAAGAAAAGAGAATGCAAGGTAGCAACTGTATGTTTCTTTCTTTCTCTGCTGGTTCTCTCCCTCCCTCCCTCTTAGCTGGCCTGGTAGTAAGTAAATATCCGCTATTGTTTAAATGTACATCACATTTTAAGTATCCTAATATTGATCATCCTATGGAGGAATTGTATTGAAGTCTGGTAGTTATTCGTGTAAAGAGGGTCAGATGCAGAGACTTGGTACAAAAGCAAGTGCTCTCATGGTAATGATGCTGCTATTTATAGATTCCCCCATTTCATTAGTTGCAGAGTTTCAGGGAAGAGGTTTTCTCTAGGGGAAATGGATACTTGAAGTTCATTTTCTTCCTGACACGCATTAAGGCAGAAATGTGAACAACCTTCGGAGCAGGACATGATTACTGGATATATATATTTTTTGTGGGAGGGTGGGGGGTGATATGTATACAGCTCTACGGGCGCCTTCCTTATGTGTTGGACTACAACTCCCATCACCCCCAGCCATTATGGCCATGACGATCCTGGCTGGGAATGGTGGGAGTTGTAGGCCAACACATATGGAGGTCGGGGAAGGCTGCTGTGGTCGGTGCACTCGCCTGAGGGTCATTGTTGTTTGTTTTAAAAACAACAACAACTTGGAAATAGTTATTTTTAAAAACTGACTTCGGGTGCAATCCTATGCAAGTTTAGACAGAAAAACGGCCTACAACTCCCAGCATGCCCCAGCCAGCCATGCTGGCAGTTGTAGGCCTTTTTTCTGTCTAAAGTTGCATAGGATTGCGCTTTTAACGATTATAAAAATGGCATGTCATATTCAAGTGAACTGTGTTCATTTTTAAATACCTATTAACTCTGCTATTCAGCTATTAAAAGACAAACAAAACAATGCAATATGTGCTCAGGTGCATGTGGTACATGGATATACACAGATTCGTATATACACAAAAAATCCACTTAACATGGCCTTGGTTCTCCTGTAGTACACACACACACACACACATACGTATGTATCTAAAACTTCTCTTTGACTTCCTTGATATTCAGGTGGAATGTAGGCCATTATTATTATTATTATTATTATTATTATTGTTGTTGTTGTTGCTGTTGTTGTTGTTTTCCCATTGCTTTCCTTCCTGGAATTCTTGACACCTTGAGTTATATTTTTTCCCCTTTAAGAGAATATTTACTTAGTTAGTATTCACTTAATTAGAACTGACTGTTTAATGTTTTCTGGGAGGGTATTTATGGCATTTTCTTTGCCATATTTGCATTCCAGAAATTAAGTCTCCACGCCATTATTCGGCAAGCCTTTCATACATTAGAATGATGAATTGAAAGCAGAAATGGGGAAAAGACTGCAATGCAATGAAAATTTAATCAGCGTCTTCTGCTGCTTTAATAAGGCAAATAATTCTTATTGGCTGCTGCGTTAAGGTTTCTAATATTTAATTCATAACAAACCTTGCATTATTCTGCAGTGGCATCGACAGCTCCACTTTGCTGCCTGCCAAAAGGCAACCATAAAAACTTAAAAGCAGATGTAAACGTCTGAAACAAGGAGAATGATTAGATCTAAAGCGGTCCGGCGGAAAAAAAAGGGGGGGGGAAGGAGGAAAGTCAACAGCCTTGCTGGAGAGTTTGATGAATCTTTACGCACTGTTTAGTAATGTGCAAACAATATTAAACTCATTAAATGTGTGGATTTGGGGGTAGGGATTGAACCGTGAACTGCTGTGGCAGTGGCCCGTGCAACTCCTTGCACCCTGAAAGGAATCGTGACGGCAGTAGTATTGAGCGTCCAGAGTCCAGCATGTTGCTAATTGTAGGAATCCTTGTTAATTTTGCATGTGGAATATGGCAGGGCGGACGTTTTCTGAACGTTAAAACTGGAGTCTGATCACCCAAAATGAATCGCACCCTGCTGTGGAGCGTTGAGCTATTGTGATGCTCTCATCTCTTTCTTCAGGTTGGGATTGTATCTTAACGTTTTGTGTGTGTCACCAAAACGCACACCAAATTTTAATGAATAGATCCTGTTTAGGCCATCCAATACAGCAAGATGGGTTGTATTTGAACGGTGTCCAAAATGCGATGGCACACTCTTCTCCCACCCACCCCCACCCCTGCCTTTCTCCTCCCCGGCCCCCCCGTTCAAATTCTTCTTTTGGATCTCCCGAAATTAGCAAAGATGCCGCTAAGATTAAATGTGTAAACATGTGCCGACGTGATTCCAAAAAGGCAGTGAGCGCCTGTGAGCGGCAGGCTCTGGAAAATGGCAAGCTGCCAGTGGTAGGTGCGAGCTCTCGTTACACGGAAGGTTGTTTTTTGTTTTGTTTTTTTTGCGCGCGCGCGCCTGTTCCCATTTCTTCTTGAAATGGCTTAATTGGTGTCAGCACCCCAGGGATAAAGGCCTCTCACACTGAAATCCACACGAATCACCCTGTCTCTGCTCAGTGTAGGGAAACTGGTAACAACTGGTGGTGAATGAGGAGTGAACGGTGCTGCAACAATGCTCGATGATGTTTGGGATGACAGAAATTAATACGCACTTGCTTGAAGAAAGCAATGATTAATGGCAGCGGACGAGGGAATGCTGTCCCTCCTTTAACTCCACTTTGATGGGGATTGAAAAGCGAAAGGCTGTTTTCATTCTCTTTCACAAGCAGAGGTCATCCAGAGTACATTATAGCCATTTTTCCTCTTGGTGTTTTATTTTATTTATTTTATTTTTTATTTCATAAATATTATGATAAGAGTAGATTAGATGGGGCTCCCCCCCGCCCCCTCGCCCGTCGTGAAAGCTTACAAGACTATATTACATCTGTTTTTGTCCTTTTGAGTTTAACGGTGGAATCTGAGTGAGGCTTGCTGGCCATGGGCGCCTTCATTTCCTCGATGACTAACATTAACGCTTAAAAGTCCCATTTTGTGGTCCCATCTTTCTGTATGCAGAGGGCGGGCTTTCCGATGGTCCATCTTGTAGGTGCTAGTAAAGAGTCCAGGTGCTGAAGTGGGCGAGGAGAAGGAGAAGATATCATAGGATCATCGAGTTGGAAGTGGGCCTACAAGGCCATCATCGAGTCCAACCCCCTGCTCAACGCAGGAGACTAGAGGAGGGGTCTCCCGTCCAAGTCATAACCAGGCCTGACCCTGCTTAGCTTTCCACGCTCAGACAAGCTGAGCCAGCGTGAGATAAGAACCTACATCAGAATTCCCTGCCTTGGTGATCTCCAGATGTGTTTGACTACAACTCCCAGTATTGCCCAGCCAGCCAACACATCTGGAGGCCACCAGGCTTGGGAAGGCTAACCTAAGTATTCTTTCTTTTTCTTTCTTTCGTTCTTTCTTTCTTTCTTTCTTTCTTTCCCCCCTGAGCGTTTTGGGGATATTAATCAAACACACTTTGCACGATTCTCATGCTTGTTGAGTGCCTTTCCCCACCATTTGATAAAGAGGCTTTCCCTTCACAGAAGATTGGGACCCCTACAATCCCCATTTTGGATTAATGAGAAAAAAACAACAACTTTCGAACCTAGAACGGTGTTGGCATCTCCCCCGCCTCCCCTTTTCTGTTGAGTGAGAGGGGTGAGAGAGATCTTTGGGATCCGACAGGAAGACGTAAATTAATAGAGTTCTGGAGATCAGGTTCTCATTAATAATCCATTTTGTCGTGGCTCGTAGCATTGTCAGGCTTGTCGCTGGTTCGTATTTTGCAGAAGGATAAAAGCTGAGGGTGTCTTCAGGCACGGCATAGGGAGAGTTTGCCGTCTCTGGGGAAAGTAGTGCTGATAAAAATGGATCTTATTTTCATGTGGGGCGGGGGAAAGGTCCTTTCACAACAAATCTAGCACATAAAATTTTGGTGAGAGGCCGTTTCCTTCTTTGTTACTGTCCTGCTCAGATAGGATGGTGTGTTTGGAGGATTGTAACAGACTGTGGTCCTTTTTGACGATTTGCATTAAGAGCAACGGCGTTATCATGCAGTTCTCTTCCTGTGGAACATGGGGAACATGTTGCTGTCCAGATGTTGTTGGACTACAACTCCCATCTGTCCTAGCCAGCTGAGCCATTTGTGAGGGATGGTGGGGGTTGCCTTCCAACAACAACATGTTCCCCACCCCTGCTGTACAACAACAAAAAATTACGGCGGGGATTCCAAGAGCAACTTTGAACACATCCAAGGATTTGGGCATGCCCAGGGGGGATTTTTGAATCGTTTCCTTTTGAGCTGCAAACCCTTCTGACGTATTGCGACTTGCCTTTCATAGATCATAGGTCATAGAGCTGGAAGGAGCCTACAAGGCTATCGAGTCCAACGCCCTGCTCAATGCAGGAAACTAGAGGAGGGGTCTCCCATTCAAGTCATAACCAGGCCTGACCCTGCTTAGCTTTCTATGCTCAGACAAGCTGAGCCAGCATGAGCCACAGGCCTGTTATGTTTTGAAACTTCCTCTCTCTTTCATAAGGTATGCCATGTTACATGAGTGGCTGCTATTTGAGAAAAGGAAGCCCCAAACCTCCCTGGGCACACAGAACTACTTGAACGGTTCTTTGGATCTTGGGCATTTGTGGGGTGTGTCAGGAACCACCTGTCCATCTGTTTCAACTCAACCAGCCCATATGGCCCGTTTAAAAGCCACAATCCAGAGATGTGTGCAGGTTTTGCCCACGCAGCCTACTCTTTTCACGTAAGAGCAGCCCTGCTGAATCAGACCAAGAGACCATCTAGTCCAGCAATATGTTCCCACATTTCATAGACTCATGGAATAGTAGAGTTGGAAGGGGCCTACAAGGCCATCGAGTCCAATCCGCTGCTCAATGCAGGAATCCAAATCAAAGCATCCCTGACAGATGGCTGTCCAGCTGCACCTTGAATGCCTCCGGTGTGGGAAAGCCCACGACCTCCCTAGGTAATCGGTTCCATCATCGTATCGTTCTTAACAGTCAGGGAGTTTTTCCTGATGTCCAGGCGGAATCTGGGTTCCTGTAACGTGAGCCCATTATTCCTTGTCCTACAATCTGGTGGAGGGTGGAGAAGAGATCCTGGCCCTCCTCTGTGTGACAACCTTTCAAGTACTTGAAGAGTGCTATCATATCTCCCTTCAGTCTTCTCTTCTGAAGGCTTTGCCAAACAGATGTACAAATGGGAAGTCCATGAAAGATGCCAAATCTGGCCTGGCTGCTCAGTCTGAGCTAACTTCACTCAGGCACATCTTGAATCATAGAAAAGTAGAGTTGGAAGGGGCCTACAAGACCATCGAGTCCAACCCCCTGCTCAGTGCAGGAATCCAGGTCAAAGTATCCCTGACAGATGCCTGTCCAGCTGCACCTTGAATGCCTCCAGAGTGGGAGAGCCCACCACCTCCCTAGGTAGTTGGTTCCATTGTCTTATTGCTCTGACAGTCAGGAAATTTTTCCTGATGTTTAGGTGGAATCTGGGCTCCTGTAACTTGAGCCCATTATTCCGTGTCCTGCAAACTGGGATGACCGAGAAGAGATCCTGGCCCTCTGTGACAATCCTTCAAGTACTGGAAGAGTGCAATCATATCTCCCCTCAGTCTCCTCTTCTGAAGTAAGGATGTTATTGTTCGCTCGCGCGAGCGGGACCAAACTCGGTCCGGCTCATGCCCGCGTGAGCCTACCTGAGGCCGGGCTGCGGCTCGCCGGCTTGGCTCTCCGCGGCGAGCTGCCCGCGCCGGCTGTGCTGGTCCCATCGCGTCACTTCCGGCGTGGCGGAAGTGACGCGCTGGACCCCCGCGCAATGTTTTTGGCGGGGGAAACCAGGGCAACAGGGCTGTTTAAGCCCTGTTGCCCTCGTTCCCCCCACCAAAAACATAGCGTGGGGGTCCAGCGCGCCGGAGCAGCCGGAAGTGACACTCCGGAGGAGCGCGGCTCGACCAGCACGGAGAACGCTCCGCGCCGCTCAGAAGAGCAAGATCGGGCTGCCGCCAGCGCGGAGAACCTGAGCCGCGGAGAGCAGCGAGGCCACCCAAGGTACGTGATACACCCATATTCTGAAGGCTAAACATGCCCAGTTCTTTCAGCCTCTCCTCATAGGGCCTTGTTTCCAGTCCCTTTATCATCCTTGTTGCCCTCCTCTGAACCCTCTCCAGGTTGTCTACGTCCTTCTTAAAGTATGGTTCCCCAGAACTGGACACAGTACTCAAGATGAGGCCTAACCAGTGCTGAGTAAAGGGGAATTATCACTTCACGCGATTTGGAAGCTATACTTCTATTAATGCAGCCCAAAATAGCATTTGCCTTCTTTGCAGCCACATTGCATTGCTGCCTCATATTCAGTTTGTGATCTACCACAGTTCCAAGATCCTTCTCACTTGTAGTATTGTTGAGCCAAGTGTCTCCCATTCTGTAACTCTGCATTTGGTTTCCTTTCCCTAGGTGCAGCACTTGGCATTTATCCCTATTAAATTTCATTCTGTTGTTTTCGGCCCAGCGCTCCAGCCTATTGAGATCTCTTTGAATTTTGTTTCTGTCTTCCAGAGTATTAGCTGTTCCACCCAACTTTGTGACATCTGCAAATCTGATAAGCATTCCCTGCACCTCCTCATCCAAGTCATTAATAAAAATGTTGAAGAGCACTGGGCCCAGGACCGAGCCCTGTGGTACCCCGCTCGTTACCTCTCCCCAGTTTGAGAAGGAACCATTGATAAGCACTCTTTGAGTCCAATTCTGTAGCCAATTGTGGATCCACCTGATAGTTGTTCCATCTAGCCCACTTTTAGCTAGCTTGCTAATCAAGATATCATGAGGCACTTTGTCGAAAGCTTTGCGGAAGTCCAGATATATTATGTCCACAGCATTCCCACAGTCCACAAGGGAGGTTACCTGATCAAAAAATGAGATCAGATTAGTCTGGCAGGATTTATTCTTGACAAATCCATGCTGGCTTCTAGTAATCACTGCATTGTTTTCAAGGTGCTTGCAGACTGACTTTTTTATAATCTGCTCCAAAATTTTCCCAGGGATTGATGTCAGACTGACTGGTCTATAGTTCCCAGGTTCCTCCTTCTTGCCCTTTTTGAAGATGGGAACAACATTTGCCCTCCTCCAGTCGTCTGGCACTTCACCTGTCCTCCATGATTTCTCAAAGATAATAGACAGTGGTTCTGAGAGTTCTTCTGCCAGTTCCTTTATTACTCTAGGATGCAGTTCGTCAGGCCCTGGAGATTTAAACTCGTTCAGAGTAATCAGGTGCTCCTTGACCATTTGCCTATCAATCTCAAGCTGCAATCCTGCCCCTACAGTCTGCACTTCAGGTTTGCCGGGGGGGGGGGGGGGAAGCTCTTTTGGGAGAAAACCGAGCCGAAGTAGGAATTGAACACTTCTGCCTTTTCTTTGTCTTCTGTTATCAATTTGCCATCCTCATTGCGTAGTTGAACCACCATTTCTTTCCTCTGTCTTTTACTATGCATGTATCTGAAGAAAGCTTTCTTGTTGTTTTTAGCATTCCTCGCTAACCTTAGCTCATGCTGGGAGTTGTAGGCCAAAAACATCTGGGGACCCAAGGTTGGAGAACACTGGTTTACCCGCTTCCACTGTGAGGAGGAGCCCAGCTAGCGCACATAGGCTGTTTGCACCAGTATGCAACTCGTTCACGGTAAAGCAGGATGCTCTGGAATTCTGGCTTACCGTTGTGTTTGAGGTGGTTAAAGAAGAGAGCAACTCACAGCGCATCCATTTCAGTAGTAAATATGTTTTGCTTTGAAGCAAAGCTCAGTTTAGACTGATCTCTTCCGCTGTGGACTGAGTGGTTACAATGCATGTGATTTGATTTAGGTATTTGGTTAGGTTTGGAGTATGGCTTGCCTGGTTTTTCCCTGAGGTCAGGAAAACAAAAGCGATGGTGGTGGTTGGGCCATTTTTTGTTCTTGTATGCAAGCCTTTTGACTCGATGCAGATGATCCTGATTTGGTGGATCATGAAGGAACTGCAGAGGAACTTGGCACTGCTGCATGCATGCGGGATTGTCCCTCATTCTTCCAAACTGCACAAAGCCCTTTATCAGGCAAAGCAGAAAGACAGCTCAATCTTAGCTGCAGAACAGACAGGACCGCTTAGTTTGCACCTTAGTAGCAAAACTGTTTTTGTTTTGTTTTTTTGAATTGTAAACCTCTGCAACCTTGTTTGAGTATAAGTCTTGGGTCACAGATTTGCAATCTCCTTAAGGCTTTATAGAATGCTTTCACCCTTTCTAGTGTAATATGTTTTATGTGACTCCGCCTGATTATAATGTTTTGTATTTCACTCTCATTAGGCACTTTGCAGGAAAAGTGACTATACTTGAAAACGCTCTGCATTCAGAAGTAATCTAGTTGAATGTGTGTACGAGAGATGTGAAGGCCTGGAAAAAAATTGGAAAAATTCAGGGGGAAAGGGTTCTTTTCTGTTTTTTTTTTGGGGGGTGGGAGAAATGTTTTTTCCCTGGTTTTTTCAGAAGAAAAATGGGGGGCCCTAATTGTTGTTTCTCCCCATCTCCAGTGTGTACCTTGCCCGATGAAGAGTTCTATGTGGTTTCAAAGCTTGGTTACTGCTTCCTCCCGCAGAAGGATGATGCCTTTAGCTCTCTGTTGGAGGGGTGGGCAACCAGGTTTTTTGCGGGCAGGGCAAATTGTCCTCCGCACGGTCCTCCACAGGCCACAGGAGGAGCTGAGGCTCCATGGTTTGCTTACAGAAGGACCCAAGTTCGATCCCTAGCATCTCCAGCAGGGCTAGGAAAGAATCCTGCCTGAAACCCTATGAGCCGCTGCCAGTCAGTGTCGCCACGACTGGGCTAGATGTACCGAGGGTCTGACTCAGTATAAAACAGCTTGCTATGTTCGAGATGATGTCGGTGGGGTGGCCATGCCCACCGTGTCATCGCCCCACCCATGTTGCCTTTCTCCGTGCTTCTTTTAGCGTGAAGAAAAGGACTGTGCTGTTGTCAGGGCGGGGGGGCAGCTGCTTCTTCCGGCCCCAGCTGAGCCCCCAGTTCTGCATCTTGCGCATCATCCCCCTGGGCTGTGTTGGGCTGGCGCTGGAAAAATGGCTCTTCCTCCTAGCGCCAGCCAAGTTCCCTGCCCCCTTTTATCCCCACTGTTATCTCCAATCTCAGAGTGGAGATAACGGGGGGGGGCAGGGGAGAACTCTCCAGGGGGTGAAGTTTGTAGACCAAGTCCCCACCACCTGGAGGAATCAAAGGAGTCTCTGTGGGGCAGATACTCGTGTGTGTGTGTGTGTGTGTGTGTGTATTATAAAATAGAATATCAACATGTAATTTATTTATTGTTTTTGCATCCTTTGTTTTGTTGTGTGCAATCCGTGCGATGTTGTGGTTCCCAGCTCTCTCCTTCGCCAAGTGAACTGCACACATAAACATACCGTTTCATGCTGATGTCCCCATAACCTTCATGAAGATTAATACTCACTCAACAAAATGAACAAAGGAAGGGATAAACCTTTCGATGTATCTTTCTTTCATGGACTTCCTTAGTACGCCGTTTGGGGATGTCATTTGTCCTTTCTGAGTGCAGGATGAAGGGGACACGGCACTTGGAGGGTGGTGATGGCGGTGGCGGGAGAATTAGTTTGTTTTGTGAACGCAGCAGCTCAAGTGGCATTTTTTGCGTTTTTGACCTGAAAATAGAACATTGGTTTTATGAAGATTTAGAACATTCTTCTCTATACAGAGTTACAAAGGACATTTGTCTCAGTACACTGTAGTGAAATTTTAAAGAGCAGGTTTTGACAGGAGACATTCTGCTGACACAGAATATTTTGTTCACTTCTGACTCTCAAATAAGTGCTACTTCTGTCATAATGATTGATTTATATTTGTTTTAGACTGTACCTTTCACATCTTTCTCCCCCCCCCACACACCTTTTTTGGGGGGTGTTGTTGTTATTTCTCAATGTTTGTAGCTACACTGCCAGAAGATACTGCGGTTTTGGAATTCTTCGAGAGTGGTAGCAAGTGACATATTTTTTAAAGAAATAAAATAAAACGTTTAAGTGGCCCCTCAGATTTTTGGCGGTAAGATGTGTAAGGAATGAAAACCCACCGCCAAGGTGTGATTTATCTTCTTCTTCTGATCAGACAAAAGTGAGGAAGTTGTCTAATTTTAAGGACCCTGTTATGGCTTAGGCTAAACAGTTTTGTGTTTCCTTTAAAACAAATCTCTGGTTCTCCTAAGAGTGAGGACAGCCTACCCGGAGGAGGCTCAAACGGTTGCTAAGAGAGACTTAAGCGCCTCCTCCCCCATAATCTGGTTCTTTGTGTAACACGGCTGGACCAGAGGGAAGCAACGTGCCACTCCTTTGTGTGTGTGTGTGTGTGTGTGTGTTGGCAATGGAAAATGTGCCCAACTTTGCCCCAGGCCTTTTAAAGAACTGAGCAAGCAAAATAAAACCAAATTTGAGGCGCGTGCATGCGTGTGTGCGCGCACATGTGCGCAGGGCCAGTCTTGGGAATAGGCAAACTGGGCACATGCCCTAAGAACCAAAGTGAAGGGGCAATGAACTGAACTCGGTGATGGTGTGCGTTTCTGTGTGCTGGCCGCAGTGAATCAGGTTGGGGGAAAAAAGCAGTAAGGGCGCAATCGTATGCATGTTTAGACAGAAAAAGGTCCTACAGCTCCCAGCCTTCCCCAGCCAGCATATAACATCTGAACAGCCCTGATTACAGCCTGATTTCGTCTGATCTCGGAAGCTAAACAGGGTCGGGCCCGGTTAGTACTTGGATGGGTGACCACCTTGGAATAGCCAGGTGCTGTAGGGAGGGCCCAGAGCTCAGTGTGATGGAGCACCTGCTTTGCGTGAGGAAGGTCCCAGGTTCGATCCCCGGCTTCTCCAGGTCGGGCTTGGAAAGAATCCTGCCTGAAACCCCGGAGAGCTGCTGCCGGTCAGTGTCGACAATACTGGGCAAGATGGACCAAGGGTCTGACTCCGTATAAGGCAGGGATGTTGAAGAGTCCTTGGTCTCGAGTCACAAGTCGAGTCACAAGTCTTTGAACCCGAGTCTCGAGTCCGAGTCCTTGGTCCAAAATGGATGACTCACGAGTCACGAGTCACTCCCAAAGCTGACTCCACGAGTCCCTATTAAAATCAATGGGGGTTTCCCCCAACAAAATAAGGCTACTTCAGATGTGTGGCTTAAATAAATTCTAGGCACAAGTGTCCCCTTTTATTTCAAAACTCTGCAACTGATTTTGGCAAGAACAGACCAGGCAGACAAACCCAAAATAACCAGACAGGCAGAGGAGGCAGGGAACCCCAAAGCAGGCAGGCAGAGGCCTTTGTCTTGGACAATTCAAACTGTGGAACTGGTCAAGAAGAGACCTAGGCAGGCAGAGCAAGCAGGGAACCCCAAAGCAGGCAGGCAGAGGCAGCCAAACCCAAAATGTCTGAAAGGTTGCATTTTAGGAAAATGATTTTAAAAAATAAACTTGCTGCACTTCCTAAAACCTATCCATGTTGCATTTGAGGAACACAATTTTGGAACACGAGTCCTTGGTCTCGAGTCCCGAGTCGAGTCTCAAGTCCCATTAAAAATATTGGGACTCGAGTCTGACTCGAGTCAGAGGGGGGACTCAGTCCGACTCACGAGTCGAGTCCTGGAGTCCGAGTCCTCATCCCTGGTATAAGGCAGCTTCCGATGTTCCTATGACTTTTTTCTGTCTAAGCATGTATAGGATTGTGCCCTAAGTGCCTTTAAACCCTTTCCCCAGAGTTCTACAGGTTTTTTGGGTACTAACTACAAAAATGAACTTGCAGCTTCTAGAAATATTGTTTCCCTCCCGCCCCCCGCCCAATTTCCAGTTGGATATCATTAATTGTAGATAAAAACCAGAGGAATGTGGCTTTACTTTGAGGAATCATTATCAAGCACTCTAAGAGAGCCAGTGTGGCGTAGTGGTGAGAGTGCTGGGCTTGGGACTCAGGAGACCCAGGTTCTATTCCTCACTCAGCCATGAAGCTCACCGGGTGACTTTGGGCCACTCACTGACTCTCAGCCTGACCTACCTCACTGGTTTGTTGTGAGGATAAAAATGGAGAGGAGGAGGAGGATCATGTAAGCCGCCTTGGGTTTCTTGCAGGAAAAAGGGTGGGATATAAATAAAATTTAAAAATATAATACATAAATAAATAAGCATTACAAATACTAAAAACAGTGTATAGATTATGGGAAGCTATGAGTTGATTGGTGGGCGCTGAAGGTATTCTATTCTTGCCTTTGGTGCTATTTATCTCTCGCTTTGTATTATTATTATTATTATTATTATTATTATTATTATTATTATTATTATCATCGTCATCGTCATCTTTTTTCCTTATGATTACATATTACTATTACATGTATACAGTGTCAGCTCCAGGTTTCGGGGATGTACTTCATCAAGATGCTCTCCATGTACCCCTCTTCCCTGAGCAGTCCCGCAACCTCCTGTCACCCTGCCCCTTGGCTTGTCCTCTTCCTCTGGTCCTAATCCGCGCAGCTGCCCGGAGGTAGAGGGCTGGAGAGGTGGGAGCGGCGGGAGCAGCTGGTCCTCCTCTCCCGCCACTCATGCAGAGAGGGGAGGGCAGATGAGCGAGCCGTGACCGGGAGGAGGAGGAGCACACAAGGCCAGGGGAGGGTGCCAGCAGGTGGCTTGGACCTTGGCTTTTGCGTCACACGGCCTACCCCTGACACAGGTTCTTGGTTTGAAATGGCAGCAGTAGACCTCAGTGAGGTAGGGCATAACACAGGCCTGTGGCTCATGCTGGCTCAGCTCGTCTGAGCGTGGAAAGCTAAGCAGGGCCTAGCAGGCCTGGTTATTCCTTGGCTGGGAGACCCCTCCTCTAGTTTCCTGCATTGAGCAGCGGGTTGGACTCGATGGCCTTGTAGGCCTCTTCCAACTCTACTGATCTATGAATGAATCTATGGATCTCCTTAACACTGGTCATCCGACTGGGATGAAATTTTAAGGACCTCGGGCATAAATACTTCTATATCTTGGCCTGATCCTCTGGAACCGGCAGCCTGATCCTACAAGTGCCCGTAATTGGTGGATGTTGCACTAGCTAGTTGGCCTCGTGAGGTCTGTTTCAGTTTTTGGCCTTCAGCACTTGGTGCATTGTGGTTCTGGTTCCCTCCCCTCCCCCTCCCAGTCTTCCTCCAGCTCCTTCCTCCATTGTTTTCCCCCGCGTCAGATTTGAGATTGCAAGATCTTCGAGGCAGGGGCCTCTCGTCCTTGCTAAAGTGCTGTGCACGTTGATGGTGTTCTATTGATAATAAATAAAGTTGTGCTGGCCCCAGGAGCTGCAGTGGAGGGGGCACATGAGTCAACCCATTTGGCTCCCCACCTCTCAGAATTGCTGCCCTCTGCAGCCGTTCTGGCCCGGTCATTGCAACGTCTGTGACTGGGTTCGCACGGCACGGCAACCCGTCGTGGGTGGCTACCCATGACGGGGCTGCCCCGTCATGCGAACCCGGACCAATTCTTGCAGGGTGGCTTGTCTGAGGGCAGCAAGCCACCCTGCCCATCCATGGGTCGTCGTACCCACGATGGGTCGTCGTGTCATCCAAACCGGGAATCTGCTAGCGAGCTGCTTGCCAAGAGCGGCAAAACCCCCTTGCCACTCTCGTCAAGCTTCCCCCAGCCAGCGCCAGGGTCAGGCAGCACTCGGAGGCGGCTGGTGTTGGCTGGGTGTCCCCCACTGCAATCGCGAGCCCTTTTCGCTCGCCACAGCTTTCTCCCTCTTTAACCTTTTGTAAGAGTCGGTATGTTAATTTGCTTGTTTTTCTCTTTCCTCCTCCTCTTGTCCCCCGCCCCAGTTATGTATCCTGTCTACGAGACTGTACACGCCCATAAGCAGGGCTTGCGCTGTGTGTGTTAATTTTTGTGCCGTGCTTGGAAATGTTAGGCGCTTTATCAATAATATAAAAAAGAAAGAATATCTCTTCCTGCGGACCTGGGGTGTGATTGTGCTCAGGGTTGTCCCGTTAACTGTTTCTCCCAGTCCTGCTTTTGCTACACCCGCATTGGACTCGGGCAAGACGTTGCATGGCACGGTTGGGGGGGTTTGCCTGGAGTCGCTGCGCTGCAACTTGAGATCCCGCGCAGCGCGCGAAGTCTTCCTTCCTTGGCCCGCGGCCGATTTGCCGTGCGCGGTAGGATGCAGAGCTGGGCTGCGTGAGCACCCTTCTCGTGGCCAGATCCTTCCGGAGAGCTTTTGCGAGGCTTCTGTCTTCGTCCCGGGCGGCTGCTTTGTCGTTTTTCGCCCCTGCAGCTTGCCTTTCGAACGCGGAGAAATGATGAGCCCTTCTCGATGCTGGTCTTTACGCTCTCCATATATGAAATGCCTCCTTTTGCCCAGCTGAATGATCCTTATTATAGCCTGAGGTTTTTTTGTTTGTTTGTTTGTTTGTTTTTGTTTTTAAAGAGCCTTGTTTGCATCAACTCAAGCTCTTTCCCATGGCAAACGTTTCCTGATTTGTGGCTCGCGACCTTTTTTTAAGGCCTGGCTGCCGCTTTTGTGTCAGGGCATGCAGATGGGGTGCAACCCTTGAAGGACTCTTGTTTCTAAAACCATAAGGATTTTGGGCCCCTGGGTGGGAGGTTTGGAGGTTTGGTTTCTGGCATGGGAACAGTGGTTGCGGGGTGGGTTGAGGAAGCGGACGAAGGCGAGCTGTGATTTATTTATTTTATTTATTTATTTATTACATTTCTATCCCGCCTTTTTTCCTGCAAGGAACTCAAGGCGGCTTACATAATCCTCCTCCTCTCCATTTTATCCTCCATTGCTAGCGACTGTGTAAATCATTGAAGTGGCTATATTAATTTGGCCAGAGGCTCTCGCAGAGGCAAACCTCCTGCGGCAGTTATGAGTCCCTCCCTCTGAGGAGGAGCCGTCCCTGGGTTGCCTTCCGATGGGCAATTTGGACTAGGTGTCCCATTCTTCTGTCTTGGGTCCTCCCTCCGCTTCCTCTGTCGACGTTGCCAAACGCGGCAGGGGTTTGCTCCTTTTGCTTTGCTCGCGCCATGCAAGCTCCGTGTCCGTTTAGGTCACCTGTGAGCGATATTAATAAAATTCGCGGCCCAAGAAATGAGGAACCTTTTGACTTTGGCCCGGGGCCAGCAGTTGCACCTGGCTAAATGGCTTGTCTATAGATAAAACGATGCCCAACAGCAGGGCTGGGGAACCTTCGTACCATGCAGGGGATTCCTTTTTCAGTGGGGCTCCAATTCCAGCCACCCCTGCCATGGGCCACGTTGGCCCAGCAGGCCAGCCCATGGGGGCTCAGCCAGGCCCCACCCTTTCACTGATCGGAGACACCAGCGGGGATTTCCTTAGTGTGCCACTGGCCGCCCCAATTGGCAAGGCAAGCAACGCATTAAGTAATTCACCCGCCCTGCATTGAAGGCAAGTCCCTGATTGACGTGCCAGCTGGGGGGCTGATTAGGCCAGCGGGTGTGGCTCCAGCCACTGGTGGCATCAGTGCCCCAGAGGGATGGGTCAGTGGGGGGCATCATGTGACCCTTTCCCACACACACACACACACACACACACACCATTTCCGCTCCCTGCATTTGCCCCTGCACTGTGGATAAAAGAGATCTCTACTTCGATCTGTTTGGTTTGGCGGTTCCATGTCTCTGCAGAGGTTTTAGCCTCCTATTCTCCTTTGGGATCAGCTGGTTAGAGGGAGGTGTCATACTCCCTCTCGCCAGCTGTTTCACCCACCCGCCAGCTGTTTCAGACACACATAGATGAAGTACGCTGGCTCAGCTTGCCTGAGCGTGGAAAGCTAAGCAGGGTCAGGCCTGGTTGTTACTTGGATGGGAGACCCCTCCTCTAGTTTCCTGCACTGAGCAGGCGGTTGGACTCGATGGCCTTGTAGGTTCCTTCCAACTCTATAATCTATGAAACTATGAAGTCTTGAGTCATGATCTGGCTGGGGCATGCTGCGAGTTGTAGGACTTTCTTTTGTCTAAACATGCATCGGATTGCGTCCTTAGTTAACTGACTGGTTAAATCTGCGCAACTTTGCATATGAGAAAAACCCCAGCATTATAGATTTCATAGATTTCCAGGTCCCCGGTGCTGCGTCTTTCACGTAAGTGCCATAGAAAACAACCTTAAAACGGCCACGATTTGCTATTTGCGGCCGTTTTAAGGTGGTTTTCTATGGTACTTACATGAAAAACGCAGTGCCGGGGACCCAGAAGTGACGCGACGGGTCCCGGCGCTGTGCCAGGAATGGAGGCGATGGGACCCCGGCGCTGCGTTTTTCATGTAAATACCATAGAAAACCACCTTAAAACGGCCGCAAATAGCAAATCGTGGCCGTTTTAAAAGTTGTTTTGTATGGCACTTACGTGAAAGCTGCAGCACCGGGGACCTGGAAGTACCTCTTCCCGACTCCTCTCTGGGGAGATATAACGAGCCGGGGAAAGGTAAGTCGGCGTGGAGCTCGGGGGGGGGCGAGCGGGGTGAGTTTGCCGAGTTTCCTCCACCACCACCCCTCGGATTTCTCACACAACCCTAGTCTGAGGTTCTGCACCCCTGAGTTAGATGATGCACACACAGGTCAGAACAGGCAGCAATTCTCTCGTGTGAGAGGAACCGAAGGAGATGTCTTCAAAGACGGCATTAGCCACCTTCAGTTGTTATAAGTGCACACACAGTCACATTTTTAAAATCTGTCGTCCAATAAATTGGGGGCACCTTTTTAGCTGATTAAGAAGCTTGGTTTTAGTTTGGTTTGGACCAGTCCTCCAGATGTCTTTGACTACAACTCGCCAATGGCTGTGCTGGCTGGGGGATGATGGGAACTGTAATCTAGAGGGTGCCGTGTTGAGCAAGTCAGGTTTAAGCTAACCGATTAAGTGACAGTGCAAATCCTATTCAGATGTGAGTCTCACTGTGCAAGGCTGGTGCCAAGGGTCGGCATAATCGGGCACCTGCCAAGGGCCCAGGCCACAGCAGGGGCCCACTAATAAGAGCTCCCTGGAGTTGCTCCTCCTCTTCACCATCGCATCCTGCTTGTTCACCTGCCTCTCGCTCTGGCCCAGACAACGGAGGTGGTGAGAAGGAGGAGCAGGAGATGCCGCGGCCTTCTTCCTCCCTGGCTCTCTGCTTGTCAAGAGCAAACAAGTGGTAGCCATGATGGGAAGGAGGAGCATTTGCAGCTGGTGACAGTGGCGGTGAGAAGGCAGACTCGCTGAGGGACGGGCCCCACTGAGGGTGTCTTCCCAAAGGTCCTCCAAAACCTGCAGCGGGGTCTTACTGTGTAGTAAGAGCAAGGATGTTGAAGAGTCCTTGGTTTCAAGTCACAAGTTGAGTCACGAGTCTTTGGACCCGAGTCTCGAGTCCGAGTCCTTGGTCCAAAATGGTGACTCACGAGTCACTCCCAAAGCTGACTCCATGAGTCCCTATTAAAACCAATGGGGGTTTTCCCCAACAAAATAAGGCTATTTCAGATGTGTGGCTTAAATAAATTCTAGGCACAAGTGTGCCTTTTTATTTCAAAACTCTGCAACTGATTTTGGCAAGAACAGACCAGGCAGACAAACCCAAAATGACCAGACAGGCAGAGGAGGAAGGGAACCCCAAAGCAGGCAGGCAGAGGCCTTTGTCTTGGACAATTCAATCTGTGGAACTGGTTAAGAAGAGACCGGGCAGGCAGAGGAGGCCGGGAACCCCAAACAGGCAGGCAGAGGCAGCCAAACCCAAAATGTCTGAAAGGTTGCATTTTAGGAAAATGATTTTAAAAAATAAACTTGCTGCACTTCCTAAAACCTATCCATGTTGCATTTGAGGAACACAATTTTGGAATACGAGTCCTTGGTCTCGAGTCCCGAGTCGAGTCTTGAGTCCCATTAAAAATACTGGGACTCGAGTCAGAGGGGGGACTCAGTCTGACTCACGAGTCGAGTCCTGGAGTCCGAGTCCCCATCCCTGAGTAAGAGTCTTTAGGATTGCATCCTCAACATGGTTGCTCTAGTAAAACAGCATTTGGAGAAGTGAAGTGAAGAACCGAGCAACGGTGGACACTGAAAAATGGGGCCTTCCTGTGTGACAGATTTTGGACGTATTTGAAAACATTAGCAACTTCTGCTGGCTAAACAGCAAGGTGGAGGCGGGGTGGCGGGATGGGCGGGAAAGAGGAATTCTCCCCTGAAAAATCTTTCACAGTTGCGCCAAGGAAAGCATCTCCGATGGAACATTTTCATAAACCATCATCAGTTATGCCGCAGCAGCTTCACAAATCAGAAATGATATCTTCAGGCACCGCTGTCAAGTGTTATTCAAATAATACCAGCCTCACATTTGAATAACAGCAGACATTTTGAATTAATTAATCAGACGAGATAGTCGAGGCCCTTTCTCATTAGTCTCTGGGTCAGGCATGGGAAGATATATGCGTCGGTGATGATACACTTGTCTTTAATCGTGATTTATGAAGATTTAGGATTGTGTGTGATTTGTCAAAAGGGTTCTGGGGAGAGGAAGAGAGAGAAAAAAAAAAAGAGGCTGGTGCATATTTCATTACCTAATCTGAGATTGATTTCGTGATGCCGAGAGATATAACCCTATTGTTAGGCAACGTGGGAAAGTGCAGGCAGAGGCAAGGCATCCTGGGAATTTTTTTTTTTACTGGCTTATCTTTGTGACTGTCAAGCAAGGCTGTAAACTTTTACTGCCAAGCACTTAACAATTCCTGCTTTAATTATAGGCAAATTCTTCATTCTGTTGTGGGGGCAAGGGTTGGAGTGGAGCTGGAGGGAGGGCAGGCAGATGGGGGGGAGGCGCTTTTTCCACGGTTATTTGTCCTGAGGACTATGTCCCGGTGTAAATCACGCACAAAAGGTTAGCAAATTTCATGGCTTGGTCATGGTAAAAAAAATATAAAATTTCATGGTTTGTTGCGGATTAATAGGAAAAGACCGTTTCGACCCTGCACACAACAAGCAAGGTGGAGCGGCTTCTGTGGTGACTTCACTTTCCTAGGAGATTCATCGTTGCCTCAGAATCATAGTGACCACACAAGGCTCTCGGTTGGTTGGGGCGGAAGGTATAATGCAAGCCTTTGGGGGGGGGGCAACACTGTTCATCCACTTAGCTGAAGTAGGTTATGCAGGTTGGGTCAAGTGACTGCGGCCAGAGGCGGTGCTAGGGGGCAGCCCACTAGCACTGGAGCCCCGGATCTCTGGGAGGCCCTCTGCCCCACCACTCTGCTGTCCGTGGGCACTTGCTGAAAGGAAGGTGCAGGGGCCCTGAGGATCTCTGTTGCATCAGGTCCCCCTGGATCAGCTGGCTTTTTTGCCCACATGTGCTTCACCTCCTGCTGCCTCCCCCCCCCCTTAAATCTTTCTTCCGGAGTGCTTTTCTGAAATGATGTGCCCTCCTCTCCCCTGTCCATATATCCCTTTTTACAAATAGGGGTGTTCTCTTAGGAGACAGGGCCCTTTAAAGACACAGACACACACACACACACACACACACAGACTTTAGAGCACATGTAAATTAGCATATGCAGATTTGTGCATATATTTTTTTACCTCTTGGCCTGGGCCCTGGATCTTTTTGTTACCTAGCACCTCCCCTGACTGCAGCAGCATTTGAGGCAGACATGCGCAGCTTGTTCTGCGTTCACTGACCACATACAGACAAGGGTGAAGCAAACGGAGGAGGGCCTGAAGCATTTCTGTGTTTCCCCCTGGTTCTTGTTAGTCCATCTTTCTTTTTGACCATGAGGACTAGAAACGTTAAAAAAAAAAAAAAGGAAAGAGTTTAGGCAGGAGGAAATACAGTTGCATTACAAAGTGTGTGCTATATATCTTTCCTACAATCCTTTGCAAGCATACTTGCACTTATAGAAAACAGCAATTTTAAATGCTCCTGAGAAGCATGTAATGATGTACAGTTGGGACAGTTATGTCAGCTTAAGTCAGTCAGTGACCTTATATCAATGAGATTGTGTGTCTGTGTCTGTGTTTAATAGCCTTGTCACTTCTTACATACAAATTTAGTTCTGTAACAAATGAGTTTACATCATGGGCGGTGGTGGTGTTACTTTGACTCCAGAAACCTGTTATTGCAATAACATGCCAGAGAAGAGGAGCAAAAAAGAGGCAAGCTGTAAGGCGACTGACTCATGACTTTAAGTGTCAATTTTACTGCCACAGGATGGCTCGTGAAGCAATTCCTATAGGGCAGCCTTCCCCAATCTGTTGACTTCCAGATGTTTTGGACTGCAACTTGCATCAGCCCCAGCCAATATGGCCAGTGATCGGGGATGATGGAAGTTGTAGTCAAGAACACAACACATCTGGAGGGTGCAGGCTGGGGAAGGCATACACAAGAAAGTAGGTAGGTATACACAAGTAAGTATTTTGGTGGCTATCCTGCTTTCTTTCTGGGGATGCCCACCAAATAAGAGACTATCCGGTGCTCTGGATTGCGGAATCTTAGCTACACCAAAACATGAGAACTAGAAACTTGTACAAAAATCCCAGATGGGTAGATATGTTAGTTGCAGCAAACAGACTATTGCATCTTAAAGACTATCAAGTTTATTGTAACAAAAGCTTTCTGATGAAATGGACTCCACTTCACAAAAGCCTTAATAAATCTGTTGGCATTTATGGTGTCAACCATGACTCCGTTTTTGTACAAAACAGTCTCTTTTCCTGTTTTGTCCTTGCACATTAAATACTCTGGGAAGATTTTCCCAGACTGCCTTCATTCTGTTAAATCCGTGGTATTTTTGCACGCATTCAGTCTTAAGTTCATAGCTGTTGCATTCAATTTCTGCATCAGTCGGTGAATTATTTTAAAAAATCACCCCAAGATGGCATTACTTTTTCTGCATGATTTCCCCTAATACACAATTTTTTTTTGTATTCAACTTTCCCTAGTATATGCCATTTTGTATGCCACTTTACCTAACAGATGTTTTTGTACACCATTCTGAGTCGAGAACTGCATTGCAAAATTTGGAGGAGTACACACAATCTGAAGGGTAACTGATTCTGGTCTGCCTATTAGTCCCGGATGTCCAAATTTGGTCAGTTCCCTTGAAAGTGTGGACGAACAAAATTCTCCTACTTCAGAGCACGGCAAGTGTCAACTGGAGGTCTCTGAATGAGAGAGTTATGATGCCTCCTTAGCAGGGAAAACAAGTGGCCGCCTGTCCGTGCTTCTCAGAGTCGTGGTGATGTCAGCGGAGGGAGCGTTACAAGCTCCGTTGATCTATATCTGGGCTCAGGCGAACTTTGAGCTTGGCCAGATGATGTCATTGAAACAGAGAACTTGGGGAGTTTAACACTGTGTGATGCCAAGTCCAGACCTTGCATGTTGGTACAAGGGAAACTTTCTCTTGCTCCATAGACAACTTCAGTTTCGGGTTATGATATAAAGCAGTGTTCTACGCTCGTACCGAGCTGGGACCATCTGGGCCAGCAGAGCAGAGGTGGGCGATTTTGGGCCCTACAACTCTCATTGGCCTACAACTCCCATCAGCCCTAGCCAGCATAGCCAGTGGTGAGGTCTCATGGGAGTTAGAATCATAGAAAAGTAGAGTTGGAAGGGGCCTACCAGGCCATCGAGTCCAACCCCCTGCTCAATGCAGGAATCCAAGTCAAAGCATCCCTGACAGATGGCCGTCCAGCTGCACCTCGAATGCCTCCAGAGTGGGAGAGCCCACCACCTCCCTAGGTAGTTGGTTCCATTGTCTTATTGCTCTGACAGTCAGGAATTTTCCCCTGATGTTTAGGTGGAATCTGGGTTCCTGTAACTTGAGCCCGTTATTCCGTGTCCTGCAAACTGGGATGATCGAGAAGAGATAAAATTGACTTTCCTAAAATCCAGGGTACGCATTTGGCTACACTCAGCTTTTGCTTCGTTTAGAATCAAGAACTCAAGAATAACATGGTCACTTTCCTCCAGAGTTCCCATAGCTGCCACTTTTTCCACTTAGTTGTCTGTGTTGGTTAGAATCAGGTCAAGGATAGCTGATCCTCTAGTTCCTTCCTCCACTTTCTGTAGGAGGAAGTTATCAGCAACACAGGTCAGGAATTTCTTGGAGGGGCCATGTTTGGCAGAATTTCTTGGAGGGGCCATGTTGTACACTAAACTATCTGGAGGGCCACAAGTTGTCCATTCCTGCAGTGGAGTGGAGGATGACTGGCAACAGCTTTCCAAGGTCTTTGGCAGACAAAGGCCTCTTCCAGCCCTGCTGTCTGGGAACCTTTGAACTGGAGATGTCAGAGATCCCATCATCCCCACTAGGTGATGGCGCAAGCGAGGGGGCACGGGGTTGGGTGGCAGCTGCAACAGGTTTCGAGTAGAGCAGGTTCAGAACCCCCCAGACAGAACTGCTGGCGCTGACTCAAGGATTGTGGGCTCAAATTCAGGACCGTGGACAGCAAGTCCTGCAGCAAAGGTTAAAAAAGGACAAGAAGAGACCCCAGCACTGGCTTTGAACAAGGGACAAACTTTTTATAGGCTGCCCAGGAGGGTCCTTTTGGGAGCTCCACCTCCTCAAATTCTGCGTCTGTGGGTTGTTGTTTTTTAAAGGGCCTTTCCCATAGTCACTGGCTTCTTCTGGGTGGTGAGACTCTGAGGAGTAAGGAGCTGGTTAAGGAATGCTCCCCACCCCAGGGTCTCCTGATCCCTGGAGGACTCCAAGGTCCACTCCTCAGTCAGAGGGCAGCGGCGCCTCCTGGGAATTGAGTGGAGAGTGCGTGGGATCTTGCAACAGTCCGGAAACTGGTTCTGACTCCTCTGAGGCGCTAACACTGGAAAACGCAGTCTCTGAGAGCTCTTGATCCTTGGCTATATGACCCCACTCCGTGAGCTACAGACCCTGATCCTGGGGCCCATTGTTATGAGGTCAGCTCAGTGGAATTTAAGAATTCTTTCCCACTTGCAGCATGATGAAGGCTATATGCACCAACCACGGAATTGTTTTGCTTTTCCATCCTTCGCTTTGGCCTCCGCGGCCATGCTTCTTTTTTCTGTGCTTTGTTTTTGTGTGTGTGTTACATTTTGCTTGTGCCAGGCCAACAGTGTATTGTTTGGGACGTAGTGACTGTCCTTATCTCAGCTATAGTCTTAGGGAAGCTTGTGTGTGTGTGTGTGTGTGTGTGTTAAAACTTTCTATGACCAAGTTTATGGATCTCCAGCTGCCTTTCTGAATTGATTTGCAGTATGCTTCCAGAGAACATGTCCTTCCTAACCTCTGTCTATATAAGTAGGAAACTGTGCCTCCTTGATCCCTGTTTTGAATTTTTTCTCCTCCTAAAATGCTGACGCTCCCTAGTGCTTGAGCAGCAGTTAACTCAAAAGAATATTCCTCTCTGGGGAAAGGGTGTTTCCGGAGGACAGAAGATCTTGAAAAGGTGTGACCTCCATTTATGTGGCCTTGCTGAAGGCTGCATGGAAAGAACAGAAAACAGAACGGTGCCGATTTATTGGAGAAGGACGTTCCTCAGAAGCTTTTGTATTTCACAAAGATGGCACAGGGCCATCTTCAGAATTAGGTAAAGCAGAGAGATGGCCAAGTACTGTATACACCCTGCTCGGAGGCAGGAAATTTGTATTGCTATAAAACCCAAGCTCCCCATGAGTGCTCAGGATCTGGCCACTTTCCGATGAAGGATTCATTGTGAGGTTGCCCTGTCTCAAACACAGGATTTTACAGAGGGCATCCAGATGATCTCCGCCACTGGTAACTCTCCCATGT
The DNA here is from genome assembly GCA_021292165.1 of Shinisaurus crocodilurus. Taxonomy (NCBI): domain Eukaryota; kingdom Metazoa; phylum Chordata; class Lepidosauria; order Squamata; family Shinisauridae; genus Shinisaurus; species Shinisaurus crocodilurus. The sequence goes on from CM037891.1 coordinate 10,056,266, forward strand.
TTCCCTCCTGCTGCTTCTGTCCTTTTATTCTTACCACACACACAAAAGAAACAGTTAAGGAAGGAAAGGCAGACTAGCACCGTTGCTTCCTTGTGATCGATATTCTGAGATAGACTGCCTCTGGACATGGAGGTTCTATGTAGCTATGATGGCTAATAGCCATTTCTATTAGGTAATCCACCACTCTTCCTCCCAAGAGTTTCTCTGATCCCCTTTAAAAGCCCATCTCAGCTAGGGGCCCTCAGTACATCTGGAGGCAGCACATTCTTGTCACAGGGTGTGTGTGTGGAATCTTTTTCAGCTTGAGGGCCAAACTCCATTCTGGAAAAGCTTCTTGGGGGCCACATTCCAGTGGTGGGTGGGTCTGAAGGCAGAAGGGGCGGGTCCAGAATACCAAAAATACCAGCATATTTTAGCTTCAAGCTCTGGCTGCCGGCCAATAAAGCCTTAGAACTTAGCAGCAGTTCGAACCTTTTAGAATGCGGAGGGACTGCCCAAAGTGGGGAAATCACCAAATGATTGGTGGTTGGGGGGAAGGGGGTGGGGCCAAGGGGGAAGGGGTGTGGTTACCTTGGGAACCCCGGAGGGTTGGATTTGGCCCCTGGGTGTGAGGTTCTGCACCCCTGTTCTATCAGGTAATCTATGAATTGTCTGGAGGGAGTCCTTTCTTTGGTCTGTCCTGAATTGGCTTGTAAACACAGGCGAGAAAAAAAATGGGTGTGAATGAGCGAGAGAGAGATTATCTTGCAATTTTACGTTCTCTTCTGGGTTTTGTGTACATAGTGCCCAAATGTAGTGCCCGTGTCTTCCACATCCAGGAAGCTTTTGGAATTAGTCGAGGTATCTGGCTGGCCACTGTGGGACTAGGTGGGTCTTGCTATTACGGGTAAACATCTTAACCTCACATTGATTAGGACTTGGCGATAGCCCCCCCTCCGGGGCCTGTTTTCAAGGGTAGGTATGGTTGGGAACCTGTCGAGGGCCCACAGCCCGGCAGGGGCCAAATGACGGGGCCCCTGGAGTTGCTCCTCCTCTTCCCCATGGCAACCTGCTTGTTCACCTGCCTCTCGCTCTGGCCCAGACAACGGTGGCGGTGAGAAGGAGGAGGAGCTCCAGGGTGTCTCCTCCTGCTGCCTTCCTGCTCACTGGTTGTCTGCCTATCAGCCAAGCAAGTGGCAGCAACGATGAGAAAGAGGAGGAGGAGGAGCAATACCGGCTGGCGACCATGGCGGTGAGAAGATGGGCTCAGTGAGGGAGGGGGTTCCCTGAGGGTGTCTTGCCCAAGGGCCCTCCAAGACCTGGAGCCGATAGTGACCCCTGCGTTTATTTATTTATTTATCTATCTATTGCATCATCTTTGATACTGGATGTAAAATATTTCTCTACTTCTCTTGGTGCTTCCCTTCCCCTGTAGCTCTAGGTTTGCCCTAGGTTTCATCCGGCACGGCATGAGCAGGTCGCTGCCAGCCACGATTCCATTAGTCCTGTCTTGCTTTTGAACTGCCGGTTTGTTCCCTCGGTGTCACTGGCTCTGGGGTGTTTGCCGAAGACGCTCCGGTGTTACCCGGTTGCCACTCAAAACTGAAGCAGTTTTATTTGTGTGAGTTACTAAATAGCTCTCGCAGTCCTTCTCCGTGGCCTCCGCGAGCATAATAGCCTATTTCCGGTGTGACTGTTGGCTCCTTTCTCGTTGCTTTTTACACTTACGAGTGCAGAGTGCAACGCAGAGTTAAATGCAAACATATTACTGTATATTAAGCATGTGTGTTAATATATTATTAGTAGCCGGGCTCATAACAAACAGTGGTCAGCCAGTGAGATGAAAAGGGACAGAGTTCAATAGTAATGCGGAAGCCTAGTAATTACCCAGACAGCTTGCAGTCAGAAAAGCCGTTCAAATCTAGGATTACAACCTGTGCCGATAGCAACACTGCGAGGTGGAGATGAAGCGATTCTTAGTGCTTTTTAATTGGGAGGTGCACTTCCAGCCTTTCTGCCGATAATGAGCTCTCTGCTTCGGAAGCCAGCGTCGATGAAATCGTGAAAAAAAAACAAAAAACGGGCGGCTTGGTTGTCCAGAATCCAGTCAGAATTACATGCTTTTTAAACTCTTACCAGGAGTAGTCTCCTGATTTTAACCGCCCTTTCCTTCCTACCCAGTGGCTTCAATGTCAGCGAGGCTGTGTATCCACTCCGGTTTTTCGCTCTGAACATTTACGGAGCTATCCTTGGCACTGAAGCTGTTTTTTTTGGGGGCGGGGGGGTAGGATTCAGTACCATGGATAGCTCCTTAAAAGCTCAGATTAAAATCCAGAGCGGATAGCCTCGCTGATACTGGAGCCACCAGCCTCTGCTGCTTCTAGCATTGCCTATTCCTCTTGATGACTCATTTAGATCGCCACCCATTTGGCCGGGCTTAAATGGCATGTGTTGTCCCTGCGCTTTCAAGGGATCCATCTGGGGAGCCTTGTGAGCAGGCGGAGTTGTGTGAGCCCTTAGTAGTGGCAAAACAAGACTCTCATAATTCCTCCTTACCTGTAGTCTACAGCTTGGTTCCCTCCCTGTCCCTTGGGATGTCTAAGGAAAGGCTGTGTTTGCACATCACTTTAAGCCCCAAATGACGGCTTAATATGCAAGGATTTTATTTATTTATTCATTTTAATTTTACCCCGCCTTTTTTTCCTGCAAGGAACCCAAGGCGGCTTACATAATCCTCCTCCTCCTCCTCCTCCTCCTCTCCATTTTATCCTCACAACAACCCTGTGAGGTAGGTTAGGCTGAGAGTCAGTGACTGGCCCAAAGTCACCCAGTGAGTTTCATTCATGGATATGAGTGAACAGCTCAGTTCCTTTGCTCCTGCCATCGCGCAAAGGGGTGAACTAACCCGGAAGGGGATAGTTTCTTGCAGTGTCCGAACCTGGGATTATGGTTTAGGATATTTTAAGCCCAGCTGTCATGACCCTAGAGCAGGGCTTTCTCCAACCTTGGGTCCCCTGAAGTTGCTGGCCTACAGCTCCCAGCATACCCAGCCAGCACGGCTAATGGCAAGGGATCCTGGGAGCTGTAGTCCAGCAACCTCTGGGGACCCAAGGTTGGAGAGCCCTTGCTCTAGACTGGGGACCCTCAGAGGCTTAAGTTCTCCTCCGGCAGTAGCAGCTCTGAGAAGGAACCGGACGTGCTCTGCCCACTCCCTCCCAGGTAGGCCACTCCAGCTTGGATCCTGCACCCCATCCGCTAAATCCTGGGGAAGTGCTGCTGCCCTCAGGACTGGACCTCGGACGCCTTCAGTGGTCCGGAAGGCCCTGTGGTGCATTCCCCAACCCGATCCACACTCCTTGGTCCCTCACCCCCCCGAAGAAGCCAGGAACTGCAGGAAAAGGTGCCTCCGTATCTCTCATGTACTCACTCACTCACTCACTCACTCACGCTTTCTCTCTCATAAAGATAATAGAAATGAAAGAATCAGATTGAATTTAAAGTGTGGGGGGGGGGACAGGAGAGAAGCATAGCAGCGTCTTCTAAAATTTTAACAGAGGATTAAAGTTCATGGAGAGTAAAGAGCCCAGACCACAGATTTCTGAGCATGTTCCAGAGCCTGGGCTGGATATGAATAAAGATTACAAGGAGGGCAACGTTTTGCTCTCAGTGATGCATAATCAACGTTCTCTCTGAACTCCAGTCCTCTCCGGCATAGGTTGGAGAAGCATGGGAGTCAGACTCACGCTGGCTCAGCTTGTCTGAGTGTGGAAAGCTAAGCAGGGTCAGGCCTGGTTATTACTTGGATGGGAGACCCCTCCTCTAATTTCCTGCATTGAGCAGGTGGTTGGACTCGATAGCCTTGTAGGCTCCTTCCAACTGTATATGAAATCTGTGAATTCAGACGCTGGTCTCAGATGTGTAAATTCTGTTCTTTCCGGACCCTTCTGTCTTTCCCCCATGGGATGAGTGTTGTTACTGTAGTACCCATTCCTTGTGCTCCTTATTTTATCTTTCTTATCCCCACCTTGGGAGGGGAAGTGCCGCCACGCTCCCTGTTTACACACTGCAACAGAACAAAAGAAGCGTGGCAGGAGCTTTGTGGTCAACCAGGGTTGCTGAATTTTGGGTATCTCTTCAATGAGCGGTTAGAACACAAACCGTCGCTCACCCTGTTCTGCAGCTCTTCTGATCATATTCAGAGTAAGGAGCAGAAACCCATCAGTGGCCATCTCAATGTTATGGGCCAGGCTGGGGTTTCAGGTCAAGGCCCTTGCCCTTGTCCAGTAGGGCAAAAAACCCAAGCAGGGTGAGAATCTAGATGAAAACCTAGATATTTGGGACTTCAGCTCCCATCAGCTCCAGCTAGGGATGTGCAACACTGGGAAAACTCATTCCATTTGAGCTCAACGGACTTTCAACACATTTCCGACCTGACTGGCAAAAGCGGGCCAAATCAGGTCTTTTTCCCAGCCTCTGCAAAACTGCTCAAAATATTCATGCAGATTTGGAGTTGAGAACTGCCTATCTCTAGTGTGATTTGCGCAGATTGCGTGATTTGCACAAATCGGGGCCAACTTGTTAGATTTGAGTCATTGTTTTTGCTGTTGTTGTTGTTGTAGCATTTAGCACGAGAAGTATGGAAGCATCTTCTCACTACACACGCACACACTCTCCCTTGGCCACCTTGAAGTTTCTGACAGTTAATTTCAGATTTGTGCAGAATATGTGCCTCTGCTCCGAAATTTGCGCAAGTCTACCCAGCTTTAAAAAAGGAAATTACGCAAATCTCGGCCCATTTTAAAAATGGACGTCCGCGTGCTGGCTCCACTCACATCAGATTGAGTCGGCACCAGTGCAGGGTTGACAGAATGGAATTCATGGGGCTGAGTTGAGAAAATCCGTTGGATTTTTACACACACACACCCATTGGATTCCTCACGGATCCTTCACTCCAGCCAACATAGCCAGTGGACAGGAATGCTGGGGATCTTAGTCCAAAACATCTGGACGGTAGCAGGTTAGGGAAGGCTGGTGTAGATGTTCGTTTCGGGCAAGGTGGAAGTAGTGTTGGCACTAGTGATGTCACTGAGGTTCATAACGGCCTGGTTTAGTCTACCCGCTTGGTCAGCTTTGTAATGTTTGGTTGTATTAAGTTGAGCATATGTTACTTGCCCCCTAAAGTCCTTCTCCATGTTGGAATGTTAAGCGATAATCTGCATGTGCCTTGTCCAGGAACCCAAAGCGAGTTTATTCTTGTTGATTGTTGTGAACTGTGTCGTCAGAGCCACTTGACCAATTGGATTTGTGTTTGGGAAGTATTTTCTCTATTTTGGTCAGTTTTCTTGATTTGGTTTTTTTTCTTGAAAACGTATCTGACTGTGTGTGTGTGTCCCCCTCCCCCATTCAGATTGAATCCCCTGTTTTCTGTGTGTGTGTGTGTTTAAATGTTTAAATTTCCACGTGGCTCTCTGCCGTGGCTGGTGCTGTGGGGTGGGTGCAGGGCCGGTGAAGCCAAACTACAATTCTCAGGTGGCAGTACGTGTGGTGCATATGTGTGGTGTTTTCAGTATGCATGTTACCATTGTTACTGACCAGGAGAACTCTGGGAAAGTGCAGGCTGGTTCTGAATGCTCCCCAAGGGAGCTCCTCAATACCGAGCCAATTCTGAATAGAGCCAAGAGGAGTTTGCCCATGACTAGTTGGAGCAGGCCAAGGGTTGGGCAGGAAGTCATCTCACCCAAGGGGGCTAGGCAGTTTACTGTCAACTCCAGAATCTGTAGCCGGAGAGACAATTCCCAGGAGCAATTAGATTCATGGAAGCGGTTGGGAGGAGAGGGAAGTCGCAGAGAGGGATGATGCAAAGTTATGGCCTGAGAAACGCAAATGTTTCTCAGTCATCGCGGCAGTCTTGGGGCATACAAGGAGACTTGTTACTTGTCAATATTAAAAAAGAAACAGCCTCCCACTGCCTTCTGTCACATTTTTTTTTTTAATTGTAAATTCTAATGAAAAGATGATAGGTTGCCTTCTGCTGCAAATCTGCTTTCTTCTGCATTACGTACATATCCGTTGCTAGCTGGATAGGTTAATGTCCACGGGAATCCATTTATTAGACATAATGAAGTACCAGTGTTCCAGTGACATACAATCCAAATCTTAAATCAGCATGTAACTTGCCCTTATTATGTGGCTACCCATAACCTGAAATATAATTCTTTCACAAACTTCACTCTCATTCATGGCTTCGTTTGTTTAGCAAAGAAGCGAGCAAGCAGACAAAACTTCTAAGATGCTCTAGAAGACAGGAGGGGGAAACGCTATGTTGCAGCGTACTAAGGGTTTTTTTTTGTAGTAGTGGTGATAAAGCTTCTGAGTTGTGGTTGGCTCAGTTGCCCTGATGTCATAGAAGGACCAGGTGGGTGCAAGAAGCTGAGCCAAAGGAAAGGAGTAGGATCTCAAAAAGGCACAAGCTTCATTTCCTCTCCTCTTACTACAGAACCTTTCCCCAGGCAGTTATACCATTGGCTATGGTGGCTGGGGATCATGTTTTTTTTTTTTTAAAAATAATTCAACATATCCGGTTGGGGGAGGGTGATGTCAATTGTGTATCAGCCTTCCAAACACCTTGCAGGGTCTGCTCTCTCTCTCTCTCCCTCCCTCTTTTCTTTCCCTTTCCCCCGCGAACACACACAGCTCCTGAGAATATTAAAGTCCGTAATGCGCTACGTTTTGCCTTGTGCCTCGGATAAAGAGAGTAGATTGTCTTGTGCACGGGGCTATTTACTGCAAACTGTTCTGGCTGGGCAATTCCTGACTGTGCAGAGAGGAGGGAGCCATGGATGAGAGAACTGGATTAACCCTGTGGGGAAAAAGGGAAAGAAGAAAGAAAGAAAGAAAAAGAACCTCACCAGAGGCTCTCTTGCATTTGCTGTGAACATCAGTGAGTTACCTTGCTCGACGACGCGGGGAGTTCTTCTGGACTGCTTCTTTCGAATCCATTGGTGCTTTGAAGGCTGAATGGGTTGGAACACAGAAGGGCTTGCTTGTGGTTGAGGGACGCACATCGTCCCTAAATTGCACCGCAGCGATGCTCCCTGGCACTGCAAATCTGCCGATTTGAAAACTTATCCCCCTCCGCGTTTCATAACTGCTTTCCTGTTGCATAAACAGGGTAGACCCGGTGACAGAAACTCGCTGTCTCCGGTTGCTTCCACACAGACACCTAGTGCTCCCTACTGAAAGACTCTGAGCAGCGATGCCATCTCGATCTCGATCGGTTTGTTCTGGTAAGATGAAAAGGTGGAGGAAGTGGTGGAAAAACGCAGGAGGGGTTACAAATGGAAGATGATTTCATAGATTTCATAGACCATACAGTTGGAAGGAGCCTACAAGGCTATCGAGTCCAACCCCCTGCTCAATGCATGTCTGGAGCCCCTATGACATTCCCTGAAGGCGCAATCCTAGGCATGTTTAGACAGAAAAAAAGGCCTACAACACCCAGCAATGCTGGGAGTTGTAGGCCTTTTTTCTGTCTAAACATGCGCTAGGATTGTACCCTGAATGAGGCAGGGCAATTGAATGGTACAAGCCTTGTCTAGAAGTACCCTCAGTTGGAAAATGGACCCATTCCATTCTTTTCCCTGTTTGCAGGGCTTGTGTTTTCGAAATGATGGTGGTCGATCCCTATTGTGAGGCAAGGCTGAACAGATATCAGGGTCGTTCTGCTCTTCAGGATCGTCATAGGTGTGCTTTCTTCTGATTCTTTCCTTTTGCTGCATCATGTAAACCATTCATTATCTTTGTTACTGTTCTCCCCTGTTTGATTGGGGGAGCTGGCTGGTTGCTGTTGTATGGTTTTATTGTGTTTTATTGGTTGTACTCTGCTCTGGGACTGTCACACACAGGCCTGTGGCTCACGCTGGCTCCGCTTGTCTGAGCGTGGAAAGCTAACCAGGGTCAGGCCTGGTTATTACTTGGATGGGAGACCCCCTCCTCTAGTTTCCTGCATTGAGCAGGGGGTTGGACTCGATGGCCTCGCAGGCCCCTTCCAACTCTATGATCTATGGATTATTTCATCTTGAAAAGCAGGTAGTAAATTTCGAAAAGAAAATAAATTTGTTAAACCACCGCCGCCGCCACCAGCCAGAACAGGTATGTTTACCCATAAGGGAATAGCTGGTCCCTCCCTAGCATCCTGGAGTTTTAAAGGAACCCAACATAGCAAACTGCTGTAGATAATTAAACTTCTGTGCAACCTGGTGGCCTCCAGATGATGTTGGACAATCCAAATCTTAAATCAGCATGTAACTTGCCCTTATTATGTGGCTACCCATAACCTGAAATATAAGTCTTTCACAAACTTCACTCTCATTCATGGCTTCGTTTGTTTAGCAAAGAAGCGAGCAAGCAGACAAAACTTCTAAGATGCTCTAGAAGACAGGAGGGGGAAACGCTATGTTGCAGCGTACCAAGGGTTTTTTTTTTTGACCATGGGCCAAGGGTCAGGGATGCTGGGAGTTGTAGTCTGAGCACAAGGCTGGGCCTGGTTTGGGACATGATGGCCTAATCGGAAAAAGCAGCGGGAGATGCTGTGTCAAGATGCACAACCCCATCAGTCTTTGCTGGGGCACCCCTGCCCACGTGGCATGGTAGGGGAAGGCCCGTGGCTCAGTGGCAGAGCGCCTGCTGTGCATGCAGAAGGCCCCAGGTTCGGCCCCCCGGCATCTCCAGCTAGGCCTGGAAAAGGCTTCTGCCTGAAACCCTGGAGAGCTGCCGGCAGTCAGTATTCACTGGGGTGGGCGACCTGTGGCCCTCCCAACAGGTTTGGTCCGCAACTCCCATCAGCTCTAGCCAGCATAGCCAGCGGTGAAGGATCATGGGAGTTGTAGGCCAGAGCAGGCACGCATCCAGAGCAGGTTTGCGGTGGAGGGAGGACCGTTCTGCTCGTGGCCTGCTTGTGGGCTTCCCAGAGGCATGTGGTTGGCAACTAACTGGAGGAAGCAAGACGCTGGACTAGATGGACCTTTGTTCTGATCCAGAAGGGCAGCCGATTATATGTCTTAAATCTGGCTGCTTGCAGTGCTTTGGAACAATCAATTCAACCTCAACAACAACAAATAATTTTATTCAGTGTTGGCCAAAACAGTCAGAAAGAGAACATAAGAGAGCAATTCTATGGGCCCCTAGACATTGTCTGGGAGGCCATAGGATAATTCGGATGCCCAGGTCTGAGGTCGGAGACAGACCTCTGACTTTGGAGTGGGGCATCTGTGCTCCGATACCCACCCACCCCCCTCAGCTGGCAAAAGCGACTTCAGAGAGGGGGTAAAGGGGAGCGGGGAAGGGAGGAGACTTGGGCCGCCAGGATATGAGCTCTCCTGACTCTGCACCAGTCTCTTTCCCTCTACCTCCGAAGCAGCTCAGCTAGACGGCTGAAATCGGCTGTCAAGCTGAAATGCAGAGCGGGAGGTGTGGGGAGGTAGCTATCGCCTCCGCTGAAATGCAGAGCGGGAGGTGTGGGGAGGTAGACATCGCCTCCGCTTTCCCTTGTCTCCCCACCTCCTGTCCCATCCAGCTTGCAATACAGTACTTGGGGGTGACAGAGTAAGGCACAGGAAGTGTAGCGTTTCATTTCATTTCTTTTATTACATTTCTATACAGCCCAATAGCCAAAGCTCTCTGGGCGGTTTACAAAGATTAAAAACCTGTAAAATACGGCATTATGCATAATATAGAAACAGTTTAGCTACAAACATATAAATGGAGAGCGCACACACACACTATCCCGTTACCTGATTAAAAACCCGTCATATGCTGCCAAATACCTGGGAGTACAGGAAGGTCTTAATCTGGCACAGAAAAGATAATGTTGGCGCCAGGCGGGCCTTGCTAGGGAGATCATTCCAAAATTGGGGGGCCACCACCGAGAAGGCCCTCTTCCTTGTTGCCAGCTTCTGAGCCTCCCTTGGAAAGTCTTAGACAATGAGGGGTGTGTGTGTGTCTTTATTTTTAAATAAGCCATCTTGGGAACATGAATAGGCAGTCATTTATTTATTTTTTAAAAGAACTCATAATATCAGCAGCGTGTGGATGAAAATGCAGTTTTCAGAAGCTGCAAGCCCGCCTGCTCTTTAAAAACCTTAATCCCTCCCTGGTGCCTTTCCCCATTCTTTTCTCTTTCTGAGTTGTTTCCTTACAATTTGGTGTGTGTGTGTGCGGTGGTGGTGGAGAAGCGTCCAGCGGTAGTTCAGTGGGAAGCAGTTGCTGAAATTATGCTGCAGCTCCCTTCCCGCAGCCGATTTCTTGGAAGGGAAGGTAACCATAACCTCTTGGAGCAGCAGGTGGGGAAAGTATTCCCTGGGTCTTCCAGGTTTCTAGCATGACATCTTCCCAAAGGGGGGGAGAGTCCTGAGCGCCTGTGATATTTGTGTGTGTGTGTGTGTGTGTGTGTGTGTGTGTGTGTGTGTCAAGGTTGATTGACTGGGTAAATGCCTGATGGGTCTCCTCCACGCAGCTTGATGCGCTCTGGGTGGAAAACTGCCTGCTTCTTCTCTTCTCCCCCAGCCTGGCTCCACCGAAGCATAGAAAATGGCACTTACAGGGATGTTTTTTCTTTCCAGCATCCCACGTTCTTGCTCTGTGTATGCAAGTATGAAATCGGCTGCTTCTGGAACAAACACACTTCAGCCTATCAAGCCTCTTCCTTAAGGGCTGATTGTAAGATTACAGCTTTCTTTTATGTCGGGTGATTTGCCTCCCTGCAGTATCCAGTGACTCCCTTATTAAGTTTTAGTTTCTCTCTCTCTCTCTCTCTCTCTCTCTCTCTCTCTTTCCACTTGCCATAGAATCACGAACTACTTTGTCATGATATGTTGATGGTTTTGTATTTTCAGAAGACTGCAAACTTCTCTCCCCCCCCCCCCCCCATGGCACAACACAGGAATATTCCTGCATTAATAGAAGTATAGCTTCCAAATGGCTCACGCTGACTCAGCTTGTCTGAGCGTGGAAAGCTAAGCAGGGCCAGGCCTGGTTATTCCTTGGATGGGAGACCCCTCCTCTAGTTTCCTGCACTGAGCAGGGGGTTGGACTCGACGGCCTTGTAGGCCCCTTCCAACTCTATGATCTATGAATCTAAATCGAGTGAAGTGATAGTTCCCCTTTACTCTGCACTGGTTAGGCCTCATCTTGAGTACTGCGTCCAGTTCTGGGCACCACACTTTAAGAAGGACGTAGACAAACTGGAGAGGGTTCAGAGGAAGGCAACAAAGATGATAAAGGGACTGGAAACAAGGCCCTATGAGGAGAGACTGAAAGAACTGGGCATGTTTAGCCTTCAGAAGAGGAGACTGAGGGGAGATATGATCGCACTCTTCCAGTATTTGAAGGGTTGTCACACAGAGGAGGGCCAGGATCTCTTCTTGATCATCCCAGTTTGCAGGACACGGAATCGTGGGCTCAAGTTACAGGAACCCAGATTCCACCTGAACATCAGGAAAAATGTCCTGACTGTCAGAGCAGTCAGGACATTTAGATAATAAGATAATGGAACCCACTACCTAGGAAGGTGGTGGGCTCTCCCACTCTGGGGGCATTCAAGGTGCAGCTGGACAGCCATCTGTCTGGGATGCTTTGACTTGGATTCCTGCGTCGCACAGGGGGTTGGACCCTGATGGCCTGGTAGGCCCCTTCCAACTCTACTATTCGATGATTCTTGTCTGTAGCACCTGGGTGTATACTGTGGTTAGCATAGCTTTGGCCAGGTGGGCAGACCCTTTTGCAAAACAGAGAGGCATTCTGTGAACAAACTTGGAAGGAGACCTGATCATGACAGTGAGAGAAAGGAAGAGGAACCAACCTTTAGCCACCCGGGCATCTGTGTTCAGGCCAAAATTTTTAGTGCATGTTTGTACCCATGGCTTACAAGCATTGATGTCAGGAGACGGCAGCGGTCAGTGCTGAACAAGTGATGTGCCAGGATCTGGAGTCTGGTTTCAAATCAGGGCAGGGGGGTGTTGCATGCAGATAAAGCCGCTGCGAGTAAGATTGTGTTCCAGGATAAAAATTTACAAAAAGAAAATTTTAAAAAGAGGAAATTCTAAAGAAAATTGTGTAGACTCTAGTGATGGGTCCGTAAGTGACTGTGGATTCTGTGGAGGCCAATTCTAGATCCACACAGCTTCCCACAGTGAGGACACAGGTTACCAGATGGAAGATGGTCCTGTAAAGGATTCGTTTGACGTGCTTTTCGCTTAGCACGTTTCTCCCTTTCACCTTGCACTTGGGCTTCTTCAAAGTCCATGAAACCTTTGTGAAAGGCCAACCTCCATTTAGATCATTCATGGGCCAGAGCTTCCCACTTTTCAATGTTTATATTGCAGTTTTTTAGATATTGCACACAAATACTAATAAATATTACACACAAATACCTAAGAACAGAGTAGTTCCCATCACAGAGCTTAAAAACGGCTCTATGGATGGATGAAACATAAGAAAAGAGGCTGGGAAATGGAAGAACATCTTGGGAAGAAAGATTTGAGCAAAAAAGAAGATGGATCCTGAGCTGTTCCTTGGAAGTGAAAGGAAGTTGTGGGTTGTGGCAGGACATGATTGCAACAGCACCTTCCCGCCCATGTTCCCCAGCAACTGGTGTGTATAGGCACACTGCCTCTGATACCGGAGGTAGCATATAGCCATCAGGACTAGTAGCCCTTGATAGCCTTATCCTCTAGGAATTGGTCTAACCCTCTTTTAAAGCCATCCAAATTGGTGGCCATCACTACATCTTGTGGGCAGATGAAGAGTGGGTTCAGGAGAGAGTCCCAGGGAGCAATGGTCTAGGAGCCCTTAAGAGACCAGTTGTAAAGGAAAGGGCAAATCCAGGTCCTGGACCTGGACCTGAATGGGGAGAGATGGGGAACTTGGAAGGAATACAGTACTATCAATAGTGGACCCAATCTTATAGAATCATAGAATCATGGAAGGGATCTATAAGGCCATCGAGTCCACCCCCCTTCTCAATGCAGGAATCCAAATCAAAGCATCTCTGACAGATGGCCATCCAGCTGCACCTTGAATGCCTCCAGAGTGGGAGAGTTCACCACCTCCCTAGGTAGTTGGTTCCATTGTCTTATTGCTCTAACAGTCAGGAAATTTTTCCTGATGTTTAGGTGGGATCTTAATTATATTCTCTGTGATACACCTACCATAGAGTACCACAGTGATGGGTGCTAGAAGGAGCCTAGCTTGGGAGACCATTATCCTCCAACCCCTCAAAGAAGGTGGTCTCTCTTGGCCATGGATTCCATCCCAGGCCAGATCCTGAGAGACCAGAGAAGCACAAAAAGGTGCAGGTGGAGAAGGAGTTGGGCTTTCCCTCCTCAAGGATGAACCCTGAAGCCTCGCGTCGTCCAGCAATGAACCTTCATTCAGCCTGAGAACATCAAAACTCTGAATCTTAGGACTTATACTTTCTGCAAAGACCCCTCTCAATACCTGTTGCTGAGGAACACAAGCAGGAGGGTGGCATTGCATTCATTTCCTCCTTGAGGGCTTTCCATAGGCATGTGGTTGGTGGAAACAGAACGCTGGACGAAGATAGGCCCTTGGTCTGATCCAACAGGGCTCTTCTTATGTTCTTAGCACAGTTTCACATTCATGATAGATTCAAACAACTAGTTTTTCCTTGCCATGCGGCGCTTGCCAAAAATGTGGGGCTGAGTAGCCCACAGCACTTTGGGACTTGACTGGATGACCCAAGTTCCTTCAGGATGCATGCCCAGAAGCATAAGAAACTAGCTCTCTTTGGACAATCTTCAGTCATCCTAGGAACTAGATTCCTGTTGTCCGTGCAGTTACTAGTGAGGCATTCTTGAATATGCCAGTGCATATTCCCCCCCGCTCTCATTTTTAATTAGTATCTGGAAAAACAACAACACGTCAGTTCCAGTTCCAGTAGGAACATTTCATTTCATTTAATAAAAACCAGATAAAACACCTTTTGTCCATTGGTCTTGTGTGGTGGGTGGGGATTGTCAGGGAACAATACAGACAAAATTGTCACCTAAAGCTTCTCTTTATTTCCCCACCCTCTGGACTTGGGTCATGTTTTCTTTGGAGTTATTGCTCTGGGATTACATGTCAGCATCTCAAAAGAAGAGGAAGAGTTCTAACAGCGGGGGGACTAGCACTGTTTGGTTTTTCCGTTGGTGTTGGTAGGGACTCACGACCTCTGATTCCGTGGCCCCGAAGTATTTACTTATTGTTCTAAGGAAAAACAGGCTTCATCGCCTTACGGATGTTTGCTATTTCTAAGCAAAACAAAAACAGGATTCCCCCCCTCCTTTCCCCTGTAGCCAAATTTGCCCCTTACCTCTCAAACCTGTAGCATCTGGCAGTCAGGAAAGTATGGTAGGACTTTTTCCTGGCACCCTGGTGCCGAGCATAGAAGAATTCCGTATTGTGACAACGCATCAAAATAAATTGCTGTCAACAGACCAAAACACCAAGTGCTCTGATTCTATCTGACGTGTGAAGACTCAGACAGGCTGTCTTGACAAGCTGTGGTGGAGCACCTGCGATCGGCAGACGACAGTGATATAAATCTGATTTGCCTGATACGCAGCGCTGAGATATAATGTTAATGTTGGTGACAATATATCTGCATAAAATTTCCAAGGCGCAGACCTGATCCTTCTCTTCTCCCCCCACTTCCTCTTTTTGTCTACGACTTGTAGTGTTGTCTGGTTTTGTGATTCACTCTCCATCTCCTTGTTTCTATCTAAACATTTGTGAACAATAATAATGGCGTGATTTTTTTTTTGATTTTTTTTTAAAAAACAGCAGCAGGAAGGCAAAACAAAATGGATCCACAAATTCCCAAGACTTAAATAAGGGCTTTTTCAAAAGTCCCATTCAAGCAGCAGCTCTTAACAGTTGAAGTATGCATGTGCATACTTCACACACACACACACACACACACCTACGTGTTTATTTATGCCAGGCATAAAAGTGATCATAGCCACAGTGGTATTAATTTCATAACCCTTCATCACCAAACTATTGAGAAGAGGTTTAAAAATAGTGGAATACAATGAATCCTGCCATGCACTGAAAATCTTAAACTTCTACGATTGGCTGGGGGGGGGGGCGGACGCGGACTGAATAGTCGGTTAATTTTTACCTTTCATTACCAATAAATGGTAATTTTTTACAGCCGCATCATATATCACAGCTCATTTACGAATGCGTAAAACATACCTTGACTCCTGAATTTAATTATTGGAACTATCTTGTCTGTTTCAGCCCTTCCTTACAAGAATAAATGTGGTATATTTCATCTGGTCCTGGCAGGTACTAGGAAACAACAGCGCATGTAAATTTGACATTTGAGCTATCAGTTTCCCTCTCCAACCCACTTTATAAAGTCTTGGGATTCAACCCTGAGCAGGAAGCTCTCATAGCTGAGTTGACAAGTCTCTTAGCTTTGGTCAAACTCAACTATCCTGTCTTGCTGCTACTTGACCTTACAACTTCCTATTTCAAGCAGTGTATTATTTAGGCTGCAAGCCTGTTCATGCTTATGTGGGAATCGGTCCCAGTGAACACCATTCAGTCCTAGATTGTGGCATTAAGAGTATGTGTGTTCATCAATTAAAAGTATTTATGGATCATAATTCTGCCCACTGGAGCCCTCACGGTGATGTACAAATTAAAACAGTAATACCTATCAAACCAATTAAAAGCACAATGAAAGTATCTTAAAAAAGAGAGCAACGTTAACATCCGTCATCAGCTAGGCGTTATAGAGCAGTTTTTACTGCCTGCTTAAAGCAAGGCAAAGATGGAGCCAATCTAACCTCCCTAGGAAGGGAATTCCCAGTCAGGGTGCTGCTACAGAAAAGGCCCTGTCTCGTGAACCCACCAACCTAACCACTAGTAGTGGTGGGACATACAACAGGGCCTCTGATTAAGATTTCAGACAGGTTCGTATGGGAGGTGGCGATCTTTCAGGTATCCTGGCCCCAAGGTGTTTAGGGCTCTGTAGATCAAAACCAGCACTTTGAATTAGGCTCAAACAAATTGGAAGCCAGTGTAGTTGGTACGATGCCAGTGTTATATGGTCTATAAAGCACACGCCAAACAATATTCTGGCTGCCACATTTTTCACTAGCCATAGTTTCCAAACACTCTTCAAGGGCAGCTCTACTGGTAGAGCACATTGCAGTAATCTAAATGAGAGCTGATTCAGGCAGAGAACACTGTGGCCAGATTGGACTTTTTCGGGAAGGGGTGCGGCTGGGCCACCAGCTGAAGCTGAGCTAAGGCATTCCGAGCCACAGCAGCTGTCTGATCCTCCAGAAGCAACGCTGGGTCTGAGCGCACCCCCAAGCTGTGAGCCTGGTCCTTCAGAAGGGAATGCAACCCCGTCCAGAACAGTCTGTACTCAGGCCTGGTTATTACTTGGATGGGAGACCCCTCCTTTAGTTTCCTGCATTGAGCAGGGGGTTGGACTCGATAGCCTTGTGTAGGCTCCTTCCAACTCTATGATCTATGAAATCTACTCCCAATCCCAGATTAGCCTGTCTACTGGTCCTCCATTTTGTCTGGATTGATCCTCACTGTGTTAGCTCACATCCAATCCATCATGGCTTCCAGGCAACATTTCAGGATTATCCCAGCCTCCCTGACATCAGTTGAAAAATAGAGAGAGAGAGAGGACTGGGTATCATCAATGTAGTGATGAGGCCCAACCCCACAACTCTAGATGAGCTCTCCCAGTCACTTCATGTAGATGTTAAAAAGCATAGAGGACAAAATAGAGCCCTGAGGAACCCCATAGGCCAAGGGGGTGAGCAATAGACCCCCCACACACACCATCTGGGGATGTTGAGCCAGATAGAACTGGAACCAGCTAAACATCTCAGAAGGATACTGTGGTATTGAATATCGCTGAGATTTGCAGCAGAACCAACAGGGATGGCACTCCACCGTCTAGTTTTTGGCGTGGGTCACTACCGAGGCTGTTTCCATCTCAAAATCAGGTTTTGACCTAGACTGGAAAGCATCCCAATCCTCGGCTCCATCCAAGAAAGCCTAGCGTTGTCTTGCTGCCAGTAACTCTTAAGACCTTGCTTTAAAAAGGAAGATTGGAAACTGGCTGAGAATTATCTTGGGTGTTGGAGATCCAATGATGGTTTCCTTAGCAAAGGTCTTAGTCTTACAATGTTTCTTGTAGATGAGTTGGAACCCAGCCTTCATTCAAAGAAGTGTTTATAATCTCCCTCACACAGTTGACCAGCCCTCCTCTGGTGGCTCTCACCAGCCACGATAGGCATGGTCTTACGGATGAAACTCATCCATGAAAAACCTACACTGTTAGCTTTAGTCCAATACCATGGCCTGTCTGTCAGGCAGCGACTTTGGTGAATAAAGGACTGCAATTCCAAGACAAAAACTTGGTACAATATATTACAGGAGAAATGTTCTTGAGTGAGTCTCTTTGGCCTATCTTACCTTCTTAAACTGCGGCGTTCTGTTTTTATGTTCTTTGTGTTTTTGGGCTGCACATCTTATCTGGAGGGTCACACTTCGTTTTTTTCTTCTTCCAAAAGGGCCTCCTTGTTCCATTGTAGCTGAGATTTATGTATGGTTTATGACATGAAATCAAAACTCCTGCAAGATGCTGTGGACCTTCTAAACCTTCCAACGGTGTCAATGTCCACTCCAGGAGCTTTGAGGGAAGAAAGGGTGTTTTTTGAGATTTCCTTTCATACTTGTCTGTATTGTTGTTTTATCCCTTAAAGGCTCCTAATGAGAAATAGAGCCTCATTATGATTTTAAGGATGAGAGGGGAAGGCTTTTAATTAATGATATGTAAATGGTCTTGAATTGATTATGTTAGAATATCAAGAGAGATGGGTAGAAGCTGTGGTGTAATATATTTTAATTAAGAATTAATTAAAAATGATGGCAATTTCATAAAGCCTCACAGAAAATAGTGGAATTTACTTTCTGTCAGGAGTAAATTAGCCAGTGATTAAATAAAGGGCCCTGCATTAATAGTGGAGTTATTTTTAAACTGTGCAGTGAAGAATTGTGTTAATTTTCCCTTTTTTTAAAAAAAAGTGAAATCAGATTTTTTTAAAAAATATATATTTGCAAATGAAGACAATTGCAGAATGCAAACTTACTTTCGGCTCACCTTGTGCCAGCGTGGTGCGACTTGAGATCTCAGGTCGAGGAGAAGCAGAAAGGCTTTTAAAAGGAAGGCTACTACGGTGGAGAAAACAGACAGTAATAACAATGTGGTTGACACCAGGTGTGATGATGGCTGTAGGAGGACAATAATCTTGCCAGAGTCTTTCCAGCTTGTGGCTCTTCCTCAAAACGTGGATACTGGATTTCACTGCAGTGAAGTGTTAGATTCAGCTTTTGGGGATGTGATCATCTATTAGCAGTGAATGTCATTATCACAGGAATGTGTCCTGCTTGTTTCTTCCCTCCTTTTCTTGTTCTTATTGATACAAGATGTTTTCTCCTCCTGCCCTCCCTACGACTGATACAAAAGGAAGATTTCCTGCAATTTCCAGTAAAGCAGGAAAATATATTTTAAAAAAAACAAAACAAAACAAAAAACACCCAACAAAATCTTAAGAACATAAGAAGAGCCCTGCTGGATGAGACCAAGGGTACATCTAGTCCAGCATTCTGTTCACACAGTGGCCAACCAGCTGCCCACGGGAAGCCCACAAGCAGGTCATGAGTGCAACAGTACCACCTCACCCATGTTCCCCAGCAACTGGTGTACATGAGCACACTGCCTCTGATACTGGAGGTAGCATAGAGCCCATCAGAACTAGTAGCCATTGATAGCCGCCTTCTCCATGGATTTGTCCAGTCCCCTTTTCAAGCCCTCCAAGTGGGTGGCCATCACCACATCTTGTGGAAGTGAATTCCATAGTTTAAGTATGTGCTGAGTGAAGGAGGACTTCTTTTGATCTGTCCTGAATCTCCCACCAATCATCTTCATGGGATGACCCCAACTGGGTTGTAGTATGAGAGCGGGAGAAAAATGTCTCCCTCCCCACTCCCTCCACACGATTCTTGACCTATTCCACAGAGATACTCGCAGCCCAGGGTTGCTGACTTGTCTGAGCAACACTACAGGCATAGTTTGTTTCTAAGGCTCGCATCTTTATCCGAGATATTGTAGGAATTCTGTCCGCTGTGGCTTTACACTTGCAGAAAGCTGGCCTAAGCGTGTGCCTGTGCTCAGAGAGTAAGTGTGCAATGCTATGCACGTTTAGACCGGAAAAAAAAGGCCTACAACTCCCAGCATGCCCCAGCCAGCAGAGCTGGAATTCCATAGTTTAAGTATGCGCTGAGTGAAGGAGGACTTCTTTTGATCTGTCCTGAATGTCCTGAAAAGTTGTAGGCCCTTTTCCGGTCTAAAAACATGCATAGGATTACACCTTAAATCTCTGTGAACGTTGTGCTATTAAGACCAGGATGTGTGGCTTGGGTGTTCTGATGCATTTTCAGATCTGTTTGGCAGTGGCCAAGGGAGTCGAGCACTGCTTGCATTTGGAAGCCGGTGCATAGAATAATCCCATATCCGCGGTCTAATTTGTAATTCCTCACATTTGTGCTTGTGCTTTTGTTTTAGAGAAAATGGGGGGGGGGATTTTACAGCATGGCCTGCACAGGGCTCCAGGGGGTTTCCCTGCTGTGTAGAGCTCTGTAAGTTCTTTCCCCCTCATTATCTTCAGTTGTGTGTTCCCTTCCTGGTATCCCCTTATTGGTCTAACTTGCTATGGCAGCTCCTCACCAGTGGGGAGAAACTTGGCCCAAACACAAAGATGGTGTTGGGCAAAAAAGCATGCAGATTGTGGGGGTGGTTAGTGTGTGTGTGTGTCCATGCTTCATGGTGCAGGATCTGACCTTTTGTTTGTTTGTTTGTTAAAGGCACAGATTATGAATAGGACAGGGGTGGGCAACCCAAATGGTGTGTCACGCTGCAGGAGCGGTACCAGGTACCGGAAAGATCCGGGGCTCAGGTCCATGGGACAAAAAGAATGCACAAATCTGCATATACTGATTTACATATGCTCTAAAGTCTGTATGCGTGTCTTTAAAGGACCCTGTCTTCTAAGGACACCCCTATTTATAAAAAGAGGGATATGGATAGGGGAGAGGAGGAGGGCGTTTGATTTCAGGAAAAAACTTCAGGCAGAAAGATTCAAGGGTGGGGCAGCAGGAGGTGAAGCACATGTGGGCCAGAAGCCAGCTCATCCAGGGGGATCCGATGCAATAGATCCTCAGGGCCCCTGGCCCTTTTTTCAAGAAGTGCCCCTGGACAGCAGGGTGGTGGGGCAGATCGCCTCCTAGAGATTCGGGGCTCCAAATGAAAGAGTTGGGACTCCATCTCTAGTGGGCCACTTCCTAACACCACCTCTGTGGGGCTGGATGACCGCCCCCCCCCAGCTCTCCATGGGCCAAGCTACATCGTCATTTGGTCCCCGGCAAGTGTGTTGAGGCGATGAAGCTATTTCACCTGTCCTGTGCCTGCTCCCATTAGGGAGAGGACTCAGGTAGTCAAAGCTGCCGCTCCTCAAATCCCATTCTTATCTCCAATTTGTGATCGGAGATAAGAAGGCGATTCCCGTGCGTGCCACCTGCCCTCGGATCACAGATTGGAGACAAGAAGGAGATTGTTGCCTGCTTCCTCAAAAAGCCCCCTGTGTCCTTTGGGGGGAGGAGTTTGTTGGGGCGGGGAGAGGGCCATGGAGGGAGCCCAAGCCACCCCAGGCTGGATTAGATTGGAGGCTGCCCTCCCCTGGAAAAAGACTTTGCCTCCATAAGCCAGGCCAACGGCTCATAAAAGCCCATGTTATCTTAGGTGAGAAGGGCGGAGTCCTGTGGGAACTGAAGGTGCTGCCTGGCCGGGTAGCTTATTCATAGCCTTCGCCAAAGAGTCTCTTTGGCTAATTGAAGATACATCAACACTTCTCCGTGTTTCTCCCCAGTTACGCTACATCAGTGTTCTCCAACCTTGGGTCCCCAGATGTTTTTGGCCTACAACTTTTGGCTACGCTGGCTGGGGCATGCTGGGAGTTGTAGGCCAAAAACATCTGGGGACCCAAGGTTGGAGAACAGTGGGCTACATCATGCCAACAGCTGCTCTGTCCTGCTTGGCTCACAGCTCACTGTCCCTTTGTGGCACTCTGAGCTGTTGCTGCATTTTCTTCCTTCAAACCATGGGGTTGAGGGCTATCCCAGAATCCTTTGCTGAGGCACAAGTCGGTAAGGATAATCTCTTCCCCACTCTTTGCGTAGCCAGGGAGAACTGATGGGTTCCAGCCGCGACACTACCGGAGGTACACCCACGCGGAGTCTCCCAAAGCCCGCTAGGCCACAACTGAGGAGGAATCGGCTCTGGCGTTCCCACATCTGAGGGTCCCCGTGAGGATGTGGTTGCCTTGCTTAGGACGAAGCAAAATGGAGGAGAAGGCTATCAGTGGCTACTAGTCCCAGTGGCTATATGCTCCCTCCAGGATCAGAAGGCGTGCACCTCTGAATACCAGTTGCTTCTGGTTGGCCAACATGGGAATGGCATGCAGGACTACAGATCTGATCCAGACGGTCTAATCTCACATCCTTATGAGCGGGAACTGGCTTGCAAAGTCTGAAAGTCCCCCAAGACAGGCATATATATATATATATATATATATATACAGTACCAGAAAGAAGTCAGGCCATGCCTCTTGAAGCACTCTTTGGCCCGGCGTGCCTGTAGCCAGCACGCAGTGTGGGTTTTGTGCACTTTTACCATGCTTAATCGGTAAATGGGTTTTATGGGCTTGTTTAGGCCGCTCTCCGGTAAAGAGCATTACCATAGCAACCACTCACTCCATCACATGGGAGGCGGCGCTCCCATGTGCCGGAGATTACATTTTAGACAGCACCCTCCTTTTTAATGTCTCCGCTCGGAGATGCATTGTGTGATTATTTCGCATATCCATTTGCAACAAGCAAGCACAGCTTTGTAGCACACTCCCTGTCCCCCAGAATACATTTTCCTTAGCGCATCTGTCCTCCTGGCTCGCTTTTAACTTTTCAGCTTTGATTTGTTACTAGAGCAATTGCCGCGTTCATGCCATCGGATCCAAAATGGTTCTGAGAAAATCTCTTTTATTAGATCAAGTATATCGGTAAGGAAGCTTTCGAGATGCACGGAAACACATCTTTTGAGTCTGGGTGGTAGGAAGGGGAAGGGGGAGAGACTGGAGCTGCAATATAGTACACAGAAAAAGGTCTCAAGTCGTACTCGCTGTTAAAAATCTCTCCATGCAGTCAGTGTCCACGGGCAGAGGACAGCATGGGTAAAAGTTGGCGCGATCCGATTCCTGGTGGGC
The DNA here is from genome assembly GCA_021292165.1 of Shinisaurus crocodilurus. Taxonomy (NCBI): domain Eukaryota; kingdom Metazoa; phylum Chordata; class Lepidosauria; order Squamata; family Shinisauridae; genus Shinisaurus; species Shinisaurus crocodilurus. Next base: position 10,078,660 of record CM037891.1, read on the forward strand.
CAATAGCCATTTCTACACTTGGGTGTTCCGGAAGAAGACTCAGGATTGGGGGAGAATTTCATTTGGTCCTCGTTTTTAAACGAACTGACCCATGTTGCACTTCCCAGACTAAAATGTGGATTAGAACAGTGGTTCCCAACCTTGAGTCCCCAGATGTTGCTGGCCTACAGCTCCCAGCATACCAAGACAGCATGGCTGATGGCAAGGGATGCTCGGAGCTGTAATCCAGCAACATCTGGGGACTCAAGGTTGGAGAGCCCTGCTTTAGAGCATATATAAATTAGCATATGCAAATTTGTGCCCCCCCCTTTTTGTCCTGTGGGCCTGAGCCCCAAATCTTCTCAGTACCTAGCACCGCCCCTGCCAGGGTCTAAAATCTCCTAGCTGCGCTGCTGAATGCATGCATATATATACGACCCAGATTCAGACATGCGCAGGCAGGGAAGGGTGCTATAGATAGTACTCCATTGGGGCCCACACCTTTGCACAAAAGTAAAGAAAAAGTGATGATGATCTACACCAGTGTTCTCCAACCTTGGGTCCCCAGATGTTTTTGGCCTACAACTCCCAGCATGCCCCAGCCAGCATGGCTAATGGCAAGGGATGCTGGGAGCTGTAGTCCAGCAACATCTGGGGACCCAAGGTTGGGAACCACTGGATTAGAACACAAGTTACTGTTTGGACTGGGCACTTTTCCAAATGTTGTGGTGCATTTCTTAACCCAAAAATTGCATACAAAAATGCATCTATTTGCATATGAAAAAAAGTATGAATTTCTGTGGGTTTTTTTTTTTTTTTTAATTGATGAATGATGCAGAAATTGGATGGAATAGACCTATGACTTAGTGCATGCAAAACTGACCTAGAGTAGCCTGAGGAAGAAGTACCTTCAACCAGCCCTGAAGGACAAGGTTCAATGTAATGCTTTCAGCCAGCTTGGGCCAGTCACTGACTCTCAGCCCAACCTACCTCACAGGGTTGTTGTGAGGATAAAATGGAGAAGAGGAGGAGGAGGATTATGTAAGCCGCGTTGGGTTCCTTGCAGGGAAAAAGGCGGGGTATAAATATAACAACCAAATAAATAAACAAGGTGGGGTTGCAGTTGTGCACTGAAGGGTCTGGCTCGTGGTGTGATGATCACTCCTGTGTTATATTTATTTATTTATTTATTATATTTATACCCCGTCTTTTTTCCTGAAAGGAACCCAAGGTGGCTTACATAATCCTCCTCCTCCTCTCCATTTCATCCTCACAACAACCCTGTGAGGTAGGTTAGGCTGAGAGTCAGTGACTGGCCCAAAGTCACCCAGTGGGTTTCATGGCCGAGCGGGGATTTGAACCCGGATCTCCCGAGTCCCAGTCCAACACTCTAACCACTACGCTACACTACGCTGGAGAAAGGCAGGTAATATCTCAGGTGGCTTCGGTGGTGAGGATTCTCTTGTTCATTGAGGCCGTTCCATTGGTAGCATAGCAAGCTTTCGAAACACCTAGGCGAGTGGCTGTTATTCACATGTCCATTTCTTATGCTTGGCTGTCCCATGTCTCATGTCCCTCACTAGAACTCGCCCATTTGCTCTAGCCAAGGCCAAGTGCCATGACTGGAAAATGGCTGAAGGGAAATCCAACACTGCTTTGGGGTGGGGCGATTATTAGTAACACCCCGCCCTGGGGGATCCAGATGGGTCAGGTTACAACAGAACTCCGAAAAGACAAGAATAAAAACATCATAGAAATGAAAGAACCGTGAATGAATGAATGAATGAATGGCAGCAACCAACAGAGTATGCCTACTGCTTTGGGAAGGAAACCCTGTTGTTGGCCAGGAGGCCTTGGGGACTGAAGCCTCCAGCGACTCTGAGGAGGCACCAGAATCAGTCCCTGGTCCTTCTGAACGGGGCCCACTGCCTTGATGTCATATCCTGTCCATGTGAACCTCCCCAGGGGGTGCCACTGCCCTCAACTTGAGGAGTGGATCTCAGACTCCTCTAGTGAACAGGGAGACCCTAAGGAGTGGTGGGGGACTGCTCCACAGGTCTCCCTGTTCACTAGAGGAGTCCAACTGCTCATCCCTCCAACCTTCACTCCCCAGAAGAAGCCAACACCTACAGGAAAAGGCCGCTGGCCCTTTAACAACCACATTCAGCACCTGAGGGGGTGGAGCTTCCAGCACCCGAGGAGGTGGAGCTTCCAGCTCTTGGCCTGACTATAAATCCCTGCCAGTTGCTTCCTGCTCAGTGCTGGGGCAACTTGTCAGCACTCTACCTCCAGGACTGATGTCCATGGTCCTGAAATTAACTCAAGTCTCAGACATGCTCCTGCTCCCTGTTCCACATTGTGCCTCTTCACCTGAGCCGCCGTCCAGAGCAGGTGGCAGAATCCCAAATGGAGCAGGACGATGGGCAGTAGCCAGTAGGTGATGTGAGAGGGTGCTGCGGAGAGATGGTTCCCCCCCCCCATTGCGACCTGGCGTCTCTTTGGCGACCTCAGTGTTTTTGGAAATTCAGTGGTTGGTCTTGGAACGGCAGCAAGAGCACCAACATTTAACTAAGGCAGTGTTCTCCAGCCTTGGGTCCCCAGATGTTTTTGGCCTACAACTCCCAGCATGCCCCAGCCAGCTACGCTGGCTGGGGCATGCTGGGAGTTGTAGGCCAAAAACATCTGGGGACCCAAGGTTGGAGAACACTGAACTAAGGAGTCCTAAAGGGGCCAAACCACACACGGGGAGGGCTGTGCTCCCTCGGTGTCCTCAAGATTGCCTTTGTGTGTGTTTTTTCTGTCTCTTTTCGCATGCTCTCGTTGTGTCTTCCTTTCCACATGAAAAGGTGACATCACCACCACCACCACCCTGTGTGCTATCTGGAGCTGTTAAATGCCTCAGCACTTAAGCTGCTTTTACTTCAACCGTGGTGGGTCACCTCACACCTGCAAGTAGTCACGGGAGCAGCTGCCAGCGACGCCGCAGTTGGGGAATGTTAGACTCTTTGGCTCCGTGGCCTCGTGGCGGCGGCGGTGGGCACCAATGACCACGCTGGGGCTTGGAATTATGGGAGTTGTAGCCCAACACATCTGGAGGGCGCCAGGTTGGGGAAGGCTTCTACCTACTTCAAAATGTAAGCCAGCCCTTCTGTGTTTTGGGGAACGTCGTGTTCATTCTGCTGTGTGGGCCCCAAAGTCCTGCCCTGATGTAGTAGGCGATCACTCGTGACCGAGTGAGATTGCCTTCCAGGATAAAAAAATTACAAAAAGAAAATTATATAAAGAGGGAAAGTGTATAAAATTGTGTAGACTCTGGCGATGGGTCCGTAAGTGACTGTGGAGGCCAGTTCTAGATCCACACAGCTTCCCACAGCTTCCCACAGTGAGGACACAGACTACCCGACGGAAGATGGTCCTGTAAAGGATTCGTTTGACGTGCTTCTCGCTTAGCACGCTTCTCCCTTTCGCCTTGCACTCGGGCTTCTTCGAAGTCCTGATGGCACCACCACCAGCTAGAAAGAATTCAGCGCCGGCATGTCTGGGCTTACAAATTAAGCACTGACTTTGGACACAGTTTGGCTGAGGGAAGAGGTAGGCCTGGAAAGGTGGGCAATTGCCGTTTGCTCACCGATTGAGGTTAAAATGGGAGCCTCCTAGCCCCCCCCCCAACCCCAGTTTTACTGTCAGTGGGGACTGTTTGCTTCTTGGAATATTAGTAACCCATGAAGTTTCTTCACATCTCGCTGCCCAGCCTCGGAAAAGAGTCTGGCGAATGCACGCGAGGCTGTAAAAAAAAATGTAGTTTTCCATCGAGTGAGAGCCCATTGAAGCATCAGGGTGCATTCCCTTTTAAGTACCCCCATCCCCCCACATGAAGGCATCTAATTGTTTCTTGAACGATCTTGATGTTTCTGCCTCGCTTGGCTCGCCTATGAGGCCGTTCCACATTTAGGGTTCTTCTCTTCCCAACTTAGCCTGTAAGTGTGCTTCCCACGTCCGTTTTTATGCCTTCTCTGCTTGCCCCCCCCCCCCCCGAGTGTGTGGTATTCTCTCTCCACCCCCACCCCCCCGCCATCGGTGAAACACTTGGAATTGTTTTCCAGGCAGCCTGTTTAAATGTTGTTTTTGTAACTGGGAGCTGGGAAGGGAGGGAAGAGTGCGAGATACCCAGACAGTGTTTGCTTTCGGGTTGGAAGAGAAATCTTCCCCCTGCCCAGAATGCTCCTCTCAAGCAGTCCTTCATAGGGTCGCTACTTATTAATCACCCCCCCAAAATAAGGCAAAAGAAGGCACTGATCTGCGCAAGATCAGTGCGCAGGCTAGAAGGGAGGCTAGGAGGCTCCCATTTTAACCTCAATCGGTGAGCAAACGGCAATTGCCCACCTTTCCAGGCCTACCTCTTCCCTCAGCCAAACTGTGTCCAAAGTCAGTGCTTAATTTGTAAGCCCAGAAGTGCCGGCGCTGCATTCTTTCCTAGCTGATGGTGGTGCCATCAGGACTTCGAAGAAGCCCGAGTGCAAGGCTGAAAGGGGAGAAGCGTGCTAAGCGAGAAGCACGTCAAACGACTCCTTCACAGGACCATCTTCCGTCGGGATAGCCTGTGTCCTCACTGTGGGAAGCTGTGTGGATCTAGAACTGGCCTCCACACAGTCACTTACGGACCCATCGCTAGAGTCTACACAATTTTATACACTTTCCCTCTTTATATAATTTTCTTTTTGTAATTTTTGCTGCATGCTAATTGATAGGTATAGATATAAAGTTTTGAAATAATCCCGTGTGGGTGCCCATAACCCTCCAAACCTGAAGACCTATTGAGGGTGGGAGGAGCATGGCGCCACGCTCCCCTTGCCCTCAAAAACACGTAGGTGGCCGATTTCGGCCGCCTAAACGCTTTACCTCTCCTCACGAGGAGGAGAGGCTGAGGCACTGCCTGGATTCCTCGGAAGCCAGTGGTCCCTCGCTCCTAGTGATCATTCCCCTTTACTCGGCATTGGTTAGGCCTCATCTTGAGTACTGCGTCCAGTTCTGGGCACCACACTTTAAGAAGGACATAGACAAACTGGAGAGGGTTCAGAGGAGGGCAACAAGGATGATAAAGGGACTGGAAACAAGGCCCTATGAGGAGAGACTGAAAGAACTGGGCATGTTTAGCCTTCAGAAGAGGAGACTGAGGGGAGATATGATCGCACTCTTCCAGTACTTGAAGGGTTGTCACGCAGAGGAGGGCCAGGATCTCTTCTCGATCATCCCAGTTTGCAGGACACGGAATCATGGGCTCAAGTTACAGGAACCTAGATTCCACCTAAACATCAGGAAAAATTTCCTGACTGTCAGAGCAATAAGGCAATGGAATCAACTACCTAGGGAGGTGGTGGGCTCTCCCACTCTGGAGGCATTCAAGGTGCAGCTGGACGGCCGTCTGTCGGGGATGCTTTGACCTGGATTCCTGCATTGAGCAGGGGGTTGGACTCGATGGCCTTGTGGGCCCCTTCCAACTCTACTTTTCTATGATTCTATGATTCCTCCCCACCCCACACCTGGGGATGCCCCACCCAAGCTGGAACCGAAGTTAATCTTCCGGCTTTGGTTTCCAGCCGGCGCGGAAAGAGCCACGCCACGCTACGACTCCCCACCGCAAACATTGGAAGGGATTTCCAGGGTCATGGTGTGGAGCTTCCCACATCTCCTATGCCCCCCCACCCCAGACACAAGGTCGGAGAGGTCCGTAGGATTACGCCCTTAATTTAAATTCGAATGCAGTGCATCTCACGATAGTGTGGGAGACTATGTCACCAGGTGACCTGTGTTCCGGCCTGCCCGGCCTGCCGTCCAAGCACTGTTGATGGGCAACTTCATGGCCAAAGCTCTTCCTTCTGATGGTTCTTTATCTCTAAACTGGACTTGGACTGGACGCCCCAGAGGATGCCTCCAAAATAGACTTTCTCATGGAGGAGAAGGCTATCCATGGCTACTAGTCCTGATGGCTATAAGCTACCTCCAGTGTCACAGGCAGTATGCTGTTGCTGGGGAACATGGGCGGGAGGGTGCTGTCGCACTCCTGTCCTGCTTGTGGGTTTATCCCGTGCGCTGCTGGTTGGCCAACTGTATGAACAGAATGCTGGACTAGATGGACCCTGGCTCTGATCCAGCATCGGGGCTCTTCTGCTGTTCTTAAAATAGAGGGCAGTCCTCTGGCAACTCTTCAAATGGAGGACTGTCCTCTGTAAAAGTGGTCTTTAAGCATAGCCGTAGTGATTGCGTTAGGCTCCACCGGGAAAAAAAAGCCATTTAAAGTGCTGTGTGCAAATATTTCGAATGCAAGAGCTGGCTCAGCCATGAACTGAATCTGTGATCTGCCTCTGTCAGATCTGAACCCTAGGTCGCCATCGAGCAGGAGCCAGGGGTCAGAGCTGGGGACGATGGGGCGATCGAGCCAATGGTTATTGCTGGGAGGTGGAATCAAGATGAGAGCTGGGAGACGGCTGAGACCAGTTATTGCCCAGGTAAAGTCCCAGGAAGCCCGTGTAGACCTTCCTGTTGAGGAGAGCCAATCGCCAGCCCGGGTGAGGAGAGTCACTTCCTGGCCCCGCGGGCCAATCGCGTGCACTCACAGCTTGCTAGGTGAGGTCCCAGCCTTGGGCCACAAAGTTTCCAGTTCAAGCACCGTGGTCCCCAACAGTGGGGAAATTTCCTTCCTGATCCGCTTACAGGCAAGCAGATATGGCAGAGATTAGCACAGCCCTAACACAGGGGCTTAAATTTTAAATGTGTTTTATTTTTAAGTACACCACCCTGAAGGGTTTTTTGTTTTTGTTTTTTTAAGATAAAGGCACAGTTTTTGAGTTCCTAAAACAATCCAGTCAATCAACCAGTCAAGGCACCATTCATACATTCTTAAATGAATAAATGTTGTTGTTGTTTTTTGTGGGCTGGCTCAGAGCCTGTGCCGTGAATGGCCAATAAAGATAGCTGAACCCTTAGTGGTTTATCACATGTGCGCTCTCTGGCACTGTTCGTTAGTGCATTCTGTGCTAGCAATAAAATGTTACTGGTATATCCATTTTTAAATGCAAGTCTAGAAATAAAATTGGTCCCGATATGGGGGAAAAATAGCTGAAATTGGTTCAGTTTGTCTTTAAAACTGTCTTTGTCTCCAAAATTGGTGGTGTGGAGTGATATCTTATGCCAAATACATCTGAGGATGCTTTGGTGAAGCAGTTCTAACTTATATTTATATATATATATATATATATATATATATATATATATTAGCAGATTTCTATACCATCCTTCAGTGTAAAATTCCAGTTTGCAGAGTTAAAAACAGGAATGCAAGCAAATGATAGTTAAAAACGTGATTGTGAAATAACCATAAATTTATTTATTTTTTATATTAATATCCCGTCTTTTTTTCCTGCAAGGAACCCAAGACGGCTTACATAATCCTCCTCTCCATGTTATTCTCACAACAACCCTGTGAAGTAGGTCAGGCTGAGAGTCAGCGACTGGCCCAAAGTCACCCAGTGAGCTTCATGGCCGAGCGGGGACTAGAACCCGGATCTCCCAAGGCCCAGTCCCAACACTCTCACCACTACAACACAAAAGCAAGTTCAAAGCAGCATAGCAGGGGTGTTGAACCTATTTCAGCCCGAGGCCCAAATTCCATTCTGAAGAACAGAGAGCCATTCTCGGGGGGCCGCATACCAGCGGTGTGCGGGGCCAGTGGCCAAAAAGGGCGGGACTGATGGCAAAAGGGGTGAGGCCAAAATAGAAAACAAAATACCAGCGTATTTTAACTTAAAGCTCTTACTGCCACTAGCTAAGCTTTATCAACCTTTTAGAATGGGCGATAAAAACTGCGCAAAAGCCAGGATACCAATTGGTGTTTTTTTGGGGGGGGGAGGGGGGGCAGTGGAAAGGGGAGTGGCTACCTGGGGAACCCCGGGGGGTTGGATTTGGCCCCCAGACCTGAAGTTTCCCCCCATCCCTGCTGTAGAGGAACTAGATCAGTGTTCTCCAACCTTGGATCCCCAGATGTTTTTGGCCTGCAACTACCAGCATGCCCCAGCCAGCTACGCTGGCTGGGGCATGCTGGGAGTTGTAGGCCAAAAGCATCTGGGGACCCAAGGCTGGAGAACACTGAACTAGATCAAAGAGGTTGGTTGTTTGGTTTTTTTCCTTAAGGCCTCCGAAAAGCGAACAATGAACTTCCCCTGGTGCCAGAAAGATAGCAGTTTAGGCTCCAGGCAGGCCTACTGGAGCTTCCTTCCTGAACACCATGTGATGCCGTCCTCCGCCCGCCCCTCCGCCCGCATGTACATGCACATTTCTTTCAACTTCTTCCTCAAAGCCGCCCTCCTAGGAGCAGAACCCTGTCCACCGTTGCCCCTGTTGCTTTGCAACGTTGGGGTGGGCGGCTCGATGAAAACGTCGACCCAGCGTGCGGCTGCAGTGAGAAAGGCAAACTCCCCTGTTAGGCATAATTAGGAAAGGAGCGGAAAATAAAACTGCCAAGATCGTCCTGCCCTTATACACATCTATGGCGCGACCACACTTAGAATGCTGGGTACAGTTCTGGTCGCCTCACCTAAAAAGGACATTGTAGAGCGGGGGGGGGGGAAAGTGCAGAAAAGGGCAACTCAAATGATCAAGGGGCTGGAGCAACTCCCCTGTGAGGAAAGGTTACAGTAGCTGGGATTGTTTAGTGTGGGAAAAAAAGGCGAGTAAGGGGAGACAGGATAGAGGTGTACAGAATCATGCATGGTATGCAGGAAGTGGATAGGGAGACATCTTTCTCCCTCTCTCATAATACTAGAACCCAACGGGTCATCCCATGAATCTGATTGGTGGGAGATTCAGGACAGAGAAAAGGAAGAACCTTCTTCACACAGCGCAGAGTTGAACTATGGAATTCCCTTCCACAAGATGTGTGATGGCCACCAATTTGGAGGGCTTTAAAAGGGGTTTGGACCAATTCATATAGGAGGAGGCCATCAACGGCTACTAGTCCTGAAGGCTATATGCTTCCTCCAGTATCAGAGGCAGTATGCCTAAGTACACCAGTTGCTGGGGAACATGGGTGGGCGGGCGGGTGCTGCTGTGGCACTTGTGTCCTACTTGTGGGCTTCCCATGGGCAGCTGGTCGGCCGCTGTGTGAACAGAATGCTGGACTAGGTGGACCCTTGGCCTGATCCATCATGGCTTTCTTCTTCAAGATCCACGAGCAATAATGAATTCTATATGAATAGCATATGGATACAAGGTTGCCCCTGTGCCCTAGGTAGGAAGGCCTAGCAAGAGAGAGCAGCGCAAGGCTGCACGGCAGAGAACTGTGTCGTGTTTCCAGCTTGCAGCCTCTGTCCCTGCTGGCGTTTTAGCCTAAAAAGTCTCTTCACCCCTTTTGATGCGATAGAGGAAACCCAGCGACACGCAGGCCTCCCTCTTTGTTCTAGGCTAAGCAGCAGCCTTGCTTTCTGCAGCTATCTTGATCAATGAGATAACGCCGGATATAAAAAAAAAACCCCATGAAGCCGCGTCTAGCGGTCCCTTGAGAGGTGTTTTGATTGGAGCTGGGAGTTTTGTATCAGAAGAGAAGGGAGACAGACAGGTTGTTTGAGGGGAAAGCAATCCCTTTAGACCAAACGCTGATGTCGAAACCGAGCTACAAATACGTCCCTGCACAAGAGGTGCAACTTTATTAGGTTTCTAGGTTAAACGCCATCTATTCCTGCTCCGGGTTTCTTTGGTCCTGTCTTCCCCGCAGCTCATTAGCATTAATGGGGCTGTGAGTCTGACTGCTATCAAGCTAATTAGGCTCTTATTGTTTTAATACTGGGTGTTGCTTTTCTCTCTCTCCCCCCCACCCCCCTTAACACTTCTGCAGCTGCAAACATGGTTCAGGATCTGATTTCCCCAGCCAAGCAAAAGTTGCTTCGCTCTCGGAAGGGTGGGTGCCTTTGACATTACGTGTTTGCTTGTTTTGCATTTGTGTGCATTTTTGGTTTGTGTGTCATACAGCCCCCCCCCCCCCGTGAAGCACAGTATTAAAAATGCGTTTCTTGAGCAAACACGCATGCAAGAGTTGGCGGAAACGGGGTCTGAGAGAGGCAACACAGTGATTCTGTGGCGGAGGCGGGACTTGAACCCACAAGTCCAGCTGACTGCTAATTGATGGGGCATGGCAGATTAGACTCCTTATAGCATCAAAGGCATCTGCCGTGGCTTTGAAGGAGAGGGGTCCCTCTTTGTCGTGCAAGGCTCAAATTTCCAGCAGCAATTAGAGCTGTATTTTTATTTCATGTATTAATGAATCTGTTTTATTTTCTGCTCCTCTTTTCAAGGTGCTTCTGGTATGTGTGTCAATAGCCATGCTATTCCCCGCCCCCTTGCATTGAGATAAAGCAAAGCGAAACCTTTAATATCAGTTAGTTTTCACCGGCAGCTGCCATGTCACTGGTAAGTGTGACTTAAGAGCCAGGCTATGACATTGGGTGGGCACCACCAACAACATTTAAAACAGAGATGGGCAGCTTGTGGCCCTCCCATCAGCCCTAACCAGCAGTAGCCAATTGCGAATGAAGATGGGAGTTTGTAGGCCAAAACATCCAGAGGGTCACATCTTATTTTAAAATTAAAATACCATGTTTCTAGTCCTTTTGGTTGCGGATGAGGCACATGGTTTCTTGCTAGGAAGCTCAAGATGGAGGAGGATGCTCTGTGAGATGTCTGATGGTCAAGGAGGAAGGATGTATCTGAACTAAGGGCGGACAAATCCTGTCCAGTTCGTTTTTGCTTGGTTTCTCAACTTCCCAGTCTTACAGCCATTTCCTCCCATTTTGTGCATCCGTTTGTGATTTTTTAAAAAGTCTGCACAAAATTCCGCCTGCATTTTTGCGTGCCTTCTTCCTAATAATGTGCGAATATTGAAGTAGAACTGTGTTCCAGCTCGTGTATTGAGTCAGGAAGTGCGCACTAGGCAAGTTCTCCTTTAAAATGTGAACCAAACAAATTCCTTCCCCTTCCCTGTACTGGAACACCTCCCTCTCGTCAGTTGCCCTATTTCCTTCTGTTCCTGCTTCGGAATATTTAATTCTGGAAAGAGCAGCAAGCAAATTAAACAACAGCAACACACACCTCACTTTGCAGTTTAGAGATCTTTTAAGAAATGTCTAAACCCTGCACAGAGAATTGCAAATGTCCTAGTTGCAATGCTTGGCGAGTTTTCATTTAGGAACGTAAAACCTTTAAATTCTCTCTTTCCCCCTCCCCCCGTCTCCCAAATCCCAGCCATCACTACTGAGAAGTAAGGCTATGCGTACAAGCAAAACCCAAGTTCATTGAAGTTCTCCAGATTCACCCCGAAGCTCATTCTGTCTTGTGCCCGTATCAGAGTGTGATCTTTATCGTTTTCTTTTCACCTGGAAATTTGTGCATATTTTTTCCGAACGGATGCATCAATCGTGCGCATCTTTGAAATGTACAGGCCTGTGGCTCATGCTGGCTCAGCTTGTCTGAGTGTGGAAAGCTAAGCAGGGTCAGGCCTGGTTATTACTTGGATGGGAGACCCCTCCTCTAGTTTCCTGCATTGAGCAGGGGGTTGGACTCGATAGCCTTGTAGGCTCCTTCCAACTCTATGATCTATGAAATCTATGTGTATTCTTCTCCCATGGATTAAAGTGTGTTACTGTACATTTTTTCAAAAGTATGCACACTGTCAAGTGCATTTTTTTGCGCCCGTGAATCACATTGCCAGCCTGGAAATGTACGGACTCACCGTGGAGTCCGCATTCGGTCTGGAAGCTGTGAACTGGGTAAATCCTGGTTCAAAAATGAACTGAAACGAATTTCTCATACTGAGCTTTTTTGTGTGTGCCCAGATTCAGAGCGCGCCTTCGTCCTCCACCTCCATGTAAAAGTAAGGCACAGCAACAGAAATGTCTTTTGCAGTTGTCGTGGCAAGAGAGGGAAGCCGGAGTGACGGTGGCTGGTTAATCAGATTATAATTGGCGAGTTAAAACCTTGTGATTGAGTTGAAGACTGTTTTGGTGCCGTTGCGGGGCCTCGGCAGCTGGGCCCCAGGTGCCTGGCCGTGCATCCCGTGCCGACATCTGGAACCAGTTGCAATACATCACTGTCAAAACTGCTTTCTATACGTATCTGCATTTACACATTAGTTACCCACGCAGCACTCATCAAAAAAGCTGAACAGTCTTGACACGGCGTCCCTGGTGGAACTGCAAAGGTGAACCGAAGTTGGGAGGCAGCGTCTCGCGTCACTGTCTGCTGCGCTTGTACAACAGGAAGCCTGATTAAAACTGAAAGGGAAAATTTATCGTCAGCTTCTGCTTTGTATCATTTTACCTATAAAAGGAGAGCGGGGGGGGGGGAAGAGATAGTATTGTATGCACCTGTACCTGTTTTCTTAGTAGTCACACGGAGGGATGTGCGTGGATTGCTCGATTGGGGGGGGGGTGGAAGTCCGGCAAACTCTCCGGGCTCGCCCTACCTTTTCCCCGGCTCGACGCGCGTTCTCGCATATTTCAGCTTGCAGCTTAAGCCTACCGAACGATTGTTGGTTGGGTGAAAGGGGGCATGGCTTCTGCAGACACACACCCCGGAGCCAGCCCTGTAGTCAGCCTTCCTTGTTAGGCAGGGCATCCACCTTTCTAAGTGGGACGCGTTTGGATGGAGAGGTTGTGAGGACCAGGCCAGGGGAAGGGAAAGGCAGTGAGCTTCCCCCTCAGCCCTCCTCCATGCCATGCCAAGAGCGTGTTAACTTACATAACGGGCTATGTAAAGGGCGAGTTAACAGAAAACTTAGTACAAACACCAGGAATTAAATGACTGGCGTGTTTTTGTTTCATAAGAAAAGAAAGGATACATATGGGAAAAAAATATATATATAGCACCTAAAAAAAATCATACTTTAGTGCAGTTGCAGGCAGCTTTCGCTTTTTCCCTAGAATTAAAATAATGTAAAATGTATCAAAATTAAGGATAGCTGTCCTTCCTTTTTCAAATGCAAGAAAAACCCAATTTGCCAAATCCTTGTGAGTCACGGAAAGTCTCTGCAGCGGATTGATCCAGGGTAGAACCAAAAAATGTTGACTCACAGATGACTGTGCAGCAAGCAGAAGTCTAACTCCCGCTGGCCTGGGGCATTCTGGGAGTTGTAGGCCAAAAACATCTGGGGACCCAAGGTTGGAGAACACTGCTCTAGCCCATAATGCAAGGTTGTAATATTTAACTGTTCAAGAGTAATGCTACTATATGGGCCTTTTTTTAAAGGATCACTTAAGGTACAATCCTATGCATTGCTTAGACATGAAAAAAAAGCCCTACAACTCCCAGAATGCCCCAGTTGGGGCATGCTAGGAGTTGTAGGCCTCTTTTTCTTTCTAAGTATGCATAGGATTGCACCCTTAAGTAATTATAGGGTGATTGTGATCAGGAAAAATCCACCCTCGGTCAAGGAAAGTCTTGAGTGAGCAGGCTTTGGGGGGCTTTTCCAGATGATGCTTTTGTTGTGCCCTTGTGCTGCCTTATTCATTGAGTTTTCCAGAGGGTCCTATTCTTAAATTGCTCCTGTTCTTAAAACAAGCTGTCATTCTTTAAATCATTGACTTGGGTCACGCAACACGATCAGCCATGGTGTCTTACAAGCCATGTTTGTTTCAGAATGGCTTCTCATGTTGTGTGAACCCAGCAGCACGGTTTGTTAACCATGCACAAGCCACTCTGGCCAGGTTCAGAGAACACAACAAGCCACTCTGAAACAAACATGGCTTACCGTGTTGTGTGAACCCAGTCATTGTCTATCTTGTCATAAATTAAAAATACAGTTTTCAAAAATGAAATAAAATCATAGAGTGAGGTGAAGCACAGCTCTGGGGGCGGGGGGCAGTTCACCCAGTTGCGCCACCCTGGCTGCAAGGCTGCCTAGAGCCCTGGATCGGGACCCCCAGAGAGCCTGAGCGTCCGCATCCCTGCTCTAAGGGGACATGCGTATGCGTTGCTTTAGTGCCGGGCTCTCCAACCTTGGGTCCCCAGATGTTGCTGGCCTACAGCTCCCAGCATACCCAGCCAGCATGGCTAATGGCAACGGATTCTGGGAGCTGTAGGCCGGCAACATCTGGGGACCCAAGGTTGGAGAGCCCTGCTTTAGTGTGAATGATCTGGAAAAGTATGAGACCGGACCTAGGCAATTGGGAGGGGGAGGAAGAACAGAGGTTAACTGAATTATAAGACAAATCCCTTTATTCCCTTCTGTGCTTTCTAAAACATATTTAGCTTTGGAGAAGCCATTTTAGGATTTACAGTCAGGTTGTAAACATCTGCAGATTTGCAAGTTGGGGTTTGATGCAGGTTGAATCATGGGAGTTGGTCTAATTGGGTAATATTACAAACCCTGCAGTAAAAAAGAAAGGGGGGGGGTGTTGTCAGCATGCTCCAATTAGCATTGCTTACACCTATTAATAATAAGCACTGTCAAATGGGTAGAGGGAAGTGTTTACACAGGTGAGTAAGGAGCTTGTCGCACTGGGCTGAAATACGCCTGGACCAAACAGTGGCTTTTCTTTTATATATAGCGTGACTTTTCAAAGACTCGCCATCTTGACTAGGAGATGTGGAGGGGGGGTGGAGTTCAGCATGGAATACTTGCCTTTTTAATTACCTCCGTCAGCCCCCACCTACAAGAGTAATTGCAGAAAGGAGCTCGCTCTGCTTACGAGGCATTGCAACGACGCCGTGCAAAAGGGGGGGTTCATTCACCAGCCCCTGAAATGAAGGAGTTCTGTTGCTGGGGGGGGGGTCTGGGTCTTTGTGAGCAACGGAGGGTACCGCACAGCTCTGAAGTTACAAACACAGAAAAGAAGCTGACAGGATCTTTCCAAAAAAGCTGTGTTTGGGACTTCCAACCTAAGAAGAGTCCTGCTGGATCAGACCAAGGGTCTATCTCCGTGTACTCCAACCTTGGGTTGGATGTCCCCAGATGTTTTTGGCCTACAACTCCCAGCATGCCCCAGCCAGGTTGGACCCGAGGTTGGAGGACACTGGTCTATCTAGTCCGGCATCCTGTTGACGCAACGGCCAAGCAGCTGCTTGTGGGAAGTCCACAAGTAGGACGTGAGCACAACAACGCCCTTCCGCTCATGTTCCCCAGCAATTGGCATACAGAAGCCTACTGCCTCTGATGCTGGAGGTGATATGTAGCCAACACGACCAATAGCCATTGATAGACGCCTCCTCTGTCTCATCCAGGTTCTGTTGTTTAAACTCTGTTTACATGCTAGCCCCATTTTTTCACGTTGGGGGTTCTGGGCCACTCTGTTGTTGCATCCCAGCGGGACGAGCCTGCATCAGCCAGTGTGTCACTGGTACTGCCCAACGCAGTCTGCCCCTTTGGAAGCCAGGCCTATAAACCATCTTTCCCTAATCTGGCGCCCTCCAGATGTGTTGGACAACAACTCCCATGGGAGTTATTGGAGCTGCACTCCAACACATCTGGGGAGGCTGCTGAAAATAAAAATCCTTGTGGTAAAGGAGTCTCGTGTGTGTGTGTGTGTGTGTTGGGATTCATCATTAAAACCCTCCCTGTACTCATCTATCGTCCACAGATTCCCCTAACAGTTGACTAGAGATGTTACCATCCAGTGGTCTATATATATATATATATATATATATATAAGAAGACGTCCTGACTGACTGACTCATCAATGCCCAGCTCAAACCGTTTAATCTAGGAACGTGAAATTTTGAAGGAACATTGTTTTTATGACATAGACACCCACTAAGGAAGGATTTTTGGAAATTCTGTCCCTAAGGGGGTGAAAAGTGGGGGAGGAAATGCCCCACTCTCATATCTCCTATGGGCAAAACAACAGGGGAGCAGTTACGCAAATCGGCCTCACCTCAGAATTGCTGCAGGAGCCAATAGGAGCAGTTATGCAAATAGCCCAAACAACACTTAGAATGTTCATATGAATTCCTGTGGGGGCCAATAGGGGTGGGTATGCAAATTTCCCCTAGGCCATTTAGAATGTTCTCTGAGGGGGTGAAAAGGGAGGGAAACTTTTTAAATGACCGACTGAATGACTGTTGTGTGTGGGGCGCCGTCGCATAGGCTCCATCACATTTTGACAGATCTACCCCAAACTTGGCACGGTCACTCTTCATCACCTGTAGACTCTCAGGATTAACCTGATTTTCTTTTAAAAACAATTGTACCAAATCCTAAAATCCACGCGAGCGAAGCCGCGGGCAACAGCTAGTCTATTTATATTGGGAATATATCCCCTAGAACCGTCGTTTGCCTGAGTTTCCTTAAAGAGCATATCGACAACAGGTAATAAGTTATCCAATTGCTTAGCAGGAAAATTTTCCGTTTCAGTGCATGGAGAGGAGCAATCAGCATCTTTATGAATGGCATGAGGCTCCCTGAGATTGCCCGTATCCAAGTTCTTTTCTAGATTTGAGATATTTTGGGGAGAAGCAATTGTCAATATGCCAGATTCTATCAAAGCACATATCACAGAAACTGTGGCTTCGAGACCAGAAACTGCTTTTTGGACTTGAGTCATCTGATTCAAGTTTTTCTTAGCAAGTGTACAGGTCTAGAAGCACTGGTCCCCCCAAAATGTTAGGTTATCAGTCTCAGGTGGACCATTAAATTCCTGCGCTCCCTTCTCAGGTTGTAAACATTTAGACCAGGGCTCTCCAACCTTGGGTCCCCAGATGTTGCTGGACTACAGCTCCCAGAATCCCTTGCCATTAGCCATGCTGGCTGGGTATGCAGGGAGCTGTAGGCCAGCAACATCTGGGGACCCAAGGTTGGAGAGCCCTGCGTTAGACTGACCATTTTTCTTTCCGGTATAGCGCTGTTACCAGTAATAAATGTAAAGCTATTTAATTGTATTACTTCTTAGCGAGCAGTTGGGTAGAATGCTGCCTGCACGCCGCGTCTTGTTCTTTTGCATGTAACAAAAAAATGTAATAGGCTCCACTGAAGCCTGGAGCATCCTTGAGGGGACTTGCAGGCTTACTCTCCCCCTGGCTAGACCTCTCCAAATCCAGACAGCAGGAGGGCGTTTTGGAGGCAAGTGAGCAGTGGCCAAATGCTGGGGTGCTGCTGAGATGGCGAGAGACAAGGCCTTGCTTTCAAATGATGTTAAATGGCATCGTTGAGGAAGGCCTTTCACTTCACCCTGGTGTGATCTGGTGTGTATTTATTTATTTATTTATTTTTTTTTATTTATTTTGTTATTTTTACCACCCAATAGCCGAAGCTCTCCGGGCGGTTTACAACAATTCAGACTATCTAGTACAGCTTTCCCCAACCTGGTGCTCTCCAGATGTGTTGGAGGACAACTCCCAGAATCCCCCAGCCTGCCATGCTGGCTGGGGGATTCCGGGAGTTGTCGTCCAACACATCTGGAGAGCAACCAACTCCCAGAATCCCCCAGCCATCATGGCTGGCTGGCTGGCTGGCTGGCTGGAGAATGCTTTTAGTTGCAGACCAACACATCTGGAGGACATCAAGTTGGGGACGGCTGATCTAGCAGCAGGCACAGTTCACGCACCTAGTTGAAGACCTCTGGAGATGATGAAATGCAGGTCAGGCAGTGCCGGCTCCAGGTTTTGGAGGGCCCTTGGATGAGACACCCTCGATGGGCTCCCTCCCTCAGTGAGTCTCCCGTCTCACTGCCTTTGTCACCAGCTGCTACTGCTCTTCGTCTTCTCTCTCCTAATTTCTACCACTTGCTTGCTTGACAGGTAGAGAACCAGTGAGCAAGTAGGCCGTGGCATCTCCCGCTCCTCCTCCTCACCGCCCCTGTTGTCTAGGCCAGAGCGAGAGGCAGGTGAACAAGCAGGTTGCACTGGTGAAAAGGAGGAGCAATTCCAGGGGGCTCCTGCCAGTGAGGGCCCTGCTGGGAAGCGGGCCCTCGGCAGTTGCCCAGTCATGCCTACCCTTGGTGCTGGTTCTGAGGTAAGGGGTGCGGACAGCTCTCTACTGGACATGACCGTTGGCACTTTGGATTTGCTTCCAATCTTGCTGTGTAAACTAAACACTTTTTTTTTTTTACAAAAGCATCTGTTCCAGTCTTGTTACCCTGCTCTGCTTTTCCTAGAGCCCGCATTGGGGGAGATGAAGAGTAAGCGCAGGATCCACAAAGCTGCACAGCCTGCTCGGTTGATGGCTGCCCCGAGTGGGGCTTGCCAATTCTCTAGCGAGGCTCGGAAAGTCCGCTCCTGGTAGGAGGCCGGGGTCCTCTTGGCCTGCCAAGCTGTCACTTCCTAACATCTCCCCGTAAACGTGACGAGCAGCGGTGGGGCTGTTCCGCAATTCCCCCAGCGCCCGCTGGAACTGTCCTGCGGCTGTCCTAGTTAAACGGGGAAGTCACAGAACAGTGGAGCTGTGTGATGCGTGAACGCCGCCCACCCCTGCAGCTGGCACTTCAAGTGTCCCACAGAAATGTTTTCACAGATGGGGAACTCTCTGAGATAAACCGATACTTCTCCCCAGTTAAAGATTGCCTCCAACTCTCTTCTCACCTATTCATTTGGGGGGGTCTGCCTATCCCGGCACATGTCAGATCAGCAACTTGCCTCCAAGTCTGTGCAGACTTTGGGTGGGTGGGCTGGGCGTTGATTTACTTCCACTCCTTTGCCCACCATCTTGTACAGTGGTTATAAAATTCTTGTGAAGGGAATCAAATGGGAGTGAGAAACAGAAGGGTTAGGGTCACTGTTTTAGATTATTATTATTATTATTATTATTATTATTATTATTATTATTATTATTGAATGAATTTATATCCTGGCTCTCCAAACAAACAAAAACACCTGAGATGGCTTACAAAAAAATAAAAATGAAATCAAAGAATTTGTACTACAATCACTCTCGTGAAACAGCAGCAGAAATAAAATCCAGATAAAACTGTGATATTTTTTTTAAAAAAATTAGGTAAGAACAGCAGCAATCAAACACAACATACAGTATTTTATTTATTATTTACATTTATTAATCGCCCATCTGGCCGGCAACCGGCCAGTATTATCAGGGTTGCTGGAGAATTTTCCCCATGAGTATGTCTAACCCTCTTTTAAAGCCATCCAAATTGGTGGCTGCCACTCCATCTTGTGATAGGAAATTCCATAGTTACACTATGCACTGTGTGAAGAAAGACTTCCTTTGATCTGTCCTGCATCCCACCAGTCAGCTTCATGGGTTCTAGTAGGATGAGTGAGGGAGAAATAACAGGGGAAAGGGTGTGGTCTTCGGGGGAGCCCTGGATGGCCAGATTTGTGTCCCAGGCCTGATGTTCTGCACCCCAGATCTAGCAAGGGGAGAAGCCCTGGGTTCACATGGGCGGCAGACATCACTTGATTGCATCCAGTGCCGAGATGAATTTTCCACGTGTGTTGTACATAGGGGAGAATAGCTGGATAGCATATGCAGATGTGTTTGGGGGGGGGGTGTTATGTAGTTACATTAGTAATTAGTGTAATGGTATCTGTGTTGTTCTGTTTACCGTACAAATGCTTAACATTTTTATCGTGGTTGTTTGGATGTTCAAAGTGTTTCACTAGACATTATCTGAGGTTTTTGGTATGTGTTGTTTTTTACAACAACCTTGATGGGTAGGTCAGGATGCTGTCGCTGCCATCACCCCTGGAAGTAGGCAGGCTTTCTCTTCCCCCACCTTACAAGCCTTATGTTGCCCTCTCGTTTCATCGAAGCATTGCAAGTGGTTCCGGAAAGCAAACAACATCTGCGCTCAGGAAGCTGAAGCCGAATTTCCACTTCCGGGTGTGTCAAATTAAAATGCACTCAAACGGATATGCAACCGACCTTTGTCACTTTTATCTTCCCTCCCCCCCCCAGCAATTTTAAACTTTTAAATTATGAAATGTGTAGAAAAATACACACACACACAAAGAGAGGAGACATCAAACTTGTCTCATACGTGGAGTGGACGATACAGTGAACACACATACATATCCACTTGAGAAGTAGTTACAACATTTGGTTACGTCTCCAAAATCATTGTGCACTATAATTTCTCTTATTTCTACTTCCAATAGCTTTGGCAGTTGGAGGGGAAAGAATCCAGTTCGATACGGGGGGGGGGGTGCGGGGTGCGCGCGCATATTTATCAAGGCTGGGATAAATGTAGCCTTTGCGCCTTTCCAGAGGTTCTCCCGGGCTGGTTCTCCGAAACTGGGGCTGCCAGTGTATATGACAATGTCACTCAGTTGTAGGCTGCTGCAGCTGCTTTTGCACTAGCCTGCAGAGAAACATTGAATCCACTTTGGCTATGACAGTCAATTTTACTGTAAAACACATTCACGTTGACACAGCATCAGTTTTCTGAAGCATTACATGCATGCAAGAATCCTCCCCTTCCTTACAGCCAGCCGTTTCGCTCTCTTCTCCTGCGAGCGCTTGCGTATATTACATGGCTAGTTCTTCAGCAACGTACGCTGGAAATGGTTTTCTGCTGTTCATTGGCGGACGCCATAAGCAGGGCGGCAAAGATGCTCCCTCTTAGCTTGTGTTGCATGAAGTCGCTGTGGCCCACTGGCTTGGCTCATTGGGGCAGAGTTTCCGTCTTCCAACCCACTGTGCTTTATATTCTGGAAATCATACAAAACTCCTTTTCTCTGTCAACTTGAAATAACAACAATAATAGTAGTAGTAGTAATAGTAGGCAATCACTTGTGACCGAGTAAGATTGTCTTCCAGGATAAAATTACAAAAGAAAATTATAAAAAGAGGAAATTGTAAAAAAATGTGTAGACTCCGGCGATGGGTCCGTAAGTGACTGTGGAGGCCAATTCTAGATCCACACAGCTTCCCACAGTGAGGACACAGGTTACCAGATAGAAGATGGTCCTGTAAAGGATTCATTTGACGTGCTTTTCGCTTAGCACGTTTATCCCTTTCACCTTGCACTGGGGCTTCTTCAAAGTCCATAGAACCTTTGTGAAAGGCCAACCTCCAGTTAGATCGTTCATGGGCCAGAGCTTCCCAGTTCTCGATGTTTATATTGCATTTTTTTTAGATTAGCCTTAAGAACATCCTTAAACCTCTTATACTGACCACCGATATTCCGCTTTCCATCCTTGAGTTGGGAATAATAATAATAATAATAATAATAATAATAATAATAATAATAATAATAATGACGACTATGGTGACTGAGAATGCACAAATGTTATGCCATAGAGCCGCCTTCTTGGTGCGACGGATAGTGTGTTGGCTGCGCACTCTTGTACTGGTCCCAAAAAGGAGCGCATGAGGCAAGCACAGCCAGTTCAACCTTTTAGAATGGGGGGAAAGATGTGCAGACGTCGAGAAAGCAGCAAACTATTGGTGGTCAGGGGAAGGGTGCAAAGATGTATTGGAAACCCCGAGCAGGCTGGATTTAGCCCTAGACCTGTGGTTCCCCATCCCTGAGTCCTAACCTGCCTCCCAGGTGATCATGTATCTCTGCAGCATCAGGGCCTTATTGGTGGTGGGGTGCTAGCCATTCCTCCACTTGCCCAATGGCCACACCACCCCCAGCATACTCTTTATTACTTGGATGGGAGACCCCCTCCTCTAGTTTCCTGCATTAAGCAGGGGGTTGGACTTGATGGCCTTGTAGGCCCCTTCCAACTCTATGATCTATGAATCATCTGTTGGTGAGTTTTCAACAGCAGGTTGGTGAACTTCCCTCACAACATTCGGCCATCCAGATCATCACACCAAAGAGGCTTTTTTTGTGTGATGGTGGCTGGAGATGAACTCCCCAAGCTGCACGCATTTATTATTTATTTACTTATTTATTTTTACATCTATAGCCACCTTTCCCCCCACCCTCCAAGGAGCCCAAGACGGCTTATTTGGTCCTCCTCCTCTCCATTTCATCCTCACAACAGCCCTGTGAGGTAGGCTAGGCTGAGAGAGTCAGTGACCGGCCTAAAGTCCTACCCAGTGAGCTTCATGACTGAGCAGGGACTAGAACCCGGACTCTCCTGAGTCCCAGTCCTAACACTCTCACCGCTGACGCCACACTGGCTCTCTAACCACGACGCCACACTGGCTCTCTCTTGTGGAAGAAATAAGAATGTAGTCCTGCCGCCACCGCCAGAAGAAAAAGAAATAACTTGGCGAAATTCAGATGTGTTGCTTTCCTCATGTGGGGAGAAAAGCTACTGTGGAAGATGTGATCTTGAAGTAGCCGCCTCAGTGGCATTACCAGGGATGGGTTTGGAACGTGTCTCCAGAGTTTCGCTTCTGCTGCGGACTCTTCTCCGGCGCTGTTGTCCTGTCAAGGCCCGTGTGGTATACTGGACAGCACTGGAGAGAAAGGGGGTTCAAGTAGGCGCTCAGCCGTGAAGCTCAGGCAGCTGATGTCAAGTCTTACGTTTGGCTGTGTTCTACAGAAGGCTGGGGGCGGCGGCGGGAAAGCCCTGTTTTGAGGCCCTTTGGGCAATTTCCTCCAGTCCTAGGCATCTTGGATTGAGAAAAGGCGCTCTGGAAATCCATTCAAGGAAGGTATCCCCCCTCTATCTTGTCGTCTCAGAGCAGCTTACGTTTCAGTTTAGCCGAATGCAAAATGCCTTCTAGATCCCCGACGGGTTCATAATCTCTAAGTAATTAAATGGCTTGGGGGATAAAAGAGGCCAAACGAATGTGAACGTGATATTTAATGGACATGAAGACCGGAATCAAAACAACAACAAAAGATGAATTAAAAATGTAAAATCCTTAAAAGAGACCCACAGACTCCTAGGACAGTAGCAGCAAGTAGCAATCCTCTCTTTCCCACTTAAGCTGTTCAACTCCAGAATGACTGATCTCCTCCACAACCTGCAGTATTACCGCGCGCATGACATAAAAAACACATGCACGTCCCAGCCAAACACCTGATGCATTCAGTCCTAGCCGCCGAATGGGCAATGCGTTTTGCAGGATGCCCTGTGCTGGCTAGCTCTTTGTCGAAGCTCTAGAATCGGAATGGGCAAAGCAGAGGCCAGAGCCGTGTTTCAAGTGCGGTGATGAAAGTGTCTCTGGACCATTGCCCAAGAAGGAGGGAAGGAGATCTTTGCTCCCAGGCATCGACACGCTCCTCTTCCTTCTGCAGTGGCCTCAATGGTGCAGAATCCATAGCCTGTGTCCCGCTGGGCTCCACTGTCTGGCCTGCTGAGCCTTGTGCTCCATCAGAGGGTGGGACTTGGGGGCTCCAAGTCCCACCCCTGGATGAAGTCCCCCCCTGAGACAAGCCCTGATGTTATCTCCAACCTGAGGTTGGAGATAACAGCTGGGATGTGGATGTAGATGCCAGGTGCCGCAGGAAGCCCGCAACTGCTAGCCCGGGGAAGAATAAGGCTTCTGCACCTCTGAATTATCGTGGCTGGATTCCGCCTTCAGTATCGGGTACATGCTTGCCTCGTTGTATACTTTTGCAGTGAATTCTTGAGCTTTTGTTGTTGTTGTTGTTGTTTTTAATGTGTGGCCGCACATGGTTATTTATTGATTAGATTTTATTTGTATCCCACCTTTCCACCAGGGAAATGGCACTCAAGGTGGCTTACAGTCATAGATAAACAGAAACTTGATGGGCAGAGCGATCCTATGGCCCACTAGGCAGCGATCCTATGGCCCCTAGAAGACGGGTCTCACCTCGGAGCTGAGGATCTGTGCTCAGGGCGTCCTCTCCCCCCTTGCAGCCGGCATGGAAAGAAGCGCACCAGCTGCTTCTCCGAGGTCCTATGAACGACCTTGGAGAAGGGGTTTAGGGGGTGTTCTGGGGGGCAGGGAAGGGAGGAGACCAGTTTTCCACCAGGATATGATGTATCCTGGCGGCGCCTCAACCTCCTTCCCTCCCGTTCTGAAGCAAATTTCTTTATTTCTTTATTAGATTTATATCCCGCCTTTTTTCCTGCAAGGAACCCAAGGCGGCTTACATAGTCCTCCTCCTCCCCTCCATTTTATCCTCACAACAACCCTGTGAGGTAGGTTAGGCTGAGAGTCTGTGACTGGCCCAAAGTCACCCAGTGAGTTTCATGGCCGAGCGGGGACTAGAACCCGGATCTCCCGAGTCCCAGTCCAACACTCTCACCACTACGCCACCGAAGAATAAAGCATCTTAAAAAAAAAAAATGTCATAAAATGCGAATGACCACAACACCAGAGTCAAACACACCATGGTGCAAAAACAAAGCAACAAATGCCGCCGCTATGCAAGCACATTCAGAATCTAAACCGGGTGGATGTTGAGTCCCTTTCAGCCTGAGGCCGAATTTCATTTTGGGGAAGCTCTCGGGGGAGGGGTATATCCCAGGGGTGGGCGGGGCCAAAGGCAAAAGAGGCGGAGTCAAATTGCAGCACATGGGCCATGCTGGCTGGGAATTATGGGAATTGCAGCCCAACACATCAGGAAGGCGCCAGGTGGAGAAGGCTGGCTTAGGGTGTTATAGGTTAATACCAGCACTTTGAATCGGAAGTGGACTGGTAGCCAATGCAGATCATAAAGAATTGGCCTAATGTGATCAAATCGGCCAATCCCGGTTAGCCATCTCGCTGCCCTGTTTTGGCCCAGCTGCACCGTTTCTGGACCTTACAGCTTTTCCAAGGCAGCCCCACGTATAACACATGGTAGTGAGTGATCCAAACATGAGGGTTCCAGGAACGTGGTGGTATATCAGCCTCTGCTCAATCCCGCTCGCGTGTGCCCCCGTGCAAGACATCTGAACACGGAGGTTTCCGGCTGGCCGTCATCACGAAAAGCCGCCGACGGACAGACCCGCCATTAATCCGTGTAAATCCCCATCATGGTCTGAGGCAGGAATGGGGGACTCTTCGGTATTTCGGTGCGGGGTGTGTGTGTCATAAAATGAAAGGATGATTTCTTGCTCGGATTGCGTACTGGTTGATTCTCGGCCCAAAATGTGTTTCCGGAACGGTTCTTTGATGCTGACTGGCATAGAGGGAGCCTCCTCCTTAACATGTCCGAAGGATTTGCAGTTTGTCTTTTTCGTTTGGCCAGCTTGTTGCGGTCTCTGTTGGGCACTTCGCTTTCTTTGGTAGGAGAATACTGGTGTGTTACGTTCTCGCCGTCTTGTCCCCCTTCTCCCCCCCACCCACCCCGTGTTGCATCTGTGGCCTGCTTAGATCTTAGCCTCTCTGTTCACTGCAGGCACACAATGGTGAAAGATCTGCAGTTAATTGCAGAGGGGATGCCCTTGTGAAAACTTCCTTCCTCCTCTTCCTCCTCCTCCTCCTCCTCCTCTTTTCAAAAAGTAGCCTGGTGACTTTATAGCACGGAACATGTTTCTCCATCCTTCCCTTTCCTGTGTGTGTGACTCCCTGTCTGTACCCTTCTCCCAACAGAACACGCCGGCTGTGTTTTTGGGGTGGTTTATCTTTATTTTATTTTATTTGTTTGTTTGTTTGTTTATTAATAAAAGGCAAAATGCCTTGGGGAAACAAAAAGGTCTTAATGGCTGGTGCTCGGTATCCTTGACAACAATCCCCAAAGAATATTACATTAGGGGCACGGGAGAACTTTTTAAAAAAATAAGTAATGGAATTCCGTCTCCGTGATGCTTTTAGTAGTCATTTCGGCCATGGTGCAGCGAGGTCATAAGCTGAGCGCGGTGAAGGGAGCCAGAACATGAAATGATGCTGAGAGAACGTCTGGGAGATGAGAGGTACAGAATTACAAGCGAAAGTGCAGGCCTGCTGAGGCAATTACAGCTTAATGGGGTCATTTGGAAGGCAATTGCCAGGGGTTAATGTAGTATGGAGAGATGAGGTGAGATTGAAGTGAAATTTGGGGCTGGGAATGTGTTAAGATGAAAGATCAGAGTGCAGCGGATTCTGCAAAGCGCAGGAAAAAGGTTTATAGCATGCAAAAAAAAAAATGGGGGGGGGAGAGAGGCAAAGAAAATAGAATAACTAGTAGGCCAGCTGCTTCTAAGTACGTAAATAAAACCACGGCGGGAACCTTTTTTTTAATATTTTGGTATCTCCGTTTGGAGCAGGTCTTCGTCCAGAAGGGGCGCGTTAATGAGGAAGAGTTGATTCGGTGTCAAAGTTCTCCCGCGGACAGACGGAAAGTCTTTGCAGCCCACTGAGCGCTGCCGTGCGTTTCTCCAGCACCGCCCCTGTCTTGAAAGGGATGGAGATTGCGCAGAAGCAGCACTTAGTGGATTGCAGTAAATATGCCTGAGGACGTCCCGTGATGAGGGTTCTTGTTCTCCTGCAGCCTCTCGAGAATTCTCAGCTGAGCTCGTGGCTCTTTCTCTGGTATGCTTTGGTATTTTCATGTTGTAAGAATCCGCTGTTTTGGAACTAAAAAGGGAGACACAGGCCCACATATATATATATTGATGTATTTTCAGTGGATTCATCACTTTATCTTTTCAGGCATTAAAATAATAACTCGCGAGGTGTCAAAATATTACGAGAACGTAAGCTAGCATTCGCCAAGTGTGGGTATTTTGGCGTGCTTAAATATTACAGGTGTTTTAAATTAAAAATGTCAAACCATGAAGGCATAATGGAAGTAATCTTTTTTGCTTCCTTTAAAAGAAAAAAGAAAAAAGCCACATAGCTGTAAGCTGTGTGCACAGCCTGTTTGGCCTGGAATGCAGAGCTTTCTCTCCTGGTGAAGGAGGGAAGTTCATAAGAATTCAAAGGACAAAGGAGATCATTATGCCTTGTTACCTCAGCTAGTTCATTACCTTAATTGCCTGGCGTAATCCAGGCTTGGAAGAAAACTCTGGGGCTTTAAGGAGATCAACACCGGCACCTTATGGCACAGAAAATGGAAACCCTTTCCTGTTACGACGGCTGCTGCCCCTCCCGGAGCTCTAAACCTTGATCAAAGGCTGAACTTTTCTTAAGGTCGGCCATGTGAAAATCCCCCTAGAGCTGTACCAGGCGCTGAACCGTAAGGAAGTGTAGTAGGTTGAGCACCATTTCTGTTTGAATGTGTGACCGTCCTGGATCACTGGCTAGTGAGAGCACATTATCATTCTCTCAGGTGAAATTTTAACATAGTTATGTTTAGCGAGGGATAATGGTCTCTTTGGCTCTGTGTGCACGGCACGGGCTGAAGGGGAACTCCCGGCATGCAACGCTGCCGCCAGGGCGTTTTGTGCACGCGAGCCGATGCAGGGCAGTCGAACTGAGCCAAGGCCTTGATTCGAGAACTGGGAAGCTCTGGCCCATGAGCGATCTAACTGGAGGTCGGCCTTTCACAAAGGTTCCATGGACTTGGAAGAAGCCCCGAGTGCAAGGTGAAAGGGAGAAACGTGCTAAGCGAAAAGCACGTCAAACGAATCCTTTACAGGACCATCTTCCATCGGGTAACCTGTGTCCTCACTGTGGGAAGCTGTGTGGATCTAGAATTGGCCTCCACAGTCACTTATGGACCAATCGCTAGAATCTACACAATTTTTTAACAATTTCCTCTTTTTATCATTTTCTTTTTGTAATTTTATCCTGGAAGACAATCTTACTCGGTCACGAGTGATCGCCTACTGTACTGTACTGCTGTTGTGATAATAAGTCACTCTCTCTTTGCTTTGATGTTTGGTTTCCGTGCAGCTCCCCAAGCGGGTTCTGCATCTGTATAGAGCAGGGCTCTCCAACCATGGGTCCCCCAGATGTTGCTGGCCTACAGTTCCCAGCATACCCAGGCAGCATGGCTAATGGCAAGGGATTCTGGGAGCTGTAGTCCAGCAGCAACATCTGGGGACCCAAGGTTGGAGAGCCCTGGTATAGAAGGACACATCTCTGGAACCTTCTGGAACGCAGGTGCTCCTGACCGTCTCCTCAAGTCGAGCACTGTGCCTCACTATGCGTGCATCGAGGTGGCGGGCTGAGTGCTGTTCTTGACCGCTGGGAAAGCAGCGGCGGTAGCTCTAACCCTCTTTGAGGTAATTACCTCAGCGAGCTTTTTCCTCTCAGCTTTTAAGGCGATGTTACCCCCTGCCTTTCTCTACCTTGGATTGTTACCCCCTGCCTTTCTCTACCCCCCCCCCCCAATTTAGTGTGGACAACATCCCTAGTTTTGTTTTGTTTTTGCTTCCTTTGTAATCTGGGAATAGATTTCCTCACTCACTTTGTGTCCTGGCCTTTCTCCAAGACGCACGGACCAGCGTTCCTGGGCCAGTCTCTCATCCAGAAACTGGCCAGGCCTAAAATGGCTCAGCTTCAGGGGATGGCGCCTCCAGACCGTTCCTTCATAAATACTGGAAATAATCCAGTAGAGTTTTGGAAGGATGAAAATAAATCAGGTTAATTGTAACCACATTGGGGGAAATTGTGTGTGTGTGTGTGTTTCCCTTCCTTCAAACTGTTAATTTTCTCAAGGCTTTTGGAGCTCTTAGATCTGGCTGTCCCGTCTGCTTGACCCAGTTTCCACCCTTAGTTGCATATTTTGGGCCTTTTAATTAAAAAAAAACACAACCCCAACAATATAGTAAAATGAAACTGTATGACCTTTAAAAACATGGTTGAGCTGCATTCATTTTATAACCATCAAAGCAACTCTTTACTGTTGTAAGGTAGGGAAAAATCAATGATGCAATCTTTTTCCTTTTGCCTCGTGCAATCCGTAATTGAAATGGAAAATCAAATGAACGGCTAACAGATAATTGTTTTATCAATATTCCTTGCCTGCCCTACAAGGGTCAGGCTGGAATGATCATGAGGCACGGATATGATGAGGACAAAATGTGAAATTGAACAGCAAGGAGGCAATAAATCAGACTTGACAAGAAAGAGTGACCAGCATGTAGCCTGTGTAGGCAGCTTTGGGGACACTTTTTGTCTCAGGTGTCTGCGCTGATTTGAAAATGTGAGAATATAATATTTGAAGCTCTACCCCTGGGTAAACAAGAGCGGACTATTTCGAGGCAGAGGCAGCATCAAACTGAACAGTCTGCGTTTCAAAATGCCGAAGATAGAGGGTGGGGGGAGAAATCACACTGTGGAAATAATGGAATATCCTGAGCTTGTAATAACCGAACATTCCTCATAGCCCCTTGGAGGAAGAAGAAGGTGGTGGTGGGGGGGAAGCCAGAGACACCACTATGCGCTTAAAGACAAAAGCCGTGTACACATTTTGGTATTTTCAGGTTTGGTACTCTGGTAGGATAATTCAGATTCCCGAAAGCCCAGTTTTTGTCTGTTCTTAACAAGTCCCAAATCCAGGTGGTCATTGAAATGGGGCACAAGGCAGCATGTATGTATTTTGCTTTGGTTCCCCCCCTCTTGTTCTTTTGTTTTCAAAGCTACTGAGCTTTCTTAGAGGTGGGCCAGAATTCTCGCAGGAATGAATCCTTCACTGTCCCCTCACATACATTCCCATGTTTGCGTTTTTGTTTTCCCAGTTTGGGACAAAGGTTTTGTCCAAATGCCCAGCCCAGTACTGGTTGGGTGCGGCATTCCAGAGACCTCTGGGTGACTTGGCTGCTAAATTGCAACGGTGGCCACGAGAGGGCACATGGACATTCCTATGATGGGCATAGCCAATGCACATATCCAACCAACACACGTGTTCAACATTTTTTTCAAGGCGGCAGCTTTTGTTTGTGTTTGTGTGTAAGGATGTAAAAGCAGACCTGTTCAATCAGACAAAAGGTCCAATCCTGTTTCTCACACTGGCCACCCAGGTGCCTGCAGAGGCATGAAGACCATTGCGGCTAACAGCCCTGTTCGGACCTCTCCTCCATGACCTTGTGTAATCCTTTTTAAAGGTATCTCAACTGGTGGCCATTGCCACATCTTGTGGCTTTGGAATGTCATACCTTAATTATGTGTTGTGTGACGGTCTACTTGTTCTTGCTGAAGCCAGTATTTACCAGGGAAAATTCCAGTGGGGAACTCTAAGAACATTTCCTAGCCTCCTGTCATCTTCTGGAAATAAGACTGTTGCTGTCATGGGTGGGTACTGGCGAGATGCCATCTCTTCTGCTCCTTTTGGACAGTAATCATGGGAACATATTTTCAAGTAGCGTTGAGAGCACATCATGCAGGACGCATGCTGTAAGCTAAGCAGGTATGAGCCGGGTCAGTGCTTGGATGGGTGACTGCCTGGGCTGCCCACAGCTGTTCTCCTGCATCGAGCAGGGCGTTGGACTCGATGGCCTTATAGGCCCCCTTTCAACTCTACTCTATGATTCTATGATTAGGGATTGACTACCCAGGACTTGCCTGTTCTCTGCTATTGGCATAATTTTGCAGACAGGTGTAAAGATAAGAACACAAGGAAGGCCCATCTCGTCCAGCATTCCGTTTCTCACAGTGACCAATCAGAAGCTGCTGGGAAGCCCACAAGCAGGAGATGAGGGCAATTGCCCTCTCCCACGTTTGTTCCCCATCAGCACTGCCTCCGATCCTGGAAGTCATATATAACCATCATGACTGGCAGCCCTCAGTAGCCTTCTCCTCCATTAATTTGTCTAATCCCTCTTTAAAGCCATCCAATTTGGCAGCCATTGCTACATCTTGTGGTAATGAATTCCGTCACTGAAGGATGTGCTGTGTGAAGAAGTGCTTCCTTTTATCTGTCCTGAATCTCACCATTCACCTTCATTTTGGCATTATGAGAGATCCTCTATCCAGTTTTTCCAGCCCATACATCTGTCAGGGATGTTGAAGAGTCCTTGGTCTCGAGTCACGAGTCTTTGGACCCGAGTCTCGAGTCCGAGTCCAAGTCCTTGATCCAAAATGGCGACTCACGAGTCACGAGTCACTCCCAAAGCTGACTCCACGAGTCCCTATTAAAATCAATGGGGGGGTTTTCCCAACAAAATAAGGCTACTTCAGATGTGTGGCTTAAATAAATTCTAGGCACAAGTGTGCCTTTTTATCTCAAAACTCTGCCACTGATTTTGACAAGAACAGACCAAGCATACAAACCCAAAATAACCAGGCAGGCAGAGGAGGCAGGGAACCCCAAAGCAGGCAGGCAGAGGCCTTTGTCTTGGACAATTCAAACTGTGGAACTGGTTAAGAAGAGACCAGGCAGGCAGAGGAGGCAGGGAACCCCAAAGCAGGCAGGCAGAGGCAGCCAAACCCAAAATGTCTGAAAGGTTGCATTTTAGGAAAATGATTTTAAAAAATAAACTTGGATTGTTACTGCAACTAGGTCCAGACAGCCCCTGCAGGTGGCATCAAGCAGGGATGTTGACAAGTCCTTGGTCCCGAGTCCCGAGTCGAGTCCTCGAGTCCGAGTCCCCATCCCTGACATCTGTAGCCTATTCCCCACCCCATCCCACCCTACTTGCCTTTTTTTTCTAAACTAAATAGCTAATGGTTTGTCAGCACGGTTCAGTTCAGACAGCACAATAACCCATGGTTCAACCACAACAACCCACGGTTCCAACGACAACCCACGCTCAACCCTTGAGTGTGGTTTATTGTGTTGTCTGAACCCAGCCATAGAGGGGTTGCTCCGGCTCCCTGATCATTTTGGTTGCCCTTCTCTGCACCTTTTCCAGCTCTACAATTTTATTTTATTTTTTTGAAATGCGGTGACCAGAACTGCACGTGGTATTCCAAGTGTGGTCACATCAGTTATTTGTATAAAGGCATTGCAACATTGGCTTTTTTTAAAATTTTTCAATCCTTTCCTGATGATCCCTTGGAATTCCCCTTTTTCACAATGCCCACAACACTCGGTTCATGTTTTCACTGAGTTATCTGCCACGACGACCCCAAGATCCCTTTCCTGGTCAGTCACTGCCAGCTCAGACCCCTCCAAGTATGCATGAAGGATTTTTGTTGTTGTAATGTGCATCACTTAAACACTTACTTAACTTGAGCCACATTTGTTGTTTTATTGCCCTTTCACCCCGTTTAGAAAGACCCTTTTAGTGCTCATTGTGGTTCCTTTTTGGTTTTTTGCCACTCTGAATTGTTCGGCGTTGTAAGCAAACTTTGCCATTCCACTGCTCATCCGTAACTTGAGGTCATTTATGAACAAGTTACAAAGCTCTGGTCCCAATACAGATCCTTGGGGGACCCAACTTCTTACATCCCCCCATTCATCAATATGTTCAATTATGCCTACTCTCTCCTTCCTGTTTAACTCATTAATGATTCCTTAGAGAACCTGTGTATTGTGCACTGAAGGAGACCTACATCCTCAAAACAAAACCCCCAATACAAAATCAACCCCTTCCCTTCCCTTTGTGTGTGTGTGTGTGTGTGTGTGTGTGTGTTTAACGCCAGAACGCTCTTTCTCATGCTTTGCAGGGGGATGGGTTTCCACAGAGGCCGTTGCATATATAAACCTCTCATACATTATCTTCTGCCATGGAAAAACCTTACCATCGGAATGGCAAAGGCTGCCATTTTCCCTCCATGCGTAAAGGGAGAACTGTCTATAACATTTACTACATGGGAAGACATAAGAACATAAGAAGAGCCCTGCTGGATCAGACCAAAGGTCCATCTAGTCCAGCATTCTGTTCACACAGTGGCCATGGGATCCCACAAGCAGGACATGAGTGCAACAGCACCCTCCCACCCATGTTCCCCTGCAACTGGAGTATATAAGCATACTGCCTTCGATTCTGGAGGTAGCATGTAGCCAACAAGACTAGTAGCCATTGATAGCCTTCTCCTCCATGAATCTGTCCAATCCAATCCCCCTTTAAAAAAGCTGTCCAAATTGGTGGCCATCACTACATCTTTTGGAAGTTGGATTTCATAGTTTAACTATATGCTGTTGAGACAGGAGAGTGGAACTCTTCTTGGGCTGATCCTCTTGTTTTTCCACCTTGATTATGTTAATGTCTGTTGGAGCTGATGAGGACCAACAAGTGTAATCTTGAGCTGCGGGATGCGCTGTCCATTCCCCGCCCCCTTAAAGAAGAAAAAGGAAAAAGTGTATCTGTTAAAAAAACGCCGCCCCCTTCATTGGAACTGCTATAGAGTGAGTGACTCCCCCCCCCTTGACATCAGGGTCTTTTACAGAACAAAATATCTCTGATCCTGTTTGTCATTTGACCCTGAATAAGGGGACTTCCGCTGGATTGTAGGTCTGAAATCAGATGCCAGGAATGAATAATTATGGGGCAAATGCTACTACTTCCATTTTTAGAGACCAAGTTCAGATGAGGGCAGGAGAAACAGCTTGGACACCTGGGCACTGGCTCCAGATTTTTTAAGACCCCCTTCCTGCACAGGCTTGGGGGGGGGGGAATGTCTGGCAGCTGGGATATTTCCTATCCTGGCTAGGCTGTCCAAATTAGATTTGCTTTTATGCAGCTGCATGTCATGGGTACCTAGAAAGCATCTGCCATTCTTCAAAACGATCTGCATAAACCTTTGGAGAAGGCATTCCTCTTCTCTCTCAGTGTGAAAATAAGTGGGGGAAAGGAGTTTGCAGATGTTGAAATGGGGGCAGAGGTTTGTACTGAGCGTTTTCCTGCGATTCTGCTTGCTGTCACTTTCACAAACCTGGGTATGGCCGGTTAACGCGTGGTGAAGTGTCCACAAGGGCTTGGATCTAAAGGACTAGTGAGTGGATGGAACATAAGGAAGAGCCCTGCTGGATCAGACCAATGGCCCATCTAGTCCAGCATTCTGTTCACACAGTGGCCAACCAGCTGTCCATGGGATAAACCCACTAGCAGGACATGGGAGCCACAGCACCCTCCCGCCCATGTTCCCCAGCAACTGGTGTACCTAGGCACACTGCCTCTGATCCTGGAGGTAGCAGAGCCCTTAGGACTAGTAGCCACTGATAGCCTTCTCCTCCATGTGTTTGTCCAATCCCCTTTTGAAGCCCTCCAAATTGGTGGCCATCACTACATCTTGGGGAAGTGAATTCCATAGTTTAACTCTGCGCTGTGTGAAGAAGGACTTCCTTATATCTCTCCTGGTTCTCCCACCAGTCAGTTTCATGGAATGACCCTGTTGGATTCTAGTAAGGTGAGAGAGGGAGAAAAATGTCTCCCTCCCCACTTTCTCCACACCAGGCAGAATTTTGTACACCTCTATCAGACCGCAATAGCCTCGCCACTTTCCCCAGCCCCTAAGCAAGTAGTGTTCCATGGCATACTGGATATTTTCTATCGAGAAAAAGTTGTTCCCTGAACTCTTGTGCAAGCTGGCAGAAGACTTCTCTCAGGGTGGCATCGTGGTGCATCAGGGCTTCCGTGACAACAGGGGTAGGCAACTTGTGGCCCTCCAGTTGTTTTCGCCTACAACTCCCATCAGCCTTAGCGAGCGTAGTCAGTGGTGACTGACAGTGGGAGCTGTAGGCCAAAACATCTGGAGGGCTACAAGTTGCCCACCCCTGCCTTCTAGTATGAAAAGCAGGATGAATAAGGGAAGACACAGGCTGTAGCATATCAACTCTAGTAGGCCATTAAAAAAAAGTCTTGAAAAGAGCTTGTACAAGGCCCTGTGCAAGAGCGAGCCTAAACAGATGAAATCCTCTGGATTTCGGCTCGGTCCTCTCACGCAGTGCCCTGCTGTTTTGGAAACAGCCTTCCCATGAGCGGAAGAGGCATTCCACCTCCAAAAGGGCACCTTTGGATCCAAGCCATTATTCGGTAGTCACGTTTCTCTGCAATGAGAAGACTCCCATATGCACCTGACACTGAGGGCTGTAGCTCATAAAACCTTATGCCACAGTAAATCTGGTGGTCTTTTAAAGTGTCGCCAGACTCTTGGTTGTATATGGATTTTTTGTTAGTTTCAAGGAAAGCATTACCCCTTGGATGCCCAGGGGGTGTTTTAGCAAAAACAAAATGGACTAAATAATATATATATTTAACTTTTTTAAATTGAATTTTCCAAAACAAAAACAAATTATATTTGGCTTCCGCCTCTTTGTCTGACAAAACATTACCAATCCATATCCAATCTAAGTTTTCTTTATTTTCACAAAAAGAATTTCTACCACCTTTACTAATATTCAAAAATCAAAACCTGAAGTTATTAAATCACCTTCCCTCTTCCCCAAAAAGTCCACCAGAGGTTTCCAGTCTTTCATAAATGAAGATATATCTATTTTTCTCTAATTAAACAAGTCAATTTCGCCATCTCTGCTAAGTCCAACATTTTCAACAGCCAGTCTTCTATAGTTGGTATAAGTTGCTGCTGCTTTCCACTTCTAAAAATATTTTTGATGGTGGGTGCTTTTAAAATTAATCTTAATAGGTTGGATGCAGACTTAGTCATACTTAGCGCAGATCCATTGAAATCGATGGGACTTGAATTAGTCATGACTGACTCAAGTTCCATTGTTTTCAGTGGGTCTACTCTGAGTATGACTAAGTCTGCATCCAACCCCATGTTATTTTTTAATTATTTATTTTACACCTGCAAGCGCTACTTTGCCGAGCAGGGGGGGGGGGGATATGCATTTTAAACAAATGATTTTCATTTCATTTATTTATTTCATTTCTATACCGCCCCACAGCCGAAGCTCTCTGGGCGGTTCACGAACAATTTTACTGCTTTGGTCCTTTTATAAGTCCATAGTGCAACTTTCCCCAACCTGGTGCCCTGCAGATGTGCCGGGCTACACAACCCCTATCATCCCCAGCCAGCATGGCATCATTGACCATGCTGACTGGGGAAGATGGGTGTTGGGTAGCCCAATATGCCTGGGGAGCACCAGGTTGGGGGAGGCTCATTTATTTATTTATTTATTTATTATATTTATGCCCCGCCTTTTTTCCTGCAAGGAACCCAAGGCGGCTTACACAATCCTCCTCCTCCTCCTTCTCTCCATCTTATCCTCACAACAACCCTGTGAGGTAGGTTAGGCTGAGAGTCAGTGACTGGCCCAAAGTCACCCAGTGAGTTTCATGGCCGAGCGGGGACTAGAACCCGGATCTCCCGAGTCCCAGTCCAACACTCTCACCACTCCGCCACACTGGCTCTCTATAGCAACGGAAGGGGAGGCGTCGTGCTTACAGAAGTCGGTTTCTGGACAGCAAACCCTTGTTTTGTCCTGCTTGCCTCATCAGTCCTAGCTTGGAGCGAAGGCTTCTAGAAAGGACATTCAGTAGAGTTGGGGAAAGTGCAGAAAAGGGCAACTAAAATGATCAAGAGGCTGGAGCAACTCCCCTGTGAGGAAAGGTCACAACAGCTGGGATTGTTTATCTTAAAAAAAAAAAAAAAAAAAAAGGTAAGTAAAGGGAGACATGATAGAGGTGTACAAAATTGTGCACAGTGTGGAGAAAGTGGATAGGGAGACATTTTTCTTCCTCTTTCATGATACTGGAACCCACTTGGGGGGTGTCATCCCATGAAGCTGATCGGCGGAGATTCAGGACAGATAATAGAAAGTCCTTCCCCGCGGCACATAGCTAAACTAATTCGCTTCCACACGATGTCGTGATGGCCACTAATTTGGACAGCTTTAAAAGGGGTTCAGGCAAATTCATGGAGGATAAAGGGATCAATGGCTACTAGTCCTGATGGATGGCTCTATGCCTCCTCCAGTATCAGAGGCTATATGCCCATATACACCAGTTGCTGGGAGAACATGGGCGGGAGGGTGCTGTTGCACTCGTGTCCTGCTTGTGGGTTTATCCCGTGGGCAGCTGCTTGGCCACTGTGTGAACAGAATGCTGGACTAGGTGGACCCTCGGTCTGATCCAGCGGGGCTCTCCTTATGTTCTAAAAGCAGTTGGAAGGCAAACATTTAAAAAGACTGTCTCATTAAATGGTTTGGCTGTGACGAGCACAAGGGTGCATTTCTCCCTTCTCCCCGCCCTTGCAATGTTTTGCTTTAAATCGGACTTGAGATGAGTTGCCTTTCCTTCCGGATTTGTCTTGCCGTGTGCCTGGTCACCCCTGTGCAGCCCTAGTGCAGATACCAAAAGCCTGTGGCTCACGCTGGCTCAGCTCGTCTGAGCGTGGAAAGCTAAGCGGGGTCAGGCCTGGTTATGACTTGGATGGGAGACCCCTCCTCTAGCTTCCTGCACTGAGCAGGGGGTCGGACTCGATGGCCTTGTAGGCCCCTTCCAACTCTATGATCTATGGAATCTATAGATCCCTTCGTCACCCGCCGTTCTTCCTAGATCCATACCTTGTTCGCCCTCCTGGCACGTGAGCCCTCGCCCAACGCACAGGAACCGATGTGCTGTTGTATTGTAGGGCTCCGTGCTAAACGCAGCACTCTGGATCAAGGACTGTAGAGTGGGGTTTGTTGGCTTCTCCCCCCCCCCCCGTTTCCCCCTTCCCCCTTGTGTCATTCTCTCTAATCGGTGTCCTTCCTGTCCTTGAGGCTGGCACAGTTTAAATACAAGCCTCTCCAATTTTATCAGCTGTTTAAAAATAGTTCAGGAGTGATGCTGAAGGACACCCCCCCTCCCTCTCACCCAGGTGCTCTGTGCTCGTTTTTGTTTTGTTTTTTTTGTTGGAAGTGCTGCCTTTCTGTTGCTTGCGCTGGGCCGCTGAAGTCCACCCCCTTCTGCAGAAGGAGCCTGGTTCGTTTTGTGCGTGTGTGTGTGTGTGTGTGTGTCATATACCCTTCGTCTGTCTCGGATGATGGTCGTGTGCATCCCCTCCCCTTCTTCCTTCGCTCCCTGGGGCAGGACGCCTGTACCAGCTGTGTGATCCTTACGCTCAGTAACTGCCTCCATAAAAATATTTGCTGAGCATATGGCGCATATAGGCATTCCAAATAAACAGCATAAATCCAGGTGTACGGGAGTGCCGCGGTTACAGTCCATCATACCATTAATGCTCTTTTCAGAAATGCCCAGAGTACGTCTTTCCACCATGGTGCCTAATGGCTCCAGAGAAGCTGTTTGAACTGTCAGGCTATTAATCTGCCTTTTTAATGGTTCTGTTCTATGGATGGATGTTTGTGGGGCTTGTTTTGGGTTTTTTTTTTTTTTCCCTTTCTTAAAAAATATTTTAACTACTGGATTTGCCATGGAGAGCCCCAGTATAAACACATGGGGTCGGCGGGGGAGGCATTCCTGAAATTCTAATTTTAATGGTGCTATATAAACTCCCAACTGTGACAAGAGGAGTAGTGGGTTCTGTCTCCTCTTCTCTCTCCCCCCTCCAAACACCCCAGATTGTGCCTCCTGGCTCTGATGGGGGCGCCGGGCTTAGCAAGCCATTGAGACCGGTCTTTTAAAAATCTCTAAATATATTTTGATGAGAGGGCCCAGATGCTGCTGCTGCTGCTGCTTCCCTGTGATTTGGGGATGGCTTTTGTCAGCTGTTCAGTCTCCAGGAAAAGGTTCGCTTTCCTCCGTGTATTCTTCCCCTGCCTCCCGGCTCCCTAGGGAAGGAGGCAAAGCTGTTGGAACTGGTTGCAAGAAGGAACTTAAGTGCACGTCACGGGGCCTGTAAGAAAATGTAGGGCTTTTTTTTTGTTTTTTTGCTTCTTTCTGACTAGTGACAATTGTCCATGCGCTCCCTGTCTTTAAAATGGGACAGGAGGCAAAGGGCCGGCTGTGCCACAAAGCAGTGCTGTTTCGGCCCAAATAGCCTTGAGACAGTGCAAAATTCACCCCTCTGTTTTCTTATCCATCTGCTGTCATGCAGAACTGATCAGCCTTGGAAGCTATCCATACGTGAGATCAGGCAGATGGGAACAGGAGGCAGAGCCTTCTCAGTGGTGGCACCAGCACTGGGGAACTCCCACTCCTC
The DNA here is from genome assembly GCA_021292165.1 of Shinisaurus crocodilurus. Lineage (NCBI taxonomy): Eukaryota > Metazoa > Chordata > Lepidosauria > Squamata > Shinisauridae > Shinisaurus > Shinisaurus crocodilurus. Next base: position 10,117,286 of record CM037891.1, read on the forward strand.
ACTAGGCTCCTTCTATTTCCATCTTGCTATGGATGGTAAATACCTTAAAAAAAAAAAAATTCAAGCAAGCTTTTAATTGGGGATCTGCTTTTGTACAATTTTGCTACCTTTTGATGTTTTGCTTGAGCAGGGGGGTTGGATTCGATGACCTTATAGGACTCTTCCAACTCTACTTCTATACTTTTTCTTCTTTCGCTAATGGGAAGGGCCATATCTCAGTGGTAGAGCACCTGCTTTGCATGCAGAAGGTCCCAGGTTCAGTCCCTGGCATCACTAGGTAGGGCTGGAAATATTCCTGCCTTAAACCCTGGAGAGCCGTGGCTGCTGGTCAGTGTTGACAATACAGTACTGGGCAGAATGGACCCTGGGTCTGAATCAGTATAAGACACTCAGCTTCCTATGTTCCTGATGGGTGTATTATTTTATTGTTTGAGTATGTTGTTGTTGTTGTTATTATTATTATTTAGTGTAAGGTGCTTTGGTTATTCCTTCAATAGAAAAGCAAGATGCAAATACTAAATAGGTGACCCATGTTACTTTATTTTTCATTGCTTCTGAGCAAACAGTGTAACACCACTTTCATCCTGGGATTTTGCAGGAAAGACTTGCACTGAGCAACTTAGGAGAGAGATGCAGGCCATTCTGGGATGCCTGGCAAGCAGAGAAAAGGGAGTTAGAATAATTTTGGCAGTGTGTGTTGGTTTGGTTTGAGGGGTGGGGGGTTGCTTGGTTGGTTGGTCCTGAAACTCTATTGCAAGTTTTCCTGTTGGCTGTTCCTCTTCCAGTCTGTGGCAGGAAACACAAGGTGGGAGAGAGCTCTTACTCCATTCAGTCTTGTTTAGCAAAATGGCTTGGAAAGAGGGGGATGTTTCTTCTCTTAGTGCTTTTCTTATGCTCCGTTCTGGCTTCTGCGACTCGATTGCACAAATGCAGTTCCCGAAGCCTTTTATCGCCCATCAAATAGCCACAGGCCTATTTGATGGGCGATGGGCAGGAAAAGTCCACCACTTCAATCCTGCCTGAAAGGCCTGGCTGGCTTGAGTACTAGGAACAAGAAGATACTGGGGCCATCTCCTTTGCAACTGGCCATTGCTGACCATAGGAAGTGGAGTGGGCAAGAGTCTTGATTCCTAAGCAGAGACGATCTGAAGGCATGATGGAAGTCATTTCCTACTGATGCAGATGGGTAGCGGGCAAGAGGGATATCTCCGTGATCAGGACGTCACTCAGAGTTCTTCTGCCTTACGTGAACATTCCGCAAGTGAACCTGGCATTGGAAAGAGATTACAATCACAGAACCCTTGCAACGGTGAGCCAACAGTCTAATCCTGCAGAGCTGCCTCCTCCAACCTCCAGATGTTTTGGACGACCAACTCTTGGTACTCCTGACCGTTGGCCATGCAGGCTGGGGCTGATCGGAGTTGGAAGTCCAAAACATCTGGAAGGCACCAGTGCGACGACACGGTCCCTTCACACTAGGACCAGGCGCACAAACCCTTCTCAGGCTATGCATCAACACTTAAAAACCTGAGGGGAGGGTCAAAGGAATCCTTTCCCCTACCAATGAGGGAAAAGATTAATACAGGTCATTAAGGATCTATTTTAAATCTATGATAGTGTGGGTACAAAGGGGTGTGTGTGTAGATTTAACGGTAATGCAGGTTAATAACGCCAAGCTGACAAAATAAAAATAAGTTTATTTTAATTCTCAAAATCTTAGTTCCAGAAAATAACTTTAAACCTGCCTACACCAAACACTTTGTAATTAACCTAAGTCCCTATAACTCTAAATACTTTCACTCCTCAGGCAAGCACTGATTTCTCTCAAAACTCCTGACAAACAAGACACGAATAACTCAACTAACCTAACTCCCCAACTCCCAACACACCCACACAAACACAACCTCAACACTCCGACACCCTAACCCGACTAACTCTGGCATCCCTCAAACACTCCTTATATACTCCTCACCCCCACCCTTTCCAAGACATCACAAGCCACACCCACTCAGTTCAACATTCTATACTCACTAAACATACTAATGCAGACATACACCAGGGAACTGAATTGTGGGGTTACGCCACAACCAGGTTGGGGTAGACTGTTCTACGGTGTTTCCTCGGGTCCCGCTCGACTGCCGTGTTTAGGAACAGAAGCAGACAGCGCCTTTGTCTTCTGACCATAACCCTTTGCAAAAACTCCTGTCGTGTGCCTTAATAGGGTGGTGTATGAATATAGGACAGCCTATGTTCCAATGTGGTGCCCTCCAGATGTGATGGACTCCAGCCCTCTGTAAGGCCCGGGGCGTGGGCGGCAAGGGATCAGGGCTGGAACGCCAGGGCCGGGGAAGATGGAGGCGGAGATAGACAGTAGGCCCAAGGTTTGGCATGGGTTCCGGGCAACAGTCCGAACAGGGGGCAGAGGCAGAAGGCAAGCAGAGTCCAGGCAAGGGTCAGAGGCAGAAAAACAAGTCAAGAGCAACAGAGTCCAAACACGTATCAGGCAGAGCAGGGGCCAGAGGCAGGAGCATAGGTCGAGATCGGTCACGGGTCAAACACAAGAGAGGCAAAGCAAGGATCAAGGTTGGTTGCTGGAAGCAGGAACCGGCTGCAGACAACACTGAGGCCAACACTGGGGTTGAAGGCAAACTGCCGCTCTTATATAGGTCCTTCTGGCTGCTCCCAGCTGGGCCGCACTAGCTGGCCTGAGAGCAGCCAGGAGCAGGAGGCTACACTCTGCGAGTGACTAGAAACACTGGGCTCGCTCCTGCAAGGAGGTATCTTCGCCACCAGGTGGAGCTGTGGCGCTACCCTGGAGGAGCGGATCCTGACACCCTCATCATTCCCAGACACCATGGCTGCCTGGGGAATTTTAGGTATTTTGGCCCCGCCCCCTTTCGTCCCGCCCACCACTGGACTTGTGGTCCCCAAGAGCTTCTCCGAAATGCAGTTTGGCCCTCGGACTGGAAGAGGTTCGACACCCTGCTCTTCAGAGTGCCAACGGATGAACGTGAGCAAACGCAGTTGCAAGTGCTTGGGCCTCGTGACCGTTGGGCATTGAGGATTAACGGCTCACCTCTGGTACTTGTGTGTGTATACCAAGCAGTGGATACGTTTGGATTTTGAGAAGGAATACCACACAACGCCACCTAATGCGCGCTGATTTACTTATCTTTTTCATAGATTCCATAGGTCATAGAGTTGGAAGGGGCGTACAAGGCCATCGAGTCCAACCCCCTGCTCAGTGTAGGAAACTAGAGGAGGGGGTCTCCCATCCGAGTAATAACCAGGCCTGACCCTGCTTAGCTTTCCACGCTCAGACAAGCTGAGCCAGCGTGAGCCACAGGCCTGGCGCCAAGAAGGGATTCCTTGTTCTGTGTCCACCCCGGCCGGCCGCCAGGTTCTGATGTAGCACGGGTGTGTGGCAAGGATGGCTTCTTGGACTTCTCGAATGTGCGTTACTTTTGCCTGCAGGATGCCAGGTGGGGTGATATTGTGTCTTTATGCATTAGTTGGAAGTCTTTTCTGGGCCGAGAAATGCAATTAAGGGCAATGAATCCCCTCTCTGTTGACAAGGGCGATCCGAGGATCTGGCATCCTGTCTGCATAGTGAAGAACAAGCACTATGTGTTACCAGGATAACTTTGCTCTTGGCATGCTAACATTTCCTAACTCTCAAGGTGCTTGTGATGTGAGTGTTTTTTTTCAGGGAATGTTGTGATCACAGATTAGAGCGGACTGAAGGAGGATGGCTTCTTGGGTTTTTTAAGGTTTGGGGTTTTTTTTTAAACAGTGAAAGAGGTTAGTGTTAAGTCAACATCAGGAGTTAGTTTGGAACGTATTTATGGCAGCCAAAATATTAATAGCCACAAAATGGAGAAATAACAAGGGACCTGCTCTTAAATGCTGGTTATTGAAAGTCTGGGAGATCATGACAATGGTAAAATTAAGAGAATATGTACAAATAAGAGATGGGAAGAAGAAAGAAGTCATTTCCCCCACCCACCCAATAACTGGAACCCTTTTTGTCAAGTCTGTGAATCAAAAATACAATTTGGATGTTGGTCAATATGAGACAGATTAAGGGATGGGGTGATTTGAAGGTGAGGTGTACGGTTAAAATAGGATTAAATTTATGTATTGATAGTAATTAAATAGTATCCGTGGTATTTTTTAAAGCATTATATAGAAGCACTAGTCACATGACTAATCATATATATTGGAATATAATTACCAATCTTGTAAAATCTGGCTGGACTTACAAAATTTACCAAGAGGTATTTGTGTTTTTATAGTAAGTAATAAAATTAGAAGAGGAGGAGGGAAAATTCCAAGGAAGCAGGAAAAGATTGGAAACATTCCTGCACTGTGTACACCTTTCAGCAGTGTGCCAAGCCCTCTTCTTGGTGCTGGGTCGTTCCCCTATGTTCCATCTAAGGTGGCCACCAGTCCTCTTTTACAGAGGACAGTCCTCTGTTTGAAGAGCTGCAAGGGCACTGTCCCCCATTTTGAAAGCATCCTCCCTTTGAAGGGCTGTCCAGCCCAAGTCCAGTTTAAAGCTCGAGAACCATCCGAAGGAAGACCTTGAAGAGCTAAATTTGCAATTTTTAAGGCTCTGTAGGGGTTTGCCACTGAAATATTTTGCTGCTGCATGGGACAAAACGGCTGCGAGGAGGGTGATATCAGACCATTCCTAATAAACTAGTTGGAAATCATTCAACTGAACTCTGTAGCGACTTGACCAGGCCCACCCAGTGAGCTTCCTAATTTGACAGGGGATCCAGAACTGAGGTTGCTGTGTCCAAACCCAACACGCTGGCCTGATCAGAGCTGGGACCGAAGGAGGCTGGTGACTCCCAATGTCAGCGGGGCTTCATATCCACTCCAGGTTTTAGTCTGAACCTTAAAGGAACTATCCATGGTGCCGAAACCTATCCCTCAGGTGGGTTCGGCACCATGGATAGCTCCTTAAAAGTTCAGAGTAAGGTCCAGAGCAGATATGCGGCCCCACCAACATTAGAGTCACCAGCATCCATTGCCTGGGACCCCTTCCTTTAATCCCAGCCTGTAATATGGGAATTGCTACACCTTTATCTTTCCTCTTCTCTTAACACTAAAAAGAAAGAGGGAATAGTGGTGGAGCCTCCGGTGTCACCCCCTCGTAGGTTATAACCCATGAGTTGAAGACAAATGCTCTTCTCCAGAGGTGCAGAAGCTCAGGCCCAGGGGCCAGATCCAGCCCTCCAGAGTTCCTGAGATGGTCACACCCCTTTACCCTGACCACACACCCTTTTCCCCAATCGTTCGGTGGTTTCCCGGCTTTTGTGCAGTTCCCCCCCCCCCCCATATCCTAAAAGGTTGAAATACCTCTGCTAAGGCTTAGTTCCTGGCAGTAAGAGATTTAAGCCAAAATAGGTTGGTATTTTGTCCCCACCTCTTTTGCCCTTGACTCCGCCCGCCACTGCAATGTGGCCCCAGAGAGCTTCTCTGAAATGGAATTTGGTCCTTGGGCTGAAAGAGGTTTAGCACCCCTGCTCTTCTCTCTGTAGTAGCTGTAGGGATGAAGATCAAACCAGGTTTAGATAGAATGTCCGCACTTTGGTGATGGGTGAATTCTTCTCCCCCCCCCCAAAAAAAAACACCAAGCACCTTCCAGGCACAAATAAAATCATGCCATATTTGCTTTCATTTTAATTTTTGTGATGCTTTAAGAACAACTCTGTCGGTGCTTCCAGGTGTATCTCTCCTTGTGCTTCCAGTCAAAAGATATTGTGTAGCTACTCTGTCTTCTCCTTAACTGGTGTGTGTGTGTATGTGTGTGTGTTGGTGTAATAAAAGAAAAAGAAAAAAGGAAGGGAAAGCGAGTAAACATGGGCAGGTTATTTTATTTATTTATTTATTATATTTATAGCCTGCCTTTTTTCCTGCAAGGAACCCAAGGCAGCTTACATAATCCTCCTCCTCCTCCTCCTCCTCCTCCTCCTCCCCATTTTATCCTCACAACAATCCTGTGAGGTAGGTTAGGCTGAGGGTCAGTGATTGGCCCAAAGTCACCCAGTGAGTTTCATGGCTGAGCGGGGACTAGAACCCGGATCTCCCGAGTCCCAGTCCAACACTCTCACCACTACGCCGCACTGGCTCTCAGAAAGCAAAAGTCAAGGTTACCAGTGGAAGACCATATCATCTGGACCTCCCTAAAATTCTGGGAATGAGGCAAGGCAATTGAATGATCAAAGCCTTGTCTGGAACAGCATCTTCTATGTTGGTCTTGCATTAGGTTGGCCTGGGATTTTGTTTTCAAACATTAATTCTTGGATGATACAAAATGTTCTTAATTGACAAGCATTCTAGATCTTGTATGAATTAGTTTGATGGAACACAATGTTCTTTCTAGTTTGCGTTCTCCACCTCTTTCCTTTGTATTCAACAAGCTTCAGCAAATGCATTGTGTTAACTTTTCGAAGGCTTGTAAAACACACACACACACGGACACACACACAAACCCCCTGTTAATTAAATAAAACAAACAAAAACCAAACTGTTGCACCAAAACCAGCCTTCTAAATCAAGCTAAAAGTCTCTTCCCATTTTGCTCGCCCGTCCGCCTTGCAGGGGCATTGACAAAAATATGAAATTGATTTGGTTGAAGGGTGTTAAAGAGCCGACAGCCACATGTCACAAACAATGAATGGCTGCAGTGTTGAAAAAATCAATAGGGAGGTTAAAGCTGGTCTTGAGGAAGACTTGGCAGACTGCTCTGTTCCAGGAAGAGATCTGTCTTCTGGCCTTGGTTGCATGATCAAAAGGAAAACTGGATAGCTTTAATGAAGGAAGATACTGTAAAAACTGACAACAGAAATATAGACACCGTGGTAAACTGCAGTGCACATCAGCAAGAGCAGTTCTTAGATACATTTTTCAGTCCGGAAAAAAATAATAAAAATCTATCGGTAGAGTTGTCAAGGGGTGTGTGGGTTGGTGAGTGGGGGGAAATTAGCACACACACGTCCCCCACTTTCTTCGTCTGGGCTGCGATTACAAATGCATTTGCATGGGGGGTAAACAAAGGTTCGCGCTGTGCGTTTGTCGAACATCGTGGCAAATGTATAGGGCAAAATAATTAGCATGTTAATTAGCAAACCATAATGTTTGCAAAACGTGCAGGTCTAAAACGTCGATAGCGGTTTCGTTGGTCGGATGTAGCGTTTGCAGGAAAATTGTTGTTGTTTTGGAGGGGCGGGTGGGAAGTTAACAATTTTTTTAAAAGTCTTGTTTTCGCATACCGCATTTCCTAGTTCTGCTGGAAAGTCAGAACCTGTGTCGCAGATGCATTTTCTGGCAAGATACTTTTTGGGGTCCATGCTTTCCACGAAAAGGGGACCGGGGCAAGGTGCACTGTGTCTTCAGAAGTATTTGGATGGATTTGGGGTGCGACACACTTTGTCTGTTTCTCTCTCTTTTTCTTATTTGCTCAAGGAATACGATTGACCGGGTATTCAGGGCTCAATCTTAGGCAATACTCACCAAAAAACACTGTATTAAACATGTGCAAATACGCCCATGCATTTCACAAGACTGTGTAGGTTCCCTTGTCATTTGTCAGATCTAGGGAAATCTTTCTCTACCCCCCCCATCCTCTTTTTTCCCCTCCTCCTAGAAAAATGAACTCATTACTTTAAAACTCCCTAATGCCACATTCAGCTCAAACAGCGAAGATGATAACCTGTTTAAAAAAAAAAAAAAAAATCAGGAGGGAGAGAGAGAGAGAGAGAGAGAAGTCATCTGGCAGGTTTTTCTGCAAGTGGACGCCGTAATAAAAATGCCCCCTACTTTGTCGGGATGGTATTTGTAGGGCTTCCGCCATATGTTACTTTCCTTTTTAGCTGGGATTATGCCATCATTATTGCTGATAAAAGCTGTTTACTGCCTTGGCAAAGGAATGATGCTTGGAGCAGTTTTGGAAACTGCTATTCAGTTTACAGCAAAGTGAGTCTCCGTGCCAGATGCTGGATCCTGGGCCTTTTGTTATCTTTCCCCCATTATTGGATTTACTCATTGGCAGTGTCTCCTTTTTTTCAGCTTAACAATAGCCCATGTTGCTTTTTGTTTAAATACACTTTTATTTTCAGGAGGTTAATTCCAGGCCTGTTAGATCTCTGGAAAGCGGTTTGGGCTTTGTTGTGCGGTGTCTCTTAAATCGATGCTTTCCAGGAGCGTCGCTGGTTAATAACCGGCACCGGGCGCTCTCCAGGATGGCCTCGTTCTGTGGGACCAGTGCCAAGGATGCTGCTGGTTTATCATGTGGCAGCCATCGTACTGTGAATCCTGGAATCCACCGCATCGAATTCCTGAGGATCCGGTGTTTCATTTGGCCAGAAACAGGTTTCCTGTTCTCCTGGCTTCTGGGAAGCCTTAAAAAGATGGCGGCATCCGCTCAAGGTTCTGAGCTTGCAGGGAACTGATGCTGTTTAGGGACGAAGCGTTTAGGGACGAAGCGCGTCAAAGCTCACCTCTTTGTAGTACAGTGTTTCTCAACCTTGGGTCCCCAGATGTTTTTGGCCTACAACTCCCAGCATGCCCCAGCCAGCTATGCTGGCTGGGGCATGCTGGGAGTTGTAGGCCAAAAACATCTGGGGACCCAAGGTTGAGAAACACTGTTGTAGTATGTGTAGTATGTGGCTTACGCTGGCTCAGCTAAGCAGGGTCAGGCCTGGTTATGACTTGGATGGGCGACCCCCTCCTCTAGTTTCCTGCATTGAGCAGGGGGTTGGACTCGATAGCCTTGTTGGCTCCTTCCAACTCTATGAATCTATGAAATCTATGTTGCAAACCAGTGTTCTCTCAGCCTCTCTCTCCCCGCTAGGGTGGCCAGGTGTCCTCTATTTGAAGGTGTCCTCTATTTATTTGAAGGGCTTCCCTGCCCAATCCCAGTTTAAAGATAAAGAACCATCAGAATTCTTGTCCGTGCACAGGTAGCACCTGGATAGAAGACTTGAATTAGGCAGGCACACAGGTCCCCTGGTCACATAGTCTTCCGCGCTATGTTGAGATATACTGTATTTCTGTCTAAATGATAATTATTTCTAAATGTGGCCCTGTACATATAAATTAGCATAAATTAGCATTATGCATATGATTTAGCATATGCAAATGTCATGGTGCTAAGTGTCCTTTTTTTGTTTGGTTTTTTTTTTTGGTGGAGCAGTTCCTCCTTTTTGGGGATTCAGAAGTGGCCACTCTACTCCCCCACAATATGTGAATAAGAAGACCGGCCTACCTTATGAGGCTGTTGTAAGGATGTGAAGCTCTTTGAACCCCCTGCCGTTCCCTCAGTACTGTTTTGTTATTTATAATTAAAGTATTAAAGAGAATGTATAGAGATCAAGAAATTATAAAACACATAAAATGCAGAAAAGCAGAATATTTTGGTCGTATAACGAGAAATGAAAAATATAGACTGTTGCAGCTGATTATACAAGGGAAAATAAACAGGAAAAGAAGTGTAGGAAGGAGGAGGAGGAGGACGAGGACGAGGACGAGGAGAAGGTGGTCTTGGCTAAAAACCCCTTAAAGAATAGTTTGGGGGCAATACAGTACCATTGTCTAGAGTGGCCATATCTGAAGACTGTTTAGCCATGACGATGTCCAACCTCTGGTAGGAAAAGGATGGGAATAAGAAGATATATAATTATTTGATTCTGCATGGGCTGACCTGCTGTAAGAAAGAACGCCTTCCCTCTTTGCAAACACTTTTCATTCGGATGTATTGCCTACCATGATTTCTCTGTCGCCCTGACCCAGAATGTGCTCTGATTCACATAAGCGAGCCTTCCGTGTTTGGTTTTGCCCCAATCGACGGAGGGAGCACATCTGCGCATATACAGGCATGCCTGCTGCCCCACACGCCTACTTTCTCCATCAGTGCTGTGCTTTCAGGAGCGGGAGCCTTGTGTACACAACAGAGCACGCCTGCAAGGATAATGTCCAATTGGGCACCAAAATCGCCTTTTCAAGTATTGGGCTTTCTCCCAGGGCTAACTGACATCAACGGCCCTGTGGGCAAGAAGGAGGAGTGAAGGAGGCAGGAGGAGGCAGAGGGAACATCAGGGCCTGCTCCAGCTGGACTGCCCCCCCAAAAAACCCTGGGAGATGAGGGGGGGGAGGCAGGGCCACAGGGAAGCCAGTGTTTATGTGAATTGTTGCAAACCGCCCAGAGAGCTTCTGCTATTGGGCGGTATATGAATGAAATAAATAAATAAATGGGAGCCTAAGCCACACAGGTAGCGGCATCTTCTGTGAACTGTTGCAACCTCTGCGGATTTGACCTGACAAAGTAACGAGGAAAACAGAAGCACTTCGGTGCCTGCTGGATTTATTAACCAGATAGTTAAAAGAAAAAAAAAAAGAGCTACACTGACGGTGCCAAACATATTTTGCTCTCAGTTGGTGTGACTTTTATTTATTTAGTTATTTCTTTTAGTTTTTCTGCCCATGGAGGTTCAAGGTTTTTCTTTTCCAGAAACTATTTCCGCTCCCCTTGTATTCTGCAGCGGGTGCCTTTTGGGGCCACGTCCGTCGCAGCCAGCGGCCGGTTTTGCCTGTTAGTGTGATCGCATGTGTTAGTTGCTCATTGGTGACTCTGCATTCCTAGGAACTTTCAGGATTGTGGGCAGGGCCTGTGGCTCACGCTGGCTCAGCCTGTCTGAGCGTGGAAAGCTAAGCAGGGTCAAGCCTGGTTATCACTTGGATGGGAGACCCCCTCCTCTGGTTTCCTGCAGTGAGCAGGGGGTTGGACTCGATAGCCTTGTAGGCACCTTCCAACTCTATGATCTATGGAATAAGAATAACTGAGCTGTAATAAAGAGGAACTCTTCCTTCTTAGGGCTCTTTATTGGTCAACTGGCTTTGGGCGGGGCAGTCCTTCAAATAGAGTGCAGTCCTCTGACAGCCCTTCCCATAGAGCACTCTCCTCTGATACATGACCGCTCTATTTTGCACCCATGTATGTATGCTAGAGTCAAGATGCATCCCTCCCCACTTCAAGGTTTTAGGGCGCAATCCTATGTATTGTGGACAGAAATAAGTCCTACAATTCCCAGCAAACCCCCCCCCCCCCCCAGTCCAGCATGGCTGGCTGGCGGATGCTGGAAGTTGTCGGACTTATTTCTGCCTAAACATGCATTAGGATTGCGTCCTTAATTTCTAACGATCCAAGGGCGGGGCTGAACTTAATGAACTATCCACTGATTCTCTGTGTGTATGTATTTGACGAATACCCAGCCCTTTAACGGGTCCTTGGGGGCAGCTCACCAAAGCTTAAAATGGCAATAAAAGCAATTTTATGCTTTTATTTTATGTGCAGGAAAAGGAAAAAGTTTGTGCCGAAATGAAAACAGAAGGATTAAAAACACCATTATAAAAGCAGCAGAATAAAACACACGCACACCCACGCATCACGAAAACCAGGATTTAAAACTTGGGGAAATAGCAAGGTATTCTTGGCCCGGCACAGAAATGGCTTCACGGTAGGTACCCTGGGGAGAGCTTTGCACAGTTGGGGTGCCACCACCAAGTACGCCCTCAGTGCGCTAGCAAAAATCCCGTGCTTACGGCATTGTCAAAAGGCACCCCCGATATCTCCCATGATCAGCAAAACAAGGGTAAAATGGGGCCAGGGTTTGTTTTTTCTGTGGACAGATACCAGAGAATAGGACGTGTTCCTACTAAACAGGGAACATTGGAGGGAATGAAATGGGAACACATGGAAATTAACTAAACTTCCTTCCTCACCACTCCGTGTCCTTTCCTAAGCTTGTCAATATAGCCCCAAATAACTTATCACAGTGGTGGGCAGACTTCAGGTTTGAAGGGTCTACAGTAAAACCTTGGATTGCAAGTAACTTGGTCTGCGAGTGTTTTGCAAGACTAGCGAATTTTTAAAATAAATTTTAACTTGATAAATAAGCGACGTCTTGCAATACAAGTACTGTAGTACGGTCAAGAAAAATGAAGACTTTACACTATCATTCTTTATTGCAGCTTAAATTAAAAATATGTGTACAAATTTCTTATGGTGAATTTCGCTTTGATATACAAGTGCTTTGGATTACAAGCACAGTTTCCGGAACGAATTATGTTTGCAATCCAAGGTATCGCTGTACTTTGTTCCTAGAACCCCGAGATCCACCAACATGCCCTTTGCCTGGTGCAAAAGGGCATGTACTTAGAATTCTGGGCCCAGGAATGTGTTTTAAATCTTCCACACAAAAATCCACTCTTGACTAACCCCTGCCCCAGCTGTCTTTATTTTAGCAATATAAATTTGGAGGGTGGTGGTGGTGGTGGTAATTTTGTTGTTGCTACTGTTAAACAACGGAGAGTTGGAAATCCTTGGTCAACTACTACAGATTGCCAAAAGATCCTGGCCTATCTTCTGCCCGTACCTGGAGGAGCCAGTGATATCCCCTTCCCAACTGCCGAAGTAACTTATGGACCCCCCCCCCTCTTGCTGTAATGAGTGAATGAAATGATAACAAGATTTTCAAGTGCCCACCCCTGACTTATCGTACAAGGTAGTGAAGATACAAGAAACGAACCTCATATGTTAACGGTTGGGGGAGTTGGCAGTAAATGCTAGAATGGAAAAGTTTGCAGTGTAAGTCTTCGCATCCGCACAACGGTTCTAGGAATTAAGGCTCACTTTCTTCAAAGGCTGCGGTCGCCCCGTGTTTTCTAAACAAATCTTTCGTTTCCTTTTAGGACTAAGCCCTCCAGTTAATCTAGCCACTGTGAGTTTATCTGAGGGAAAGCTAGTTGGTGGCAATACATAAGCTTGAGAGAGTCAACAGATATATTTCCCCCCCCCCCTGCAATTCACTGGCACAAAGTGTGGTTATGACTGCTACTGCCCTTGAGTTGGGTGGCCGTATGTCGTCTTTTACCGAGGACAGTCCTCTGTTTGAAGGGCTGCTGGAGGACTGTCCTCTGATTTGAAGATTTTCTCTATTGGAAGGGCTGTCCCGTCCAAGTCTGGTTTAAAGATAAAAGAACCATCAGAAGGAAGAGCCGGGCCTTGAAGCTGCTCATCAACACCAGACTGAGAACAGACTGAGCAAGGCACGCAGGTCAGCTGGTCACTATGGTGAGATATATTGCATCTCTCTTTAAATTATAATAATAACAATGTCTAAATTTGCACCTATACATATAGATTAGCATATGCAAAGTTTATGCCAACTGGCATCTTCTTCTACCCTCTTTTTTGGCAATTCAGAAGTGGCCACCCTACACTTGAAAGAGAATTAGATAAGTTTGTGCAGGAAAAAGGACCTATTGATAGCTATGACTGCTCCATATTCAGGGGCAGCATATCCCTAAGTACAGGATAACAGAGAGGACAACCAGCAGGAGGATGAACAATTCTTCATGAGCCGCTTACAAGATTCCTGGAAGCATCTAGCTGGCTTCCTTGGGAAATATAATTCTGCCCTAGATGGACCTTAAAACAGTTCTTATGCTGGTATATGGTGTTGTGGTTAGTGTCAGACTACAGCTGGGGAGACACGAGTTCAAATCCCCACTCAGCCATGAAGCTCACTGGGTGACCTTGGGCCCGTCAATCTCTCTCAGCCTAACCTACCTCGCAGGGTGGTTGTGAGGATAAAATGGAGACCGGGGAAACTGTGTACGCTGCCTTGAGCTCCTTGGATCAAAGGCGGGTTATAAACGTAATAAAATAAAAATTGTACCTTGTGGGAGAGAAACTCTGGGAATTCTACTGTGGAGATTTTAGCTTAAAAAATAAATAAATAGGGGTCTCCCTGTGTGATTGAGGTGGTTGTTGGGCGAGAGTCGCAAAACCCACCAAGCAGGTGATTAACTGCCTCTCTGAGAATATCTTCTTCCAACCCCCCTCCCTGCCCCGAGGATCATACAATCTAAAATCTGCCGAAAGCAAGGGAGCTAGAAGCAGAGGGTAGACACGGGAGGAATACGTACTGATTTCCATGATACGCTGATTTCCATGATGCGTTCTTAGGCTGAATAATGCAGTCTAGAGCAGGGGAGGGGCCGGATCACTTTCAGCCTGAGGGCTGACTGCCATTTTGGGGGAATCTCTTGGAAGCTGGATTCCAGAGGTGTGCAGGGCCAAAAGCCCCCACAACACCAGCATATTTGAGCTCAAAGATCTTAATGCCACCCACTATGCTTCAGGAGAGGGATGCCAACCCTTTAGAATGGGTGTGTGAATGTGGGGGGGGGGGAACTGCATAAAAGCCGGGAAACCACCCAATGATTGGCAGTCGGGAAAGGGGGTGGGGCCTTCTAGGGAATCTGAGCGGCCCGTATTTGGCCCCTGGGGCTGCCGTTCTACACCCCTGGTCTAGGAGCCAAGGCATAATTATTGCCTCCTTGAGGCAAAAGGATGGGTTGGGTGGCCTCAGGAAGATTTCTTCCCTACAAAATCATCTTGTTTGCTGCTTTGGAAGCAGGACAGGGTTTGCTCAGTGCAGCCAACGTCGCTCCCCCGGTCCCTGATGCGGAGCTGGTGGTTGCCTCCTTTGAGGGCCCCGGTGTCTTGTAACGTGGGAAGATTTCGGAGCCTCTGTTCTGCTTTCGGGTCTGTAGCGTTATCCTCCCAAGAAATGTACAGGATCCCGGCATTCTGTAAGCGGAGACAGGTGTGTGTGTGTGTGTGTGTGTGTGTGAGGTGTTTATCAGTTTCTTCTAGTGACTAGTGTTGCTCTCGTGAGTAGAGGCTGTGACCTTGTTTATTCTGCTTAGAGAGATGCATCAGGAACCCATTGATGGCAGTAACGTATAATAGAAGACCTTCCAAATGAAAGAGGTTCCCCCCCCCCCCGTTTCTTGCTTGTGCATTACCTTGTATTCTCTCCCCCTCTCTGGCTCCCCCCCCCCCAACATCATGTGTCCTGGGAAATCAGACTGATCAATAGTTCCCATTTCGGTACAACTGCAGCAAGCATTACAACTGTATAAAATTTACAACATTGTCTGCTGTAAATTTTAATTGGAAAAGCCTTATAGCTTTACCCTCTTTCTATCTTTTGCGGGCTTAAATCTATTTGATTTAAGCTTTTGCGGGGGTCGGTGGGGGGGGGGAAGGAATCAAACAAATTTACAGCATATAATATTGTGTCATACACTTTTTATTGACACTGTAATATAAATAGGACAAAAACAACAGCCCTACTGGAAGAGGATGGGTCGTAAAAATATGTGGGAAGAAAAGGAAGGGGGGGGGAAGATTCAGCGAGCTGACAGCGGCAGGAACCGGCGTGCGTTGCGTGTGTGTATTGTGAGGAGCGGCATCCATCGCAAAGGGCCACACGGCAGACAGGTATTAGCGGTGGTGAACAGGTCGGATCAGTAATGTGGTTTTTGGTCAGCGGTGCAGGCTACTTGAGAGGGGCACGGCCCGTGTCTCAGCCTTCCAGAGACGCCCTATCATGGGAGAATCTCAGTTTGGAGCGGAGCCATAGAAAATGTCGGTTCCCTCGTCCCCGCTCTATTTCTGTCACAGGTCAGGCTCGAAATGCCACCACGCTGCCGTTATTGGCTCCACCCTGGGCACCGACGCGAGTGCTTCAGCGTGAGCCCAATTAATAATTTGCATAATTAACATGCGTATTTTTTTTTTTTAAAAAAGGGACTGGCCCGGCATCTGTATTTGCAGTGAAACGGGGTAATGAGGGCCAGGCGAGCGGCGCCTCGGGCAGGCGTGAGCAGACGCGTGGCAGTAGTAATTTTTGCTTGGATTGACAACTGCTAGACAAGCAGTCCCGGCATAAAAACTAAACCCCGTTTGGCAGAATTAATCGTTGACAAACTGCTCTTAAAGCTGTAACATTGTTTCTGTCAGTTGTTCGGTTTTGATGTCACTGTTAGACATAATAAATCAATAGTGTCAGAATTTGGTAATGTTTATAGCTAGCAAGGTTTATTATTTCATATGACTGTCATGTACCAATACTGGTTATCGTGCCTGTCTCTAAATTATCGAAGGCAGAGCGTTGCTTTGAATACACTCCTGTGGATCTACGATCCGCTTAACCCTCCGTTGCAATCTGGGAGGCTTGCCTTTGGTTTTGCATCCCGTTTCTTCTGAGAGGTTTTTTGAAATAAACTCCTCGAGACAATGCCCGTTAAAGACAGCCGGTTTCTCTGACATTTCGCTAGAGGAATGGTCTTTTTGTATTCATTTAAAAAAATATATATATCTTCCAGGTTTACTGTTAAAAGCAGAATTGGCAAGCAATTGGGGGTCCTCTCCTCTCTCTCTCTCCTCTCTCTCTTTTTTAAAAAAGCGCAAATGCGGCTCTAGATGATTCGCAGTTTTTATTTTATTTTTTAATGTGAAGCAAAGGTAACAGCAAACGGGTTATGTTCTTGTGCATTCTGGATTTGGACTCCAAACGTTTGTAGATCTGCGGGAAGAAATGGTGCTTAGGTGAGTTCTTGCACCGTGGCGGTCTTCAGCCAGTGGGTTGAGATGCGGAATAGTGTGCACCACCACACCACTTTCTGTTTGGGAGTGTGCATGGGCTGTACCAAACATTTTTCACCTCCTTGGTTCTTGGGCTTAGGCAAGAGATTTTCGGTCGGGTGGAAATATCTCCTGAAAGACACCTGCATTGTCTGAATATTCCCATTTGTTCCCTCCAACGCCCCCACTACCGCTCCATCCCATCTCGCTCAATGCCACTGTTTGCGCCCCCGCTCCGATGCTGCTGTTTCCTTCTTTCTGGATTAGTCATCTAGGTGATCCCATCCAATCAGGGATCACATAGGATGATGTCATGGCACCATATAACCAACTGGATTTGGCAGCGTTAACGGCATCCCTGATGGCCTATTGGAATGAGTAAGTGAACATCTCTGCAGCGAATGTTGAACAGTTGTTGGAGAAGGGGACAGTTTTGGGGCAAGGACTCAAACATTTGCGACACGATAGCCCAATTCAGATGATCGTTATCTCAGCTTATTAAACCGAGGTATGAATGAAGCTTTGGCTCATGCACTCAGCCAGTTAGTTCCTTCCTTCACGAGGGCCATGATTTAACCAGAAAGTCTTTAATTAACCATAGTTTCCGATTTGTCCAAACCAAGAAACTAGGGTTACTAGTTTCAGAGCAAGCCAGGATATTAAATCATTGTTTGAGGATTGTTTAATATCCTGGCTTGTTCCAAAGCTGGCAACCATAGTTTCTTGGTTTGGAGGGGTGAAGACGCTCATGCATGAGTAGTTTTGGGTGTGCTCTTGATGATGATGATGATGATGATGATGATGATGATGATGATGATAAAGAGAGAGAAACATGGACCAAGAAAGCAAAGGAGAGAAATGGCAGGCAAGCAGAGGAAGAGAAAGATGGGCATAGAGAGAGAAAGGAACAAAGGGAAAGTGGATCTTGTGTTGTGGATCCTCAGTCTTGGACTGCCGTCACATAGAATGCCTGTTTCTATTTCAAGGTATGATGCAGACAGATATCTTGCTATGCTATGGTGTTTGGTAGCCTCAGAAAGGACATAGAGTTGGAACATGTGGTAAACTTGATTGCCTATACTGTACAGCAGGGGTGGGCAGAAAGTAGATCTCCAGATGTTTTGGACTTCAATCCGAGAAGCCTCTGCCAGCATGGTCAATGGTCAGGAATGATGGGAGTTGAGGTCCAGAACATCTGGAGGTCTACCTTCTGCCGATCCCTGCTGCACAGGGATAGGCAGAAGGTAGATCTCCAGATGTTGCTGGGCAAGAGGACAGTGTCTTAGACTAAGCTGTGCACAGTTTTACAACTGTAGACCTGCAGATGTAAAAAAACGATAGGTTTGACTACACAGTCATGCATAATATAAAGCTAATGTCTGGCGTAAGTTATATTCTAGGTTATCCTTCCCCTACCTGGCACCCCCCAGATGTTTGGACTTCAACATACATCAGCATGGCCGACCATCAAGAATGCTGGGAGTTGGGAGTCCAAAACATTTGGACGGTACCATGGTTGGGGAAGGCTGCTGTAGGTATTAGGTCTTTAAGTAAGTGTTACTGAACTACGGGTATTCTGCTGACCTTAAACCAGTGTGTATCCCCTGCCCTTTTTCTACATCCTGCTGCAAGGACCAGTTTGGGCGTACGGGTTTTTCTCCCTCTCTTTGTCCCCATGCATCAGTTCTGCACGTAGAGTTGGGAAGGACAGGTAGATGCATGCAAAGACTGCTCGTCTTAAGCCAGGATGGCTGTAACCTGAGTGTGTTGGTAGCCGTGAAGGCAGAGAAAGGTGGTAGAGGAAGCGCCCGCGAGGTCTGTTTATTGGCGGCGTGGAGGAGCTGACATCTGAAGTGAAGAGTGCGACTCTCGGAGAATGCTGGAAAGGTGACCACAGCTCATCTCTTCCACCCGGAGGGGGGAATCTATATTACTTACTGCTTCCTTGACTAAGCTGTCCAGCCAGCCTTTTCTTGAAAACCGCCAAGGAGATTCTACAACTAGGATGCTTGCTGCACGGCTGAACCAATGTAGTCCCCTCTGCCCCGCCGCCCAGGAAGTTTAACCTCATGTCCTTTGTGGCGTAACCCCACAATTCAGTTCCCTGGTGTATGTCTGCGTTAGTATGTTTAGTGTGTCTAGAATGTTGAACTGGGTGGGTGTGGTTTGTGATGTCTTAGAAAGGGTGGGGGGAGGAGTATATAAGGAGTGTTTGAGTGATGTCAGAGTTAGTCGGGCTAGTGCGTTATGGGAGAGTGTTTGGAGTGTGGGGAGAGTTGGGAGTTAGGTTAGTTGGATTATTCGTGTCTTGTCAGGAGTTTTAAGAGGAATCAGTGCTTGTCTGAGGAGTGAGAGTATTTAGAGTTATAGGGACTTAGGTTAATTATCAAGTGTTTGGGGTAGGCAGGTTTTAAGTTATTTTCTGGAACTCAGATTTTGAGAATTAAAATAAATGTACTTTTATTTTGTTTGCTACCCAAATCCTACGTGTCAGCTTGGCGTTATTAACCTGCATTACTTTTAAATCTACACACACACACACACACACCTTTGTACCCACAGTATCATCAATTTAAGCTAGATCCTTAATATCCAGTATTAATCTTTTCCCTCATTCGTAGGGGAAAGGTTTCATTTGACCCTCCCCTCAGGTTCTTAAGTGTTGATGCTTAGCCTGAGAAGGGTTTATGCACCTGGTCCTAAAGTGTAAGGGACCGTGTCGTCGCATCCTTCCTCTGCTAGAGGCAAGTATCTGTGGCACTTCCTGCTGATGCATCCTGCATGATCTGTTTTCCTTGTTTCTAATTTCTTTGGCCTTTCCTCACATAGTTGTAATATGTTCCTGGTATCGGGACTGTATTACACCTGTCCTAAAACACCTGCGCTGGTTGCCGGTTGCTTTTCCGGCTCAGTTCAAGGTGTTTGGTCGTAACCCCCTAAAGCCGCAAATAGCTTAGAGTCTGGCTATCCAAGGGAATGGTCCGTCTCGCAATGAACTTGCCCGGGTATTAGGTTCTGCAGGAGAGGCCCCTTCACGCGGACCTGGCAAACAGGCCGCTGCGGGTCACAGTAGAGGCTGTGACCCGCAGGGGCCTGTTTGTCAGGTCCGTGTGAAAGGGGTTTCTCCTGTCCCCCCCCCCCGCCCAAACGATGCAATGCGCTCACTCAAGAACTATGATTGGCCCCCACTCTCGTGGCCTTTAGGAAGAACTCAAAGATGCATATTTTCAACTTGGCCTTTTAAGATGTGTCATTTTTAGTGGCTTAGGGAGCAATCTTGTGGGTTGTGCCCTCAGTGATCGGAAGCCCCCGAACTCGGGGGCTTCCGATCATCCAGTGCAGAGCAGGAGGAGTGGTGGGAGCAATCTTGGTCTCCCCGTCTTCCCACCCTGCATTTTTCTCTAGACGGGAAGCAATGGCGGTTCAGAAGAGGAGGGAAGGAGGGCGGGGAGACAAAGATTGCTCCCACCACTCCTCCTCTCGTATCCTGGCCTCTCCATTCTTCCCCCCACCCTGCCCATCGAAATGCCCCCCCATTCCCCCTCTCCAAGGTTTCATAGCTCATAGAGTTGGAAGGAGCCTACAAGGCCATCGAGTCCAACCCCCTGCTCGATGCAGGAAACTAGAGGAGGGGTCTCCCATCCAAGTAACAACCAGGCCTGACCCTGCTTAGCTTTCCACGCTCAGACGAGTCGAGCCAGTGTGAGCCACGGGCCTGTTGTTATTTGCCAACCTCGGAAGGCAGCTGGTGCAGTTCTTTCCACACTGACTGTGAGGGTGCTGGGAGAGGGGGGGGTGTCGGATCTCCGACTCCCCTTTCTGAGGTCGGAGCTCTGTCTCCCACCTCGGAGGGGGGGATCCCCCAGTCTCCTGTGGCCCCCCCCAGACCATGTCATGGGGCCCACAGGATTGCTCCCTTAATGTTTTTACTGCTTCTTGTTTTTAAGGTTGCAAGCTTTTACTGTATCAAATTGTTATACACCGCCTGGATGGCTTTTTAGCAGATAAGGCGGCATATAAATGTTAGTAATAAATAATATATTATTAAAAAAAATCTCTTTAGCACTCTTGCACAATGTAAGGAATTCCCGTGAGCCAAGTACAGAGCATCAGTCCGTCTGGCCATAGACCACCCTCCGCCACCTGGTGCCCTCCCAGTGCCATTGGACTGCAGCTCCCATAATTATGCGAGCTATGCTGGCTGCGGGATTATGGGAGTTGTAGTCCAACACATCTGGAGGGTACCATGTTTGGCAAGGCTGGTCTGCCATGACTAGTAGCTCATCACGGTCCTGCATAGAGGTCTTCCCCAGCCCTTGTAGCTGAGAGAGGACCTGGGACCTTACGGCGGTTCTGATGCTGCCATTTTGTGCCTTCTGTTAGCCACTTCATGCTATTGTATACATCTTACTGAATGGCTTTGGCTTTATCGCTACCTCTTGGAAGCCTCCTTGGGTACAAACGCTGTAAATCACCCTTTCCCAACCTGGTTCGCTCCACATGTTCTGGACTACATGTCCCATCATCCCTGGTCATGGCGACAGGGGCTGGAGGGGAGTTGAAGTCCAAAATATCTGGAAATGTGGATCTTCAGAGTGGGAATTATTCCTGGTGAATGTCTCCATCAATCTGCTTTGCTGTAGCTTTGACCGTGTGTTCTGCCCTCCGTGTGTTCTGTCCTCCACTCCGATGCAACAAAGTGAGCAGAACTTTGCGGGGCATTTACATTACGAAAAGGCCGAGGCAATCTGGTGCAGGCAGCCTGCTTGTTCACCTGCTTCTCGCTCTGGCCCAGACATTGGTGGTGGTGAGAAGGTGGAGCGCCAGATCCCATGACCTTTTTTCATAGATTTCATAGATTTCATAGATCATAGAGTTGGAAGGGGCCTGCAAGGCCATCGAGTCCAACCCCCTGCTCAATGCAGGAAACTAGAGGAGGGGTCTCCCATCCAAGTAATAACCAGGCCCTGAACCCTGCTTAGATTTCCACGGCTCAGACAAGCTGAGCCAGCGTGAGCCACAGGCCACCACAGAGCAGGAAAAATGTACAGCTAAAAATGGCCCAAGTTCCTCTTGCAAGGAACCCAAGGCGGCTTACACGGTCCTCCTCCTCTCCATTTTATCCTCACAACAACCCTGTGAGGTAGGCTAGGCTGAGAGTCAGTGTGACTGGCCCCAAAGTTACCCAGTGAGTGGGGACTAGAACCCGGATCTCCCCAGTCTAACACTAACCACTACGCCACACTGGCTCTCAGAAGTTGTAGCTCGCTCACTCTCCCTGTATCACTTGGTATGAAGATTTATTTCTTGTATATTCCTTTTGTGTATATGACTTGTAACTTTATAGAGTGTGTGTGTCATGAGTGTATGACTTCTGAGTTTATCGGGCTTTGTATTTTTGTATGTGGAAGTAAAGTAATTTACAAGTTCAAACCTGTCTTCTTTTCCAGTATCTTTTATTCAAAATAATGTGAAAGGAGACAAAATGTATGTTGGAGCATAGATTATGCCAGTAAAGCCAAATGTAGGCAAATTTGCCTCTCCCTTTCATAATTCCAGTTTCATAACTTGAGTTTGGGGAATTGTAGAATCTTTAGCAATTCAACTTCCCTGCCCAGCTTATTCTCCATCTTAGACATGCATATTTGGCTTTTCTTTGCTACGTAGGGCATAGTTTCCCTTCGTCTCCACTCAACTCTCCTTCTAACTTTCAGTATACTTCTTGGGAGGATCACCTTCTTCTTCTTTCTTTGTTTCTTATCCTCTGCAGTCCCTCTGAGTTCTATGCCCTTTCTGGAGCTTTGAGGTGCCTGCCGTGCTGTTTCCGCTGCAAAAGGGCTTGGTTTTGTCATATATCAAGTCGCTACTCTTGTCATGGCGTTTGGCAATTCTTAATTACACATTAGTGCAGAAGGGGAGGAGTCAGATGGGAAAGGGGTGGTCCCACGTCTGGCATATAAATGTGTCTGCAGACTCAAGGGAAGTGGGCTTGAATACATTACATCCGTGAATTATGTCTGTCTAACGGTAGGAGCAGGGATGACTTTCAAGTGTGTGTGTGTGTGTGTGTGTGTGTGTGTGTGTGTTTTCAAGTATGTGTTGTGCAGCATAAGCAAGGTTTTGGTCACAGATCTGTGTGGCACAGCTTCGTTATCGCATGATGCAGTCATGAAGTATATCGCCGTGAAGGTCTAGCAAATAACAACAGCAACAAATGTGGAAAATAGACCCCCCTCCTGCCCATCATATCTCTAAAAAACAACAACCAGAAAGAGAATTATTAGGGACACGCCCACGCCCACACACATCTTAGTATGAGCAGTAAAAGAGCATTTTTGGAGTAATGAGTAGCTACAGGTCTTCTAGTAAAAACTGGCATGATCCAGCAGGGTGTCTCGGACGTAGGAACTCCTGCCTGCTACACATAGATTTATCGGCTGCCCGCTCATTCTCAAACAGAACGTGAAATATAGATTTGTTTCTGCTTTAAGCAGGATATTTTGTAATATGCAGTGCAGAGCTCTTCTCCCACTCCCCAAAAATCTAGCCTCTTCTTTTTTGTTCACCAATTAATCCCCGCCCCCCCCCCCTGGGGGGTGGGGAAAGGCTGGGTTTCCTGCAATAGTTTCCCCCACCCATTCATTTGCAAGGCTGGGTTTCTTGGCCAAAGGTATGGGGGAGGTGAGGTCTGTCAACGGCTAACACCCACGATAGCGAAATGAAATTGCCATGTTCGTGGCCGGGTTTGAAGCGCCACTGATGCTCACCAGTTTGGGGACTACAGTGGATATTATGGCTTCCGAGGCTTCGTTGTGGGTTTCCCGCAGAGGCATCTGGTTGGCCACTCTGGGAAACAGAATGATGGATGGATGGATCGCATTAGCTGAAGCTCTCTAGAGCAGTGTTCTCCAACCTTGGGCCCCCAGATGTTTTTGGCCTACAACTCCCAGCATGCCCCAGCCAGCGTAGCAGATGCTGGGAGTTGTAGGCCAAAAACATCTGGGGGCCCAAGATTGGAGAACACTGCTCTAGATGGTTCACAGAACAAAACTTTCAACCACAAAAAACAATAACTTGGTAAGACGTAATATAAAGACCATAAATTTAAAGCATAATTAAACCAAAGTAAAACCAAGTTAGCAGCCAGCTGCAGTACAAAGATCTTAAAAATGCACTAACATGATTTTTAAAACTGAAGGACTAAAAAGCCCAGGAAAATAGAAAAGGCTCTTCACCTGATACTACAAAGGCCACAATGTAGGTGTCGGGTAAGCCTCTCTGGGGGAGGGTATCCTACAACTGGGGTGCCACCACTGAAAAGGCCCTCCTCCTGATTAGCCACACGCCTTACCTCACTGGAGCACCCAGAGAAGGGCCTCTGAGTATGATCTTAGGGTCTGGGCAGATATCTATTTATTTATTATTTATTATATTTATACCCCACCTTTTTTCCTGCAAGGAACCCTAGGTGGCTTACATAATCCTCCTCCTCTCCATTTTATCCTCACAACAACCCTGTGAGGTAGGTTAGGCTGAGAGTCAATGACTGGCCCAAAGTCACCCAGTGAGTTTCACGGCCGAGCGGGGACTAGAACCCGGATCTCCCGATGTCCCAGTCCAACACTCTCACCACTACGCCACACTGACTCTACGTGGAAGGAGGTGATCCTTCAGGTAACCTGGCCCCAAGCTGTTTAGTGCTTTGTAGATTAATACCGGAAACGGCCTGGCAGCCAGTGCAGACTATAAAGCACTGATGTAATATGAGGAAATCGGATTAGATGGGCCCTTGGTCAGATCCGGCAGAGCTCTTGGGTTCTTCAGCAGTGCATCCATCAGCTAGGACATTGATTCACTCAGCTGACCATGAGCAGAGCGAAAAGGCAGCATCTGTGGGGTGTATCTATGGGGCACGTCAGAGGCTTCTGGAAACGGCAGCTGATGGGCACTTTGAAAGTGAGCGGGGGAGGGTATTCATCCCCACCCACCCCTTGCGATGAATAAAAACGATGACATTTGGTACTCGCCCTGGAATTGTGCTCAGGGTCCATCAGCACGTGGGTCGACGTCACCCTCCCTTGATGAGGCCTGAGGCTGCCCGGCAGCTGACTGGGGGTGCGCCGTTCCCGACTGTAGCAGAAAGAGGGGCTTGGATAATTAGGCCAAGAGGAGCGGCGGGAGGTGGCCGGCTTCTCAGCTGCCTCTTGTATATTCATGGCCTGTCGTGATTGATGGAAGGGCAGTGTTTGGTGACACTGTCATTTGCAAGTTGAAAGGTAGACTCGGGGGCTGGAGCCAAGCTCAGATGCGGCTCTCAAAGGGCCCCGGCAATCAGCTCATTTGGACGTGGGCGATGTTCGCATCTGCATTTCTTTGTCTCTGTTTCCAAAGGACATCTGTTAATTT
Source organism: Shinisaurus crocodilurus (assembly GCA_021292165.1). Lineage (NCBI taxonomy): Eukaryota > Metazoa > Chordata > Lepidosauria > Squamata > Shinisauridae > Shinisaurus > Shinisaurus crocodilurus. The sequence goes on from CM037891.1 coordinate 10,142,199, forward strand.
GTATAGATTAGGCGGAATGCTTTCATTTAAAAAAAAACATCAAATTATGTCGTACAACCATCGCGCTATCAAAGTTTCCATCAAAGTTGAAATTGCGTGTGTGTGTTTTTAGAGCCAAGCACGGCACGGGCGACCAGAGAGAGAGGGATTTGGGATTTGAGTCTGTTTACCATCTCTCTCTCTCCCACCCACCCCGCTTTTTTTAAAAGTAGCTTCTACGAGATTTCGTTTCCCACATCCCAGCCACCTTAACCATTATTTCCTCCTCGTGCCCGCAGTTCCAGATGGGCGCGAGCGGAAAAAAAGCATCTGTTGAATTATAAATTTCAGGATAAATGAGGCTTGCTAAATTTCATATCTGCTCAGGGGGAGAAGGCCTCCATGGCTGGACCAGAAAGCTTTTGCCTCGGAAAACGGGGATCGGGCGGGGGAGCGAACAGGACAAAGTCAAATGTAATTAATTCAAGTGGGGGAAATGCTTTTACTGTGTAATATTTAGTCACATATTTCAACAATAATAGCGTTTCTGTCAGGGTCGTTACAATTTTTCAAAGGTATTGCTTTCGCCAAGATATTGTGATATTAACTGGAAGCTGAGCGCTCTTCTTTGAGTTACCCAAGCCTTTTATTTGCTAGTGGTGGGAGGATGTCCGGGCATACCCCAGGGCCTGCTTCCTGGACTGCTGTTGCTCTGGTCCGATTGGTGGCTTGCTCAACTCACAAATAAAATCGCCCCACTCCTAATCGCTGAAGCAGACTGGCTAGGCAAGGCTAATATTGAGATATGGCTGGCTCAGCCCTGCAGATAGTCAATTAATGGGTGGAAACCCGGATAGTATTTCCAGATTACCTTCACCGCCTCCTCTTGCTACTGCACAGGGCAGCCTTCCCCAACTTGGTGCCCTCCAGATGTTTTGAACTTCAACCCCCATCAGCCCCAGCCAGCATGGCCAATGGTCAGGAATGCTGGGAGTTGTTGTCCAGAACATCTGCAGGGCACCGAGTTCAGAAAGGCTGGCACGTAAGGGCTTAGCGAGCACAAAAGTGTCTGAGTGTTGGGAGAGGGATCTCTGCTAGAAAACTTGGAGATGGAGTATTTATTTATTTATTTATTTATTTATTTATTATCCCCGTCTTTTTGCCTGCAAGGAACCCAAGGCAGCTTACATAATCCTCCTCCTCCCAATTTTATCCTCACAACAACCCTGTGAGGTAAGTCAGGGTGAGAGTCAGTGACTGGCCCAAAGTCCCCCAGTGAGCTTCATGGCCGAGCGGGGGGACTAACACACAGGCCTGTGGCTCACGCTGGCTCAGCTTGTCTGAGTGTGGAAAGCTAAGCAGGGTCAGGCCTGGTTATTCCTTGGATGGGAGACCCCCTCCTCTAGTTTCCTGCATTGAGCAGGGGGTCGGACTCGATGGCCTTGTAGGCCCCCTTCCAACTCTATGATCTATGAACCCGGATCTCCCGAGTCCCAGTCCAACACTCTTACCACTACGCCGCACTTGCTCTCAAGAGTTGCTCAATTCTCTAGAATTGCTGGCAAGTTCGAGCAACCTAGCCTTTCCCAAACCCGGGCCTCTCCAGATGTGTTGTACTTCAGCTGCCATCATTTCCAGCCAGCATGACCGTTGGTGTTGAAACAAAAATCGTAATCTGTCTGCTAGCCTGCGTACAGATGCAGCCCGTTGGCCTTCCACACACAGCAAGCAGAGTTTGTGTCCAAGCCAGGCCGCAGCAGTGTTCAGCTCACCCAGCTGCAGATTAATCCAGGACTCAGGAACCACTCTGTAGACACAAGCGGGTCTATATTCTACCTGTTTATTTACTTATTCAAAGGAATCACTACAGAGTGTGCATTCCATATACGCATTCCATGTGCAGAGTACAAAAGCAAAGCAAGCAAAAGTCCAGCAAGCTTTATACATCCAGAGAGGATAGGTCCAGTAGAGAGAAGAAGAAGAAGAAGAAGAAGAAGAAGAAGAAGAAGAAGAAGAAGAAGAAGAAGAAGAAGAGTTCAGACTGAGAGGAACGGTACCCATAACATGGCGGCTGCCTCATCAGCACACACACCGCCACCAGCAAGAGATCACATGACATGCTGGTTCTCACACATTTCTTGAGCACTGCCAAGAATAGCCTTGGAAAGACACAGCGAACACTGTGAAGCCTCGACATAAACAATGCCTAGCAATGCCTGATAGCAGCCCATCTGTACTGTAAATAAAAACTCATAGCATGTTGTTGGTACTCCAACACGTTGGCCATCTATATCAGTGTTCTCCAACCTTGGGTCCCCAGATGTTTTTGGCCTACAACTCCCAGCATGCCCCAGCCAGCATAGCTGGGAGAACACAGTTGGAGAACACTGATCTGTATCATCTTCTAATTTCAATGCCTTGGTTTTTCTTCTCCCCCTGTTGCCTGTCCTCCAAATCTCTGGGGAGCCGTTCCCTTTGGAAGGCTGTGAAGGGCCACACCAAAGGGAATGGCCACTGAGGCTCAGTGGTGGTGGGGATTCCAAGGTCAGAATCCAACCGGGCACGTACGCCCCCTGGAGATCCTTTTCCGCGAGAGGTGGATCCCATCAATTCCGATGCGCAAGCAGGACCCACCGCTTGCCCAAGGGAGGTGTAGCATGTCTTAAAGGAAGCCCCAGGACGAATGGAAACACTCGCTTCTGGAAGGAGGCTGGTCAGCGGAGCTCTGTTATGCGAGCTCCGCCAACCTGCCTCCTTCCAGAAATGAGTTGTTTCTGCTTCATTTTCGGGTTGCCCTGGAAGCACCAAATCACCGTTGCGCAAGCGGTGGGGGATGTTTGCGCAGTGCAGTTGGCGGGGCACAAAAGAATCAGCGGGGGCATAAGTGCCCCATTGGATTCTGCCCCAATTCCACCCCAGCCAGGAATTCACTACCTGTGGGAGGTGAACAAGGCATTGGATTTCTTGATCTCAGTCCCCTGTCTGTAAGAGCGGAATAACAGAGATGGTCCATCACTGGATGATTATGAGATGAATGGCTTAGGGCAGGAATGGGGAATGTGTGGTCCTCTAGATGCTGTTGGACTGCAACTCCCATCATCCCCACACCATTGGCTGCGCTGCCCAGGGCTGATGAGAATTGCAGTCTGCCACCATCCGGAAGGCTACACGTTCCCCACCCCTGACTTAGAGAATCGTATAGAGCAGTAATCAAACTGAGAGATGCTCTAGAGCAGTGTTCTCCAACCTTGGGTCCCCAGATGTTTTTGGCCTGCAACTCCCAGAGTCCCTTGCCATTGGCCATGCTGGCTGGGAGTTGTAGGCCGAAAACATCTGGGGACCCAAGGTTGGAGAACAGCTCTAGATATTGGGGCACAAGGAGGTCACGATGGAGCACTAAGTTAAAATGCTCTGCAAAATGATAGCAGAAAGAGCATGGAGCAGTGGCCATCCCCTCACCCGTGGTCTGCCTTCCCCTGCCGAAAATGGCAATCTCTTAGCAGCAGAAGTGAGGTAAATGCAGTTGCCATAAAGCAGCCTTTCCCTGGTGGCTCTCCAGATGTGTTGTGGACCTATGTACAGGCCTGTGGCTCACGCTGGCTCAGCTTGTCTGAGTGTGGAAAGCTAAGCAGGGTCAGGCCTGGTTGTTACTTGGATGGGAGACCCCTCCTCTAGTTTCCTGCATTGAGCAGGGCATTGGACTCGATAGCCTTGTAGGCTCCTTCCAACTCTATGAATCTATGTCATCTTCCATCAGCTCCGACAACTTGACTTGGCTTCTCCAGAGATACCACCCCCATTTTGCCATAGCCGAACCCATGCAATCTTTGTGAAACGTGGCACTGACATGGCACGTTTGGCGCTGCTGCGGTGGGAGCCAAGCCCCTTGGGAAATCTTCTGCTTGTTTTGGTGTCTAAATGGGGGACTAGATCTGTGCCTCTCTGCAGTTCTCCCCCCGCCCCCCGGAGTCAGGGTTTGCAGCAGTGTGGTGGAACCAAAGTGTGCAGGAACGCAGCTCCGGCACTTTTCAACTAGCAGGAACGCTGACGTTATCTGCCACCCCACCCTCAGAATTCCCTGTTCCCTCTGAGCTTAGCTGCACTCCTCACAGTAGCTGGCGTGGGAGGGGGATATGTTCCAGGATATGTATGTTTGTGAGCTCTCCCTGTGCTGTGCAACAGTATTTTGGGGGGTGGCTTGTCATAATGGGGACTGAGACCCAGTAGCTTTATAAAAGAGTCCCTGGTAATTGTGAAGACCTGCCTGGTTGTTGATATGAAACGCAGCTGCCTGAATTTTCCCTTCCTTCGAGCTTGGCTGTGGAGACGTATGATGAGTCGAATCGACCGTGCAAGGCGTTGGTGCAGCCAATCAGATATTTACGCCCCCTTCCCCTTAGAGCTGCTTTAAAAAAAGCGTTTGTGTAGCCCGCTCCAGCACTAGTGGCCATGGTAGCACCGGCCCTGGCTGTACTTCAGAATTTACCGCCGCCACACCACCACCACCACACAAAATTTGACAAAGGGAGTGTTACCGCAGCTCCTCCTGGGCAAAGCATACCCTGGCATGTAGCGCCGTTCTGAACTGCTGGTATAAGTGCTCTCAGGGAAGCTGAATTGGATCTGATAGCATCAGATTGTTTTCAAGTGGCATTTTCATCGGGGAAGCGACTCTGTACTTAATAGCAGGATTATCGGTGGAAGCTGGGCCTGGGGAGAAGCCTGGTGGATTTTATTTATTTATTTATTCGGTTTGTTTCTTTTCTTTTAACCATTTGTATCCTGCCTTCAGAATTTCCCCATAACTTAGTAACTAAAAAAATGGCAAATACTAAAAGTATGAATAAACGCACACAAATGCATCGGCATAATAAGACTAGGGATATGCTGACGCTGGGAAGTCCAGCTCGTGTGAGCTCCATGAACGTCCTGGCTGCTTCCGATCCAATGATTGGAAGCAGGCCAAGTCGGGGTTTTCCATGGACTTCCATTTCTAAGACAGGCCGCAGTTTGCACGATTTTTTAAAAATGCGAAGGAAGTTTGCACAAATGGCACTATTTGTGCAATTTGCGTAACTCTACACAAATTCTGTAAATCGTGGTATTTTGTGCAAAACCGCACCCGAAAAGCACGTGGATCTAGCACGATTTGCATAAAATCGGCGGGTTTGCACAAATCACGCTAGATCCACGTGCTTTTCGGGTGCTGTTTTGCACAAAACATGCAAAATACCGTGACTTGCGCAAGGTTACGCAAATTGTGCAAAAGTTACGCAAATTGTGCAAACAGTGCCATTTGCACAGATTTCCTTAGCATTTTTTTTTTAAAAAAAAATGTGCAAACCGTGGCCCATCTTAGAGACAGAAGTCCGTGAGCTGGCTTGACTCACATCAGAGTGAGTCGGCAGCAGTGCAGGGCTGGCAAACCAGAATCCGGGGTGTGTGTGTCGAAATCAGATGCCTCGCAGATCCCTAAATAACACGTACAAGAGCCGGCAGAAAATTGTTCATAGAAAGCCTAGCAAAATTAAACATATCTCCTGGAGCTGTCTAAAAGCAGGGAGGGGAAGGCCTTGGCAGAGCTCCCGTGAAAGGGAATTCCACCACTGTGATGGCACCACTGAGAAGGCTGGTCTGGTCTGATCTTTGCTGATGGTGAGCCAGCGAGCGGAGCCTCAGTAGGCCTCAAGGAGGTTCATATGGACAGACATGGTGCTTCAGATTACCTGGTCCTAGACCAGTGTTCTCCAACCTTGGGTCCCCAGATGTTTTTGGCCTACAACTCCCACTATGCTTGGAGTTGTAGGCCAAAAACATCTGGGGACCCAAGGTTGGAGAACACTGTCCTAGACCATGAAGGGCTTTAAACCAGTATTAAACCTGGTACAGAATTGGTGTAATATTTTTTTTTTTAATAGGATGAGGGGAAGGGGAGATGAAGGAAGGGAAGATTGGGAGGACTACAGTCCAGATAGTGATTTTTATTTTTTATTTTTAAATAGCAGGCAGGATCATCAGTGGACAAACTGAAAACAGTGTGTGGTTCACTCTTCCTGCAACCGCAGGCCATAATGCAGTTCATTTTACAATATACCCAGTCACCTGAAGACCGCCAAGGTAGCAGTTGGTTGATACAGTCTAGGTTTGTTGTAGAGTTGTCAGTATTCCACTCAAAGTCACATCCAGAGGCAGGAAGCCAAACTCAAGTGCCTTGTCCTTTCAACTCGGTCTGTGACTTGGCACCTTCTTTGGTCTGATGCAGTGAATGGAGACCAAGTTGAAATCATGGGATATATGATTATGCCCACAGAGCAATGCTAGTTACCTAAAGTTCTCCCCTCCCGTTTTTGTTTTGTTTGCTTTTTAATATTTGACTTCAATCCCAGATCCTCTCAGGTGCTGCTGTGCATCCTGCCTTCATTCTGAGGCTGCATTTTGAGCCAGTTGCCATCTCTGAAATTGCTCTAAAAACGCAACATCTCATCGAAGAAACGGAAACTCCAGCTTTGTTGGAATGGGCCCGATGCAATCCCCAAATAGGCGCCTTGACTGTGTGGATGGTTCTGATTTGGTTCCGAGTAATCTCCGTCATGGGCCACATTTCCAAAATATCTCTGCTCCCACTGGCCAGGATGGTTCTGGATGTTGGGAACAAAGCATGGCATCTAGTACGACACTGGGATATTTGACTGTGGGTGGGTTGCTTAAATATTTATTTTTATTTAATTTATTTAATACATTTTTTAATACCGCCCAATAGCCGAAGCTCTCTGGGCAGTTTACAACAGTTAAAACCATAAAATACAATATAATGTAAACATAAGATTTGAAACCACCGATTAAAAAACAAGCAGTAAAGCTAGCAGCAGCAGCAGTTCAAATCACAACAACAGAGTTAAAAACAACTACAGTCATGCCTTGGATTGAGAGCATAATTCGTTTCAGAAATGTGCTTGTAATCCAAAACACTCTTATATCAAAGCGAGTCTCTGGCGGGCATGAGCGGGGCCGATTTCAGCCTGCTACACCCGCTTGAGGCGAGCGGTTACATCCCTACGACTTGTCTTGCAAGACCTTGCTCGTTTATCAAGTCAAAAAAAATTAATTTTTTTTGCTTGTCTTGCAAAATGCTCTCAGACCAAGTTACTTGCAATCCAAGATATTACTGTACAAGATTAAAATGCTTAAAATGCCTGGGAAAATAGAAAGGTCTTCACCTCCTCACGTTCACTCTCCATCTATCTCTGCACTTTATCTTGTCCATAACATTGGACAATACATAAGACAAAAAGACAACATAACATTGTTGTCTTTTTGGATGAGGATGAGGTGTGTCTCATCCTCTTCTTTCAGGATGGTGATGGCCTTAGATGTTTTCCCCAGCACCGGCGATCTAAACCCACCCGCCCCGACACTCGTTCCATGAAATCCGCTGGTTGTTTTTTCTTCTTCTTTGCTTATCAGCTCCTCAATTTGTAGCTGCAGCTCTGGAAATTTATGCTTGTGACTCCCATCTTTGTATTTACTCCAATTAACACATAAACCCTAATTACTCAGATCAAGGGAGTTGGGAGCCCATAAATGGAAAGTGACACGGCAGAACTTGGCAGCTGCTTTAAGCTGCAAGGTGACAAAAAGAAAAAAACAGGGGAAGTATCAATTAGATGACATTGATGGCGAGGCATGGGGGTGGGGGCGTTGGATGAGGAAGAAAGAGAAAGAAGAAATGGGAGACATTAGCATCTCTGGGTATCGCAGAGCAGTCTATAAACTCCAGTCCTTGATGGCTTGTCGGAATTTAATTTTGCAGAGCTATTCTCTTTTATGCTATTTCTTATTTAGGGGGAAGGGAGCTCTTTTCTTTTCTCTCATGTGGGTGGCTGGGTTTCACCCTGAAAACTGTCCGAAAGTGGCTATTCTTCAGTGTGGTGGTGCACGTGGACAGATTCGGTCACTTGTATTTTGCAGAGGAGACTCTCACCACCCGGTTATGAAGGGTTTCATAGAGCAGGGTGGATGGGGTTGATTGATGTAAGCCGCCTTGGGTTCCTTGCAGGAAAAAAGGGCAGGATATAAATATAATAAAATATATAAATAATTTAGAACGACGTTTCCTCGCCTGGCGCCCTCCAGATAGGTTGGACTACAATTCCCACCATCACCCAGCCAGCCAACACACTTGGCGGGCACCAGGGTCGCGAAGGCTGATTTAGAAGTATCATGGGAGTGTGTGTGTGTGTGTGTGTGGTTTGGGGGGAGATTGGTTGTACCTGACAGCATCCCTAAGGTCCATTCATCCCTCCTTAGTCAGATTTTTTACTAAAGCTGCACCATTTAATTTAATTGATCAGTTAGGTCAAGCGATTAAAATGAAAGCCCCTTTGATCAACTACAAAGGTGTCCTCGATTAATCAAGACCGCAAATATTTAAGTGAGTGTGTGTGTATATGTATGTATGCGTACACATGGACAGGTACACACACACACACACAAGTAAAAACAGAGGCTGGTGATACCTCCTTAAGAGGCATTCTCCCCTTTCCTCACCCGAGGAGAGAATGCCTCTCTTAAGACAGTGTCTGCTACGGCACATGTATGTATCATCTTAAACAACAAAACAAAGGAGGTGTCCCTCCCCCCCTTGCAGGACTGCTGTTTACCCCATGCAGATTTAATTGACTAGTTGAATAAAACTCGGATCAACAACTGAGATTTCTGAGATTGGGTGACAGCCCTGATTTTTACAGAACTGACTTGATGATGTAGTTGCAGTTGTGGCTGTTTAAAACAGTTGGCTCCGTTCTCCATCCACTGCCTCTCGAGGGTTGGTGGCGGGTGTGAGATTACCGGCCCTGCGTCAGGACCCTTCACGATGGAAAGAGGATGGGTGCATCTGTGCCACGCCGATCCTTTCCACAGCTCGAGATGCGGACTTGCTGCGGAGACGTCACAGCCTTGGCTGAACAGGTGACAAGTTGAAGCCAGGGCTGGTGCCTTTTAAAGTAAGGGTGGGGGACCTGCCCCTCCCATTCTTGTCCAAATGCAGTTCCCATCATCCCCGACCATTGTCTGTGTCTGATGGGAGTTGGAGTTCAACAACATCTGCAGGGCTACAAGCTCTCCAGCCCTGCTTCAAAGTACTAAGAGCCTTTTTCTCCCATCCCCACATGGCAAATAATCTACGTCCATGCGTTTCTCTGAGCAAACCGGTTGCCACAAGCTGCCCTCCAGATGTTGCCTACGTCTCTCATCAGCCCTAGCCAACACTTGCCAATGGTGAGGGGTCGTGGGAGCTGTAGGCCAAAACTTCTGGAGGGCCACAAGTTGTCCCGCCCTGATGTACACAGAGATGCTCTGGAGAGGACCAGTAATGGTCCTAGTGCTCTTGGAGGGAATTCTCCGGCCCCTTGCGTCCTCTTGCAGGCCACCTGAAAAGCAAATGGCCACGGAAAGTCCCCGTTGGCAGGGCTGGGGAAACCTGCCCCTTTGAAGACCTTGGAAAGCTGCTACCACCTGAAGTACGCAGTGCTGGACTCGACGGGCCAATGTCCTCATGCAAAAAGTGTGAGCTTCATGGCTTCCCCACTCCACATGTCGCCTCACCCTGCCAGGGGCTGGTAAGATGCGCCGAATCAAAGCCCCCAGAGTGCACAGTCAAGCACATGAGCCATGTGCAGCAGAGGGTTCTCACGAGGATGGAGCACAGGCTACTTCCTCTGGGGTCGGATAGTCAGTGGCGTATTCAGGGCTCTCCCGGTCAGCGGACACAGCCCCGCCATCGTCCTCTGCCTCAGGGGATGAGTCCCCAGCGGGGACCCTCCATCACCCCAGCCTCGGAGAAGTCCCGGGCTACCAAATCACCTGAGGGCCCTTTAACAATCCAGTTGGTGCCTTCAGGACAGGCGGGGCTGACCACACTAGAGTTCTTGCCAGCCTACCAAAGGCTTCAGTTGGCTCCAGCTCCCTGCTGAGACAGGCAACGTCTTCCTATTGTCCTAGTAGGAGAGAGCTCCAGCCCGCAGGGCCCACGTTGAGCCGTCCAAAGTCCCACGTTCTTTCTGCCTTGATCTGCCTTCCCGCCTTGATTTTACTACCAGCTTCCCCTGTGCGAGCTTCAAGGGACCACAGAATGGGACAGCGGGCGCAGCTTAGGCAAAGCCATACAAAACCTGGGGGCCTTCTGCCAAAGATTTGGCTGCCATCACAGCCAGGGTGGCCGGGTGACCGGCCAGATGGGCGATGAACAAATATAATCAATAAATAAATTATTTCAACACATGCACTTTAGCCTTTCATACCTCTCTGTAGCTCCTGGCTAGATGCGCCTCTTCTGTCTCCTCCTCCTCTCTCTCAACACTTGTTTTGTCTCTTGGGCTACTCCCTTGTGGCCACCTCGCTCACTTGTTCCACTGCTGCTTTCCCTGGGCTTAGGAATGTGTGAGGAATCTGTAAGTGGGGGGTGATTTGGGTGGGTGGGGGGGTTTAACCACCAAATGGAATTTGCGCAAACTGGCACCCGAAAACCACGTGGTTTTAATGCAACCTGCACAATTTGTGCAAATCACACTAGATCCATGTGGTTTTCGAGTGCAGACTTGCACAGAAACGGCTGGGGTTTCCCCCCCCCCAAAGTTGGCACCTAAAAAGCACATGATTTAGCGCGATTTGCGCAAATTGTGCACATCACGTTAAAACCACGTGGTTTTCGGGTGCTGGTTTGTGCAGATTCCATCGGTGGTTTAAAAAAAAAAAAAAAGCAAATCACAGTCCGTCTTACAGACAGAACTCCACAAAAAAACAACCCAACCCTCGACTCAGCCCATTTCCAATCATCAGATCGGAAGCGGGCAGGAAACCCGGCGAGCTCAAACCGGACGGATTTTCGTATTTTGGGACATCCCTGCCTGGGCTCCTCTGCTTCCCGTTGCCTGCATGCTCGTTTCCAAGCCCCCCCCCAGCTTCTCCGCTCCTTCTTTCCCTGGGCCCGTCTGCGCGCATCTTAGCCAATGGCAGACAAAGACACTTTTTGTCGCGCAATTTGAAATACGGATCGCCAGAGAAGGAACGGCGTGCCGCCACGCTCTGCCGATGCTGCCCCGTCCTCTGTGGATGTGACCTGCAAAAATCCGATCTGAAGACTTGCCTGGGAGAGATCCTTCTAGCGTGCCTTTCTCGGACACTTTGGGGAGACGGTGTTTAGCCACAGGCATTCCTGCCACACGGCAAACATGTGGAGTGCAAATTGGCTTGTTTGTTCACGGGTATGTTTTGATCCGAGCATATGCCAGATACTTGCATGACTTTCTGCTGTGGCTGCCGCTGCCGTTGCTACTTTCTATCCTCCCTTTATAATACAGATTACATCGCTAGTGGCAATGCATGTTTAATTGGTGCCTCATCACATACACGGTTCGAGGTTTGTAACTACCCAAGCATCAGGGCTTTTAAAACCGTGAAATAGGCTTTCTCCCCCCTCCACGGCATGGCCCCCGGATCAGGTAGGAAATATTGAGAGGTGTTGTGGGGGTGGGGGCAGGCGGAGAGGAGGAGGAGGAGGAGGAAACGGCTAATTGATATCTTTAGAGAAGAGGCTGTTCTACAAGAGTATTTGAAACGTGGCGGAGTTGCCAGAAGGCCCATTAACATAAATGTTTAACTCAGACACGCGCAAACTTATGTACCAAAATGAAAATGTTTCATGCATTAATTTGCTGCAGAAGGTACTAACATAACAATTAGAACGACATTCTGCCTGCTTACATTTAAATTTCCTGGGGCACTCTTTCAGTGCTAATGCATAGCAGTGATATAGGGCCGCCGCCTCCTCTTCCTCCTCCTCCTCCGAGCAAGCCTTCCACGCAGCAGTTCATTCTTTTGTTAAAATTGAATTTGTACGGTTTTTGCAACCTGGTGTCAGTAAAAAGGTGTAGTTGTTGCCATTGTTATATATATATATATATATATATATATGTATGTATGTACATATTGAACATAAAAAAGGGGAGAAAAATACAGATTCCCTAATGCAGAAATACAAAGTCCACCATGATGAAAATAATAGGTTCCAGACGATGTATTGTAGCAACACAACTGTTGCCAAACTGGGGGGGGGGGGGTAGGGGGTTTCCTTGGAAGCTTATCAGGTATTTCTCAATAAGGTGATCCATAACGGGCAGGCGAGCTTCTCCAAAAAGGCAACTTGCCGGCCGTTACCTGTTGTACCCCAAAACAGCAGCCATGGGGGAGCGTGTCGAATGGGGCGTTCGTGTGAGCCTTAATGTATGCAGTGCATTGGGCGGGCCTGCCGGTCTGTGCCCCCTCCCCATGTGAATGGCACACATGCTCACCCTAGAATATTCCCCAGAATCCTCTGCAACACCATGCACTGTTAACGGTTCTTATTTTCTGGTCCCTCTCTCTCTCTCTCTCCCCCCTGGAACGTCATTGGCCCTCTTTCATCCCTATGTTTTTCCTGTTGCATTTAGCTAGAGTGAGTTGCTAGTGCAGTGTTCTCCAACCTTGGGTCCCCAGATGTTTTTGGCCTACAACTCCCAGCATGCCCCAGCCAGCGTAGCTGGCTGGGGCATGCTGGGAGTTGTAGGCCAAAAACATCTGGGGACCCAAGGTTGGAGAACACTGTGCTAGTGCGTTTTTGTTTTTCATCCTTTATTGTTCAGTTCCCTCTCCAGGGTCTCCAGACATTTCAATCTGTGGGTGGGTGGATGCACGGGCTAGGATCCAGATTTTGCGGTCGCCTGACAGGAACATCTCCTGAGCAGCGTTCCTCTCAGGAGGTGCTCCCACCTGCGGAAGGCGGGGAGGAAGGACCACCTTTGCCAGTTTCTCCCTCCCGTTTCCAGTCCCATTGGCCATGCTGACTGGGGATAATGTGAGTTGTAGTCCCAACACATCGGGAGGGTAGCAGATTGGAGAAGGAGACGTCCGCCCAGCCCTGCCTGAAGGTACTTCAATTTTGCCTGCCCAAGTTGTTAATATCCCGCCTTCATGGGGACGAATGGTTCTGGGAAGGGGGGGGGATATTTGGCCAAGTCTGATGTGCAACACTTCTATTTTTTTGTCAGACATGTGGATGTGGAAGGTGTTCCCTAGAGAGAGGGAGAGAATGTTGAGAACCAATGCTGTATTTAGTGCCAAGTATACTCTGTGTTTAACAGAACGACAAGCACCTGAAATTCTGCCTCCAAAAGCCCAAATCTTTGGCCTGTATACATTTTTTGCAAATTGTACGAATGTATATACTCTAATTTTGCAACAACTCTGCTGATTGTTCTCGCCCCTCCCCCTAATTTGCCCATTTTAGTCTGGTTTTGCCAGCCAAGGGGAAGGGCAAAGGGTTAGGTGCAGTGCTTTTTTTCTGGAGAAAAGGGTACCGGAACTCTTGGCTTACATTTCCTCGGGAGTAGATGGCGATTAAATTGTAATGCAATTAATAGAAGAAAAGGTGCTGGAACTCAGTTCCGGTGAGTTCCACCAGAAAAAAAAGCCCTGGTTAGGTGTCTCTTCCCCCACCTCGACTGCTAGAAGTTTTGTCAGCAAGCGTTGCTCCCATGCTTTGCAACCCTAAGGACTAGCGACTTAAATATATATATATATATTTATATATATATATATATATATATATATATATATATAAAGCAAAAATCTCACGTCAGTCCTATTCGCAGCGTAGTATTCTGTGAAATTTCTGGTGCTTCCGCAGAATCGTGCCATGTGCGCAGTCCTGGCTACCAGTGCCAAATCAAAAAGGTGCCACATCGTGGTTTTAAAATGCCCTCCTCTGGTTTCAAAGAGGGGAGCCCACAGGGCAGCGAGGCAGGCTGGATGTCGCGGCACCTGAGATCTCCTAGTTAGGAACTTGCTCCAACCAGATCTGAAGCCTTTGATGCCTTGACTTCCAGATCCTGCTCTCAGACGCCACCCTTTTGTCGCAAAGTAGAATGCCTTAAAGGGGCAGGCCTTTGGCCTGGAGTCCAGCACGCCTTCACAACGGTGCCGTGGTAGATTTTGAAGCGCAGGCAATCATCGTGGCAGTTCCCCCATAGCCATGCCCCCAAGGAGAGTCCAAAAATGCAGGCAGATGTGGGGGTCCATATCCACAAACCAGTTCTAGCAGTGTTCATCTCCCAATGAGCGGGTCTTCTGTAAAGCCGATGGGTCTCAATTGCCCATTCCAGAGCAAGCCACCCCAAAATGCTTTACATTACAAGGAATAATATATTGTTGCTTGGGAAAACACACACACACACACAAACACCCCTGTGCTACTGTGAGGATCGCAGCTAAGCTCAGAGGGTACACGGCAATTCTGGGGCGGGCGGCAGGTCCCTGCCGATCAAGAAGTGCTGTGGCTGCGTACCTGTGTGAGCCCTGCCTCCAGCGCATCACTGCTCCTTCGCCACTTCGAGAGCTCATGGCAGACGCGCCGGCGGTGTTGCCGCAATGGCACCGTGGACTGTGAAACTCGTGGGGTCGAGTGTGCGGTCTCTTTCCTGGAGCTCTGCTTGAGGGCTGCAGTTTTTGGTCCCGGGCTCAAGGGTCTCTCGTCCGGGTGTCCCTGCTGTCACAGAGGTTTCCGGTGTTTCGGGCTCGTGGGGTGTGTGTGTCTCCAGTTCTGCAGTGGTGCTAGGGGCCCAGTTCATCTTCTTTCTGCACCGCCGGTCCCTTAAACTCTGTGCCTGTGCCCAGATCACCACTAAGCTCCGGGCTCATGACCAAAAAAAAATATCACAAGCATACATCAGCGATTAGTGTCTAATCCAGGGGTGCAGAACCTCTTTCAGCCCAAGGGCCAAATTCCATTTCAGAGAAGCTCTCGGGGCCCGCCTTCCAGTGGTGGGTGGGGCTGAAGGAAGAAAAGGGTAGAGCCAAAATTCAAAAGATACCAGCGTATTCTAGCTTGCAGCTCTTACTGTCAGTAATTTAGCCTTAGGGGAGGCATTTCAACCTTTTAGAAGGGAGGGAGCAAGATGACAGGACAAAAGCCAGGGAACCACCAAATGATTGGTGGCTGAGAGAATGAGGCCGGGGCCAGGGGAAGAGGTGAGGCCTTCTGGATAACCCAAGAAGGCCTGAGTTTATTTATTTATTAATTTATTTATTTTATTTTATTTTTGAATCACCCATCTGGCCAGTCACCAGGCCACTCTGAGCGATGTACAGTCCAATAAAATACAAGAACAAAACAGAGTGTAAAACACAATTAAAAACAGTAGAAAACTTAAAAATCCCAACCCACCCCATATTCCCGCCTGAAAAACCATGTTTTTAATGAACGGCAGAAGCTAATCAAGGAAGGGGCATGGTGGAGGTCACTGGGGAGAGAGTTCCATAAATTGGGGGCTGCCACAGAAAAGGCTCTCCTTCTAGTCCCCACCAGCCTGGTTTCTCTGGCTGATGGGACAGGGAGAAGGCTGTCCGTGGCAGATCTTGTTGACCAGCCTACTTGATGTTGTTGAGTTGGCTCCAGGCTTGAGGTTCTTTAGACTCAATAGGTGCAATCCTATGTATATTTAGACAGAAAAAAGGCCTACGACTCCCAGCATGCCCCAGCCAGTTGTGCTGGCTGGTGCGTGCAGGAAGTTGTAGGTCTTTTTTCTGTCTAAACATACATAGGATTGCCCCCTAAATAAATGGCTAGTGGCCAAAGCCTTTGTATACTGAAACAGAATGGTATGAGGTCCTGTTCCAGTCAGGTTTTCGGTTGGGAGGGGAATGTCAAAAACAGGTGAAGGGAAATGAGGCCTTAAAGGTGAAAGAAATCTGTAGCCAACAGAACCCTAGAGTGGCCCATACCTCTGAGTGAGCATGACCCTGTATCACATGACCCGCTGTTGTTGCCTGTCGTTAGTAGTCCAGCTCAGCCTTCCTCAATCTGGTGCCCTCCAGATGGACTATAACCCCATTGGCTGTGCTAGCTGGGGATAATGGGGTAGAAGTCCACAGCATCTGGGGAGCACCAAGTTGCAGAAGGCTGGACTGGTCAATCTCTCCTTTGTCCAGAACTAGGTGCCTGATGGTAGAGCAGGAGGTGAGAACCTGTGCCCTCTGCAGATGTTGTTGGGCTACAGTTCCCATCAGCCCTGACCATTGGCCATGCTGGCTGGGGCTGATGGGGGTTGGAGTCAACAACATCTCAAGGGTGAAAGGTTCCCCACCCCATTGTATGGGCTGAATCCTGGCTTGGCAGCCCCCTGTTTCAGGATGAGCTGAGGGCTCCTCTGCTAACGGTCCCTCTGAATATTGCCTACAGAAACAACGACAGCCCTAAGACCTGTATCATGAGCTGAAACTTTTTGCTAAGCAGAAAAGTGATTTATAATTCTCGAATCTGCTGAGTGCCCCGGAAAGAGATGGATGTGTTGCATCAGGATGAGCATTAGATGTGACTTTTAGGCATAATCTCCCGAGCAGGAGGTGACAGAAATCCCTGGCAACCATTTCAGATGTTGGCGGTGATGACTATCAACGTCTGTTTTAAGATTTTATTTCATTACATTTACATCCCACCTTTCTTCAGTAGAAGTCAAGGTGTCGTCCATGGTGGTGGTGGTTTGGGGAGACGGTCCTACACAGTCTCCCATCCAGGCACTGATGAGATCCACCCGACTTAGCTTCAGGAAGTGGCTGCCTCGTGTGCCCTCTGGACTGTGGCCCTGGCCTCGTGTCTCTGCTGCGTTCCAGAGTAATAAGCAAATTGAGAGAGTGGGAGACGGGCTGGTTGCATGGATGCAGGCTTCTTTATCTCTAGGAACTTACTTTAGTTGTCTTGCCTCAGAAGATGGATCAGAAACTGCAGTTAATCCAGAATGCAGCTGCTAGCAGGGATGGGGACTCGGACTCCAGGACTCGACTCGTGAGTCGGACTGAGTCCCCCCTCTGACTCGAGTCAGACTCGAGTCCCAATATTTTTAATGGGACTCGAGACTCGACTCGGGACTCGAGACCAAGGACTCGTGTTCCAAAATCGTGTTCCTCAAATGGAACATGGATAGGTTTTAGGAAGTTTATTTTTTAAAATCATTTCCCTAAAATGCAACCTTTCAGACATTTTGGGTTTGGCTGCCTCTGCCTGCCTGTTTGGGGTTCCCTGCCTCCTCTGCCTGCCTAGTCTCTTCTTCACCAGTTCCACAGTTTGAATTGTCCAAGACAAAGGCCTCTGCCTGCCTGCTTTGGGGTTCCCTGCCTCCTCTGCCTGTCTGGTTATTTTGGGTTTCTCTGCCTGGTCTGTTCTTGCCAAAATCAGTTGCAGAGTTTTGAAATAAAAAGGCACACTTGTGCCTAGAATTTATTTAAGCCACACATCTGAAATAGCCTTATTTTGTTGGGGAAAGACACCATTGATTTTAATAGGGACTCGTGGAGTCAGCTTTGGGAGTGACTCGTGACTCGTGACTCATAAGTCACCATTTTGGACCAAGGACTCGGACTCGAGACTCGGGTCCAAAGACTCATGACTCAACTCATGACTTGAAACCAAGGACTCTTCAACATCCCTGGCTGCTAGGGATCCCTGGCTGACAACATCCCTGGCTGACTAACTCAGGCCAGTCACTATGGTGATGCTTCATCAATTGCACTGGCTCCAGGCTCAGTTCAACGTGCAGGTTATAGCCTGTAAAGCCCTTTTTGACTTGGGACCCAGGTACCGAAAGGCTGCCTGTCTCCACCTGGAGATGGTTGTTGACCTTAGTGAAGCGTTTCCCAACCTGGTGCTCTCCAGATGTGTTGGACAACAACTCCAAGCATCCCCGAACACATCTGGAGGGCGCCAGGTTGAGGACGACTTCACTAAGGTCAACAACCATCTCCAGGTGCCCTCACCATCAAATCTTTTGGGGAAAAGGTCTCCTTGGTGGTATGGCTTAGACCAGGGCTCTCTCCAACCTTGGGTCCCCTGATGTTGTTGAGCTCCCAGCATACCCAGCCAGCATGGCTAATGGCAAGGGATTCTGGGAGCTGTAGTCCAGCAACATCTGGGGACCCAAGGTTGGAGAGCCCTGGCTTAGACTATGGAATGCTTAGACTATGGAATCCTAGGAAGGCTCATCCAGCGTATACTTCGATGTCATATCGGTGTCAGACGAAGACCTTTTAATTTTCTCAGGATTCTTAATTGTTTAGCTTTCTCTCTCTCTCTCTCTCTCTCTCTCCTCTCCGGTGATGGTTGTACATTGCTCTTTTAGAGTCTGCTGCTTTCAGCCTGTTTTTTAATTTTTTGACATGAGGGTTATGCTTAGGAATGTCGTTTCAGTTCACAAATCATCGGGACTTGCCCCATTTGCAACCCCGAATGCGAACAGGAGTGCATTTTTCCAAGAAACGTCTGCAGATTCCCAAACTTGCGATTACATTTGAAAAATGTGTATTCTTTTTTAACAAAAATAAAATAAAATGCGCACTTTCCCCATTCAAAATGCACACTTTCCCCATTTGAATGAATTGCAATCGAAAACAAGAGTGACCGAAACTGAGTTTCAGAGTGAAGTTCGGAGAATTTCGGCAAGCTGAAACATCACTGGCTCTACTCTCCCGAGGTGTGCCTTTGGTTGCTTTCAGTTGTGTTTTGATTCTTTGTAAACCACCCCAGGAGCTGGTTCGAAGAATGGCACAGAACAGGGGTAAGGAGCCTAGTACCCAGCAGAGGGTATGGACTACAACTCCCATCATCCCTCATTGCTTGCTGTGCTGGCTAAGGCTGATGGGAGTTGTGGTCCAAAACCCTTTAGTGGGCATCAAGTTGCCTGCGCTGGCAGAGGAAATAGAAATTTCTCTAATCAACACAAGTTGCAGTCCTGCCTCTGCCCTCATTGTCTATGCAGTTGATGCATGTGTGTATTTGTATGAGTGTGCACACAGGCACATGCCACGCTCATTTCATGGCAATCTGTTTGGGTCCAGCGGTTCTGTTGCCACTGATGCACACCTGGGTTTGAAGGGGTTTTTTAAAAAAATAAATTCTGCGCTCTCTTCCTTTCTAGTCCATCAGCTGCCATTTAGTTCAGACATGCTTACGATCCGCAGCCAGCCACGTGATCGTGATGGGCACACCTACGAGGACAGTTTCACACCGCCGGAGCAGGATGAGTGGTGGGTGGAGCGGAGGGGGAGACTCACGTCAGCGCCTCCAAACGCTCCTCCGCGTGGCAAGTGCGTGTCCCTAAACCGAACGCTTGTCGAATAAAAATGGAAACATAAAAATAGCAGTTGGAAAGATAAAACAGCATTTATAGTACTAATAAAAACCGTTGTGGCTTCCACAGGAAAACATGCTTTGTAACCTAATGCTTTACCTGCAAAGGCTGTCGAGTTTCTAAGAGTTATCGCTGTTTTTGTAAGAGAAGCGCCGAGATTTGCTTCGGGGCTGAGTGATAGATCCTTCTGCCTGGAGCATCCCAGTGTGTTTATACATGGCTTGTATGGCAGCTTTCATAAGACATTTACCCCATGATTTGCGATGAGCTTATGTGTGAATAATTAATGGCAATTAATCCTTAATTACAGTAATTAGGCAAGTCACAGGAAATTAAGCTGCAGCTGGAGAAGACCATGCCTGCGAAGAGAGGATCGGGGGCTGGGTGTATATGCCACTCACTGACGACGCTCTTCGGATGAGCCGCATTCAGCTGCTTTTGGCGTTCCAACTGACAGCCCTGGGTGGGACCCGGGCGCTTGGCTTGGGCGGCAATCTGGAGTTGTCGCCAAGAGTTGCTTGTTGTTGTGCTCTTGTTGTTGTTTTTAGTTCAAGTGCCAAAATATTTTGTTACATATGGCCATCGTCTGCGTTTATTGGGTGTCATAATTCAAAAGGGTGTAATTGTTCTTGGCTTGATAACAACCACTTTGGGGGGGGGGGAAGGATATTTTTTTTAAAGCTTTGATGTATCTTGTGTAAAGATCCACTGGCTGCTGGGCTCGATGTCATATTTTGGAATTATACATCCAGGTTTTTGAATTTGCAAAAACAACCGGGCTAGAAATTTGCACATTTCCCTCCTGGAACAATAAAAAAAGCATTTTCTTGGGTAGACATGATTGGTTGCTCCTTTTTTTTTAATGGTTGATTCTCATGTTAATTTTTAAAGACATGGATTGGAACAAGTGAATATGGAAGGAGGCCTATGGAAAGTCTTGGCACCTCTCAGGGCTTCCCTTCCAATGAATTGTTAGATTAATTGGGTTCTATGCACATGTCTTTCGACGTGGGGTATGATTCATAAACTGGCCTGTCTTATTAGCGTGTTTTCTTTTAACCTGTAGCAATTTTTAGTCTTTGGTGTTTCTCTTCCAAATGCAATATTATAAAAAGAGGGAAGGAAGGAGCCATATAAAACATTCCTCCAAACTAGAACCAGAAAGAAAGGAACAAAATGCATCTAAACTTACATTTCGATCAATACGCCTCTTTTACATTCAACTTACAAACTGCGGGATTTCAAATGCATCTTTCCACGTCCTTTTGTGGAAACGCCCAATATTGGCCCTCGTATGGTACCTGGGAAGTGCAGAACAGAAGGTGCTGAATATATTTTGGGAAAGGTAGTATGGGTAGGTGGGGGAGGAAATGGGACGGTGCTGCGGACACCACAGCTCTACAGGAATAAATGGATCCATTTTGCTGCTAACTGCCTTGCCTTCTTCGTTGGCCGGTGTGCTGATGGGGACAGATGGAAAGACATTTTGGATAACCTACTGCAAATATTTTTGCCAGGCCCCAAACCCTGTGGTTAAACACATTCCAGGAATGGCCTTGCCTTCCAAGTGGGGCATGCTGGTGCCAAGAAGAGTCCAGCGTGGAATTCGTGTCGCGAAGGGTTGAGTTGTTAGTATTAATGATCAAGCGGTTGGAAACGTAGGAGCTTCTAGGGGGAAATGCCTGCCCAATCCCACCAAATTGCAGGGTTCCTATAATTTCCTCGGCGATTGGAAGGTGTGTGTGCCCAAACCCGCTGTGGCATCTGTAACCGAGCCTTTGATTCTACTCAATGTAAGCAAGTGATCTGTACAAAAGACTCTTGAACGAGGGGAAAGTACAGCCAGCCTGCAAAAATAATGTTGTATTAAGAAAGTGGTTGAGCAGGCGGATGGATGTTTCGTAAGAGAGGCGACCTTGGCACCAGTTACATAGTCGTGCCAATATTACATATAACTTCAGTGCAAGCCCAGCAGTTCATGCTGCCATGAGAAAATGGTTAGCATGCCTTTTTAAATAAGTACCCTGGGAGGTTCCTATCTGAGCGGCGTGTGTTTAAAATCCTGAATCAAGGAAAGCAGAAATCTGCCCTGTATAAATTACTCAAGCTTGCATAACGGGACTTAGTTTGCATAATTCCAGAATTCTATACAGTCTTTTGCATGACTGCATCTGTTTTTTGGGATGGGACAGGGAGCTGTACAGAGCACTGAAGGTTCTGCATCCAGGAAATCTTTTTTGGCCACCCCTCTGGCTCCCGAGCTTTCAGTTAGCCTTACCCACCCCATTGAAGCATATCTGGAAAGCCACTGTGGTGTAGTGGTTAGAGCGTCAGACTTGTCTATGGTTGGGGGGACCTGTCAAATTCCCTAGATGACCTTGGGTCAGCCACCGTTCCTTCAACCGTATCTACTTCAGTGTTATTGTGAGGATAAAATCTGGAAGGAAGGAAAGGACCTACGGACATTTTCAATGACACTCACAAAGGGGTACCCAACAAGGTGCCCACAGGCAGCCAAATTAAAAAAATATTTTTAAAAAATCTGGTTTTTTTTTAAACTACTTACATGGATTTGTATGAAATGCATACAACTTTCTAGCAATTATACATAGGCTTCAACAAAAGTGGACCAAATATCCAAATAAGTATCCATTTGAAGTTGGCTTCTATATGCCACCCGTTCATTTATTGAAAGCAGTCATCAATCAATTGCATTATAGCAGTGTTTATTCTCCCAAATATCAGTCTTTTTGCTGTCAAAGGGGCACAGAGAATCCATTTCCCCTTCCATTTGTTAATTTCCGCGAAAGCAGGCAAATCATTTAAATGAGCATATGTGAATATTAAAGGCTGTTCCAGTACAAAATTTATCTGCCTAATAACCTCCTCCCCAAAAGAAGCAACTACTGGACATTACCAAAACATATGTTTAAAAGAAGCATTTCTTGCACCGCCAGCACTTAGCTGAAGTAGACAATCCCTTATTACAGAGACGTTGTGGTGTCCAATAGACACGAAACAAACGTTTTTGCTGAGTAACACACAGCCTAAGATCCGTAGGTGCGACAGGTAGACGCCAAAGTGGCGATCCACTGATTAGGCATTTTGTGGTGGAGCCCACAGCAGCTTCTCAAATTCCCAAATGTGCCCATGGATCCCAAAAGTTTGGGGACCCCCGATGTATGTTGCCCAAGGTAGTTGGAAGGGAGACAGGATTAGAAGAAAAGCAATTTAAGGTGTGATCCTATGCAAGTTTAGACAGAAAAAAAGGCCTACAATTCCCAGCATGCCCCATGCATGCTGGGATTTGTAGGCCTTTTTTTCTGTCTAAACCTGTATAGGATTGTGCCCTGAATAATGAACAACAAGCAGCCTTTTTCAGCCTCCTGGGCTAGAAACTTTTGTAAAAATGGGGTTGTAACTTTGGGACCGAGATGTGACCCAGGCGCATGCCGCCATCTGAATGCAAACATGTCTTTGAAGGAAGTTCCTTATTTTTGAAGTTAATATTTTTAAGAACTCCACCTTCAAGGGGCTTGCCCGTATGCACGCCTTTGCTTAATTGAACAGAGAGTGTCTCTCTTTCCTCTCCTCTGCCCAGTCACATATTGGAAGATGTGCACAGAGTTCAACTCTGCAAACAAGCAGTAGCTCTGCCATAGCCAAGACTTCATATTTCAGGCGTTCTAGAGCATTACGATGCATGTGAGTTCTTGAGGAGGCCGCTGCCACGTCACCATCTGAGCAGGACATGGAGGAGCCGTATCCTGTTCTTAAAGTAGCCGTCGGAGCCTGCGATTGTTCTGTGGTGCCTCTCCCAGGCATACGCTTTGAAAACGTGTAAAAACTTCACCTGCATAGACCACCGGATCAATGTTTAATTTACTTGTACGGATGGATGACTCATTTGAAAGCGAAAATGGTGACACAGAGAGGAGATATTTTGGATGTGCAGCCGTGTGGCTACATTTATCTACTTCGCCTGGAGTTTGGAGTGGAAATAAGTCACAGTATCTTAATAACGGTCTTGATTTTATAAATGATTTCTACCCCCTCCCCCTTTTTTCCTCCTCTGAAATAAGCAATCCATTCATTTTAATATGTAGAATTGGTTTGCTAGCAGGGCGACAGTTTAAAAAGACTTCCAACTGTGACACAAGTGCAACCATATTGCTTCCTATTACTCGCTAAGGTGGTTGTTTAGAGGAGCAAATGTTCTCCCTGGATATGTTTAAAGTGCTGTAATTTTATTTAGGATAATGAGGATTTATAACAGTTTTGCTGTATGAAAGGCTGCTTTTAGGTGGAGCAAAATAGGCTGTTTTGGTTATTGAGTGTGTGCTTAACTGGATTGTGTGTTTGTGTGCCCTAATGTCGTGCGGGAAGGACTTCTGTTTGGTTATTATTCAAGGTTTGCAGCAATACCGGTCAGTTGCGCGACCAAAGCCCTTCTGTGCTAATTCGTCATCAGTATGCAGCCGCAGTTCTGATTTTCATCCTTCAGTCTGCTTTAAGGAACCCTTTTATTACCAGTATTTCTAAGTGGTTATTACCCCTCTGTATTCAGCTATAAAAATCTGAGATTGCTCAGATAAGATCTGGACTTCCAAAGTTTTAAGTTGGAGATATCATCCTTTACAAGTCAGGCTTTCTCCTGCATTTTGGATCATCTCGCTTCTTCTTCTTTTTTTTTTTCCCCTTCCAAAACAGTAATCACTTCTCGGCGTAATAAATATTTTCATGTCTTTGCTTTTAAATACCCTTCTTCACATAGCACTTCGGTGCATGCGCGTGCTCTAGCCACTGGCTTAACTGTACATTTAATGCCCTGTTTATAAATCTAAAGCAGAAGGAATTGAACTGTTACAGATTTTTATCAGGTTTTATCTCCTCGCTGAAAATCTTGGCTCTCAAAAAACATTTCTAATTTCCCTTATTTGAAGGTTCAAACAGTTTCAAATTACTGCCCCTGGATTGTTCTTGACATGCAGAATGGTAAATTTGATCCGAGGAAACGCAGGAATGTATTGTGTGTTCCTTTCCCGAACAAGGGAATTCAACGGGTAAATTACAGTCATTTACTTGGAGTGTAATTTAGTTGGGAGCCTTTAGGCAAATGCAGGCAGGAGGACAGAAGAGAACAAAATAGCTCAGAACTGGATTTCTTCGCTCCCCCCCCCCCCCCGCCGCTGCCGCCACCCTCCTCGTGTGGAATACAGAATTTTGCACTAGGAACAAGGCGAGCAGGAAGCTTCTGCGTTATAAATGCTTCTCTTTTTCCTCCCTTTGTTAATGGAGAAAGGTTGTAAGAACCTTCTGAGTGATTTACTTAAAGATTGCAATTTAAATCTTCCTAAATAAGCCAAGCAGCTTTTGTGGCCTGTCTGTCGTTTTTATGTTCCTACAGATCCACATCTGATATCCATTAAAAAAAACACTATTCCTTCTTCATTCAGCTGAATAGATCAAAATATCTCAAAACTATTGGAGAAACAAAGCGCAGATCACACATTTTTGTCTCGGCACGTGCGTGTGCAAAATAATAGTCATCACACACACACACACACACACACTCTTTACCATTTTCTCCTAAATCTCTCATATTTCAAAGAATAAAATGTCGCTATATTATAATTATGTATCTATATAGATAATTTTAAATGGGAAGAGAGGGGGTGGATATATACAACATAAAAGATGAAAATTCTCCACCTCATTCTCAAAAGCTGCGGCTGTTTAGAATTTTGACACCAGCTTTTCTTTCAGAGCCGAGAGAAAGCAATAATTGCTCTGCAAAACACAAGGCTGTGTTTGGGAAAGCGGTCCTGTATAGCATCTTGTAATTTGACACTTAAGTTGTGCCCTGTGTTACCCCTGTGTCATAATTGATGGCTAAAGGAAGGCACACGCTATGCTAATCATTTGTTAGAAAAGCTTGTTAAATTGTGGTTGCCAATTTAAAATAAACCACGGAATCCGGGCCTATATTTTAAGGGGCTGGTTGGCTGCCGCCTCGCACAGCCGTCCCCGCAGCTGTTTTTCAACTTTATGTCGCATACACACACCGCGCTCTCCCCTTGCGCACAAGGTCAGCGTGTTCGCCGGTTTAATAGCAGACTATCAAGAAGAAAATCAATGAGCTGCATGTTTCGCACTCGCAGCGCAGGGGGATTTCCCCTCCCGTTTTACAGCACATTTGTGTACTGATCCCAAGGTTGAAAATGACAATATTAATGCCCTGTTAGCGCTGTACCGAAATGGAAGCCACGGAGCCGCTGGGGCTCTCAAGTTGCAGGAACTTAGCCCTCCGATGCTGGTGTTTTGGCTTTCTCTCGCCTACAGAAGCTGGCTGAGCTGCCTTTGGCAGAGTGCAGCAAGGATGTTGCCTACCCCCCCCCTTTTATTACAGTGTGCACTGTTTGTTGACTGAAGGAATGAACGGATGGAAACCTTTTAGCGGGTCGTGGGGGAAGACGGATCCTCGTAATCGACTTGGCGCTTGTTGCCCCCAAATAAACTGGCATTATCGCTTCTGCGATGAAAGGAGACAGCGGTAGCCCGACCAGTCCGATGTCTGCAAAGACCGCCTAACGGCCTGGGCAGCGCGGCATTCGCTCTGACGAAAAGACTCCCCCCTCTCTCTCTCGAGCGCCCGGCCCAAATGCGTGCAGCTCTGGCAGCAAAAAATAAATAAAAAATTGACTTGTGGAGAAGCCGGGGTGGTGGTGGTTGTGGAGGGGGAGGAAGGAAGGAAGGAAGGAAGGAAGGAAATGATTTAGCATCCCGTGAATCGTTTCTCATTTCTAAGATATTAAAAATGACTTCGATAGAATACCTTTAATTTGTAATAATGGCCTACGAGGCTGTTTCCCTCTTAGAAAAGAAAGCGCGTGATTGGCACATTCATTTTGATCTGTTTGGGCGTCCCCTTATAGTACACTTAATAGGAGAAGCTCACGGTGTTTGTGTGTTCGCTGATCGTGTGTTAAATTCAAAGCCCCAAAGCCGGGCAGTTGCCTATAGTTCTCAATCACTGAGTAGGCTGGGATGTGTTAAGGTTATCCCGTGCCCGGCGTTTGACCCTCTTTGTGGGGAGGAATTCCTGGCATGCTTGTGGAACCGAATCACCTTTCCCCCCCCTCCCTTGGAGTGAGTTTGGCAGCAACATGCCTTTGCAATCAGTAGCCTGGCTCTCTCTCTCTCTCTCTCTCAGAAGCATGCAGCTGACAGAAGCTTGCAAACCATGTTCCTGCTACTGCCACTGCTTCTTTGCCGCTATCATCCATTTAAAAGGCAGTAAATCATCCCAAAGGTTGAAATTTGAGTCATACAACATACTTCCCCCCCCCCTTTCTTTTTTTAAGGGGTTGCAGTGAGATTTGGCATGACGGATGGAATCCACATCCTTCCATTAGCAGTCTGGTTTTGGGTGGGTTTTCTTTCCTTGCGTCCCGATATTCCCCCGCCACCACCTGCCGGATTTCCCCAGCTACAGAAGTTACGCGATTCCTTGAACCAGTGTCGTGTTGATTAAGCAAATCCGCAAACAAACGCATAGCAGGAGCCAGAAGTTGTGGTGGATGGGGCAAAGAAAGAATCGCAACGTATGAATAGTGAATCCGCCATTGCGAGTGGAAAATGAGCAGCCATTGCATGAGGGAAGGCCACACGTCAGAGTGTACAATTTCTCTTTAATTTCCACATTTGACCTCTTTATTTTGTTAAATTCAACCCTCATACAGCTTCCTTTCAAAACAGATGGGGTTCTTTCTCATGTCTGTAAATATAGCCAAACTGAAGGCAGTGCAGGATATTTGCACGGTTTCCATAAGTGCCAAATCGGATGTGCATTACGAATGTGAGTGGGATTTTCACTGGAAGTGGGTGGGACTACTACACCTGTTGGCCTATCCCAGCCCAGTTTTGGCAGAAGACACACACACACACACACCCGGGAGGAAACCACAACCAAGCCGATATTCGCCCTCCACAAAAACATTCAGACCAGAAACATAAATTCCCTTCGGAAGGTTGCCCGTATTCATGGCTCGTTTAGTTCAGCAGAACCGTCAGTACTGAGCTTTCCACCTTAGGGGACAGCTCCTCTTTTTTTTTGAAAAAATCACTCTGCAGATCCATCTTTTATGTTGTGATATATGTCTCAACTAATTTTTAGGCAAACTGATAGATGTTTTCAGTTATTTTTTAAAAAATATCTCATAATTACAAGACAATCTCCCCGTTTGTTGGGTTCAGTGAGAGATTGAAGTCATTATACACACACATTATACGTGTGTGTGTGTGTGTGTGTGTGTATATATATATATATCTGTCAATTCAATATAATTTAAATGATGAATAAAGAGTGTTCGCAGCCCAGTTCTAGTTTTCTTTGAAACTGCCAGAAAAGGTGTCTGATGTTTCTTACACCTTGATAAAACTGTGCCGTTCGGTGCATCATGAAAGATAGCGGAGAAGCAATGGTTCATCTGTTAACAATCACATACCCTAAACATGGCTTCCTTTTGACTTCACCGGGGCAGCAGTGAGGCAAAATGTTTGACCCCATGAAAAGACCCCATTCTAGATCCAGCTACTCGGTTGACCCCTTTCCCCCTCCCCCCAGGGCTGGGTGTTGGATTTTCGGTAGCAATTGCATTTTCGGTCGCGAAGGAAAGCCTTTTCTTTTCTTTTCTTTTCTTTTGTGGCCTACTTCACGAATCAATGTTTGTCCGACTCGGCTGCCATTGGCGCCATTCCCCCCCCCCACCGCACTTAGAAGAGAGGACATGTCTGTTTAACTTGGAGGAGGCTCCGAGCGACTATTGTTGCATGGCTGCGCGGCTGGGAATATCGTCCCTCTACGTTCGGCGGCCCGGTTGTGGGGGGTGGGTGGGCGGCGGGGTGGGGTGGGGTGTGGGGGCTGAGCCGGAGAAGAGCGTCATAATAAATAATGCATGCAGAGAAGCTCATAAATGTAAGCTTGAATTTTCCTCAGTAGTTTTTGTTCTCAATCACCTTGATGAAACAGTCTTGAAGGGCCCCTCTGCCTTTCCGTGGCATTTGGAGTGAGTCCCTGACAGCCTGATTTTCCACCCCTGTTGTGATGCTCCTTTCTCTAGTTAATATTCCTCTGTAAGTGTCGTACCAAAGTAAACCAAAGGAGCCCTGGCTCATGACACTAAGGCAGCATTTGCATTCATTATGCAGTCAGGGGCTGGTGAGAAAAAATGCTGTCGCGAAGCCCGGAGAGGCAGCAAATGGGAGCGCTCCGACGAAGCTTGAACGGGGAGCGAGAGCCGTAAGTTCATTTACATGGAGGCAAAAAGAGGAGCACCCCTGCCCGCCCGCCCCCCCCAAAAAAGAAAAGATTCCATGGAAGGAACAATGGCATTTCTCTTGTAGGCTTGTTGGTCGCCATTGTTCTCGCAACTTAATGAGTTCAAGGCAAAAGGCAGCAGAGATCTCGTCGGTATTAAAATGATCCGTACGTAAAAATCACTTGTTCATGGTAGAAGTTGGCCGGGAGAGCGATCGTCGAAGCTGCGGAAGGCAGGAAGATGGACACACCCCACCACCACCTTTTTTTTTTTGCTAGCTAGTCGGGAGTGCCTTCCTGCGGTGATGATGCATGCAACGTACCCCAGTGTGTGTCAAAGAGGACGGGTGGGTCAAGGTTAGGGGGTGGTGGGGGTGGATGAGAAATTTGTTTGGCCCGAATTTTCAGACGAACCTACCCAGTTTCGCACCTCCTGAATGTATGTGCAGAGCAGGACGGACTTGCGCGTCAAAGTCTGCACTTTCCAGGATTTTGCAATGTAGTTCACAACTTTAAAAAAAAAAAAAATTCCCCCCCAAATGAATATATTAGGGGAAAGTATGCACAAAAACGCATTATATTAGGGTAAAATGGCAAAAAAAAAGTGCGCACGTTCAGGAGAAATACATACAAAAATGCATGTATTAGATTAAATGCACATGAAAGGGGGATTTGCAAACTGATGCAGAAATGGGCCAAAGCAAACTTTTGGTCGGGAAAATGAAATAAACCAAAATTGACAGGTTTGCCGGTCCCTAGTCAAGGGAGCTTTCCTCCTCTCTTGGTGTAACATAAATTTGTTGAACTGGAGCTGATGTTGTTGGAGCTGGATAAAGGATCAGGTCTGAAATGTACTCTGGACTCCTTGGTGGCCCTTGGATAAAGGGCACATCTTTGGTTCCAATAGATGGACCATTGTGTCAAACTGGAATAGTGTTGACTATTTCATAAGGTTGGACTGAGGACGGATCTGCACTTCTGGTGGATCCCACAACGGAATACAGGGCCAGATCTTTGATTTGTATGTAATGTTAAAGGAAGTTAAGAAGCAGTGTTCGTGTGAAGCCCTGAACTCTGCTAAATCCCAAACCAATTGTTTGGCCAGAATACCATGCTTTTAAACATTTGGGGAAGTCGGTTCTTGTTGTGATTGGCAATCAGTAATTAGTACAGGATAAAAATTTCAAGTAACCAGATAATGCAGGAGGTGGTAAGTGTCGGAAACGTCTGGCATCGGCGGGCATGAATGAATAGCTTTTCAATTGTTTTCTTGTACGTATTGCCGGTAAATGAAGGCGATGAGGATGGAATTTGGCCATTAGCCAGAAGCATTTGCGTGGCCTTAAGACATCCCAGTAAGTGTCAGAAAGTTCTGACATGTCCCACCCATAAAGTCATGAATTTACTGGTAAATGTCAGCATTCACCAGGTTTCTGACACTTTCCACAGCACAAAAATACATTAAATGGAACATATAGGAATGTTGACACAAGTTATTTCTTATTTCCCCACATCCCTTCTTTTTAATTATATATATATATATATATATATTACAATGCCTTGCCCTTTTCCACTGTGGCAAGGTCAAAATGCCAAGCGGAAATTTTGTCTGGCTGCACGAGATGCAGGGAATTTCTCCACAGGCTAAGTTCACTGCTGGACAAGATGACAAAGCCCCTTGTTCCTCAATCCTAAATGGATTAAATATAATATTTATTCAATACAAATCCCCCCCCCGCCCCCCAAAACCGGGCTGGCTTTCTCGGTAGGCATCCAAGAGAGCGGATTTGCGGATGCATAGAGAGAGAGAGAATTATCTCTTGGGTACGTCTGAGGATGGAAGAAAGCTTGCACTGGGGCAGCTGTGATGGCTCGCCATGTTTTATATCCAGCCCGCCGAGTAGCTTTAGAGGGAGCAAGTGTGCTTTATTCAATAACGCCCCTCTTCTCTCCCTTGCTTCTGCTTAATGCCACCCTTCCTTCCTTCCTGATGGTTTTAATACATAATTAGAAGAAAAATAGAATCCGTCCCCTCTTGAGCGGCACTTTGGCAGGCGGGGAGGGGGGAGACTCTCTCTACCCTGACTTGCTCCAAATTATGCAAATGAACACCCGTAGTTATCGTATTCCGCGCTATAGGAAAATGTCACCCAGCAGCCAATTATTCAGAAGTAGTTTTGAGCTAATCAGTGAGGGTGACTGGAGAAGGGGTGTGTGAATGCAAGCAAGCGGACGTCTTCTTGATTCATGGTTGTGAGAAAGGCCTCTCCTTTGCCGGGGTGGCGTGGCCGCATAGCTGCTTTCCTGCTCTTATCGTGCGGCGTCTGTGGCTCATAGATGGCTCACTAAGGGATTTAACGGGAGCAGCGTATCCGTGAGAGCACCTTTCCAAACATGAGCGCAGCCGTCTGATTGGAACTGGAGGAGGAAGATCTCTAGTTGGAATTGCCAACTCTTGAGCGAGATCAATGGTCGCTCGGGATTGGGCCTTAAATCCTAGGAACGAGCTCCAAAGAAGTAGCGTTATGGGGCCACCTCCTTTGATTTTTGGAAGATTATGCTATAGAGAGAGAGACAGAGAGAAAAAGAAAGAAATAGAAATAAAAAATGCAGTACAGCTGCTAAGGAGTGTGAGAATAATTCCCTAGCTTTGGGGGCTTAATACCTGTTCTGATTTTACTCAGTGGATGATTTTGTTGTGTGTGTTGGGTGAAATAAAGCATTGTTGTTGTTTTAAAAAAATACTTTTATTTCTGTTGTAATTCTTGACTTGAATTGTTAACTGACACGGACATGCCATAAAGCAGGTTCAGCGCATTTAAATAGTTGCATCGCTACTGTATTAGCGCCCTTCTTTAAACGGATGATAATTTGACATGGTAATTGCAAAAAAAAGGTGATTGCTTGCTTGTTTAGAGAATGGTGCGATATGTAGAAAACCCCTTCCAAAAAACAAAAAGAAAGAAAGAAAGAAAGGAAAAAGCAAAGCTGCTTAATGTGTATCTTTAGAGCAGTGTTTTCCAACCTTGGGTCCCCAGATGTTTTTGGCCTACAACTCCCAGCATGCCCCAGCCAGCTGACTGGGGGATGCTGGGAGTTGTAGGCCAAAAACATCTGGGGACCCAAGGTTGGAGAACACTGCTTTAGAGCTTTCAGAGAATTCATACAGTGGTGGCTTCTTCTTGGCCAGTACAAGGACCATGTGGAACCTTTGCTCCCATCCACCCATTGTGCTAAGTACGTGGCTGGCTGGTGGTGGCACCATAGTTGTGAAGCCATCCCGTGTCCTGCTTCTAGCCCTGCCCACTTTCTTCATCCAGCCTCTCTTGTTTTCCTTCGTGTTGTGAATCACAGATCAGGGCATCCTACCCTAACGGGGCAGAACTATATGCTACGGCTCCCCAACCTTTTTTTTTTTTTTTTTTAGTTGATGAGTAGATTTTGAATTTGGAGTGTGTGTGTTGTGGGCGCTCTCACAAAATGGCTGCCAGGGGAGGGCTTGCCCATTCGTGAAATGGCTGCCACGGTGGGCATGGCCGACCACAAAACACTCATGTCCCAGAAGGCAAACTGGTGAGACTAAAAGAAAACTAAGCTGCCCAAGAACCTAAGTACGGGGCAGAGGCGAGGTCTGAGCTCCCAAGGTGCTGAACCCCTCTTTTGAACCCAAACGGAGATGGCATTGGAGGGCAGCATTTTACTTTGCAGCATGCAGGCCTGCCAGGTTTTTTTGTTTGTTTGTTTGATTGATTGTTTCTTTTTTTAAAACTTCATGAATAAAATAAAAAGCAGCAGGGGCAGAGGGCCTGGCCGGGCGCCAAGAGAGGTGTCTGCGGGCACATTGGTGCCCAAGGCACCATGTTGGAGATCCTGGGTATATTCCATGCACCATTTGGCTTAAGACAAAATTTTCAAGGGTTGGGCTGCTGCACCGTCATTTTCACCTTGGTTGGTTTGCACTTTAAAAATGCCCCATATTACATTTTGCTGTCCTGACGTCACCTGTGCAGGGCTGTTGTAAGCCAAGCTCTTACGCCTGGACGGCACTGAGTGGCATTTTACTCCTAGTCGGGGGTGGGGGCCATTGCAAATAACCATGGGGGGACGGGGGACACGCACTGTATAAATACACATGCCTGATCCCCTAGCACCATTAGCTTTGATGCTGCTGCATGTTTCTGCTTTGCAGTGACATGAATCTTCTAATCCCATCCTACTTTTCTCCACTAAATAAAAACCTGTCCTATGTTTTATTACAAAGTAGGTGGCCTGAAGGAATATATATATGCGTGTGTGTGTGTGTGTGTGTGTGTGTATTCTTTCCTTTTTGGAATAAAATATGCATTTGGGCTTTTCATTTCATCTCCAATCTGTGTTATTCCTTAAAAATGCGGGACTGCCTGAAGTCCTCTTTAATATTTAATTCAACAACTTTTTAATCTGTCATTATGCCGTGATGAAGTAAGCATCAAGTGTCACTGGAAAAGATTAAATTATACTTGGAAATAGGAATTGAAATGATTTAGAGGAGGAGGGGGTGGTGGTGGCGGCTTGTGAGGCTTTCGGTATTTGCTTTGCGCAAGTAATAATCCTGCCGGCTTGGGCGGAAGAGGTTTGGTCCGGGTTTCTCGTGCCTCCATCAAGTTGTGCGCTCCCTCGTGGGATTCTGTCCTCACAGGGCCCCCGCCTGACATGCATGCACGCACGCACGCACGCACGCACACGCTCTCTCTCTCTCTCTCTCTCTCGCTCTCTCTCTCTCTCTCTCTCTCACACACACACACACACACACACACACACAGTTTTGCTACTGCTGAGCACTGCTTTATTTAAATGGCGGGTCTCATGCATTAATTACATCAGCTCCTTCCCGGCCGTCCCCTCCCTCTTTTCTGTAAATATGGCGAGCGCACGGGGGGGGGGCAGGCATCACCTAGCAGCGGCTCCAGCCCTGATTCCAGGTTCTTGTTAACAAGCTTATCTTAGAACAGGAATGCAGGAATTGTGGCTACCCGCCCCGCTGAATGGGCAAGCACGGCATGGCCCGGTGTCTGTGCTGGTGCTTCGGAAGGGTGAAAGGTGTCCCTGGATTAAGAGAGAACCTAAGCAAAGGTGGTAACCAACTTACTCTCATGCACACACGCGTGTTTGCCTGGCAGCTGTGGCTCAAATCCATTTCTCCTCCTCGTCGTTTTCCTGCCAAATGTGCAAAAGGCAGGATTTCCAGCAAGGCCCCCGGAGGAGCTGGTGAGGCACATTCTCAGGTGAAGCCTCTTTACAACAAGTGGACATGTCCGGCCCTGTCTTGCTGTTTCGTTTCGTTACATCTCAACCTGCAGGCTCGTTGGCCTGACTGATGTGCACGCACGCATGCACTGGGAGTTCCTGGGAGCCAGCGTCACCTTTTAAGAAGCCGGCCCCGCGGCCTGCGGATTAAAATGTATTTCGAAGTCTTAAATGCCTGTGTAAGCCAGTTTTTAGGCAGCCGAGCAAACCAGTGTGTGCGGGTTTTCTCCTGGCCCTGTCTTTGGGAGAGGCTGCCATTGGCAAAACCAACTTAAGAGTCCTGGGCTGGACATAAGGCAATGCTGTGTGTGTGTGTGTGTGTGTGTGTGTGTGTGTGTTGCTTCCTGGGTTAGCCTTTCTAAATGCTCACTTCTCCCCAAATTACTCTTGCAAAAAGTTGGCCTGTTGGGTTTGAGTGCTATTGAGTTGTTCCTAGATTCTAAGCAGAAGATGCCTGTATAAACCCTTCTTACTTGTATTTCTGGGCAGGGCACTTGAATAATGGCAAAGATGGCCCATGGCGTTGTGACTAGTTCCATGCCCCCAAGCGGGGCTTTGGGTTTTGGTCCCTGGAAGAGCAGCCCTGGCTTCTTTGGGAACTTGTGGCGGTTGCTTATTGAGCTGATCGGGAGGGAGGAAGAGGCATCCTTTCACCTGTGTGCAAACACCACCACGATGCCTCCTGCCTCTTCCGACAGTGAATCCCCAGTCGTTTGAGATCTGAATATAATTCCTTTTCAAACCGGCATCATTGTTTCCATTGCAATGAATTACTCAACGCTTCCCTTACCAAGCCTTTCCAAACTCATATCTATAAATTCCCTAGGCTTGCTCCCGCAAATTGTTCACGATGTTGCATTTTTGTTCACTGGATAACCTTTTAAAAAATAAAATAAAATAAATCATCCCTCTTGATGAAGAGTCCGGTGGTGGTGGTGGTGGTGGTGTGTGTGTGTGTGTTTTGGCCGCACCTCATGGATGTTTGCCACCTGTCTCTCTGCCTCCTTGGCCAGACCCACCCGGGCGCCTGCGTGTTGGAGAGGCGGGTAAGAGAAGTAAATGCATTTCTGGTGTGAAGAATAAATAAAAGAGCGAGCGGGAGTCAATAAGCGGGTTCAATTCATGCCTACAGCAATGGCGGACAGCTCATTTTGTAGATGTGGGTGTTTTGTTTACATTTATAATGCAGCTTTATTTAATACTGACAGATATAGCTTGTGGCAAATGATAGTCAGAATGTATGAGCAGTCATAATGCTTCTGTCTCTTTCTAGTGTGCCGCTGAAAATAAGCAGTTCACCTCGGCTTTTATTGAGGAAAGGATATGAGACAGCTATAGCTTTGCGAGGCTATTTATGGAGTTGTTTTACTAGCTGTGAACATGCCGCTTTATAGCAGTTGTGAAAATGGACTTTGCTAGTGTGTGGGAAAGGGAAATAACATTGCAGTATACAAGGGTAGTAAAAAAAAATCTCTATAAATAATTTTTCAGACTGAAGAATCTTCGCGTTAAAGCAGGCAGAGAGGTCGCGGCTTTCTTCCGGTTTCCAGTTGATGGTTACGTCCCTGGGTCTAATTTTGATTATTACTTCTTCTTCTTTTTTTAACTTTGAGGGCTGAAATGTAAGTGAAAGTGGGGGAAACATTTTGTGGCAGAGGATTGACTCGATCCACTTAGCCTTTGGGACGAGAAGCTTGGGATTAAATGCGCAGCTTGCAAAAATCCAGTTTGATTTGGACTTGACGTGGCGTTATGGTTTATGCCGGTGCGCAGACCTGTGCGCAGCTTCCCAGTGATGAATGTCCACGTGGGCTGGTGATGTAGGGGAACTGTCTCCGTGCCCTATTTATAATGTAAGGAGCAGGCGTTAGTGATATAAATATGGCACCGAGTTCAGCTAACTTTATAAATAGCCTCACCTGCTGTTAAGCGTTGGACGGGTTTTTGATGTCTCGCATTAGGACTTGGGATATAATTTCCAGGCAAACGGAACTGTCGTAGGAACCGCGGGACTGATTGCGATGGATGTGCTTGGGTCTCTGCTCACCTGCTTTACCCCTGGAAATTTTACCCACTTGCTGCCAGCTCAAAATGTATTAATTATCAGCAGAAGCTTATGGTATTTATAAAAATAATAATCATGAAACATAGCCGTTCTGTGATTGGGTTTTTATTATTATTATTATTATTATTATTATTTTATTTTAAAGAGTAATTCTAAGACCAGTGCTGGGGAAAGTACATAAAGTTCCTCATTCGTTATTTTTTTTAGGCAATCAGTTAATCTGGCGCTAAGATCTCCATTTGCAGGACACAAAAATCTAGGTGTGTCCCCCTCCTTTATAATGCAAGCTGGACTGAGAAGCTCATAAAATGTTCACATGTGTGGTCAAGTCTGGAGATTTGTCAACTTTTTACTGAACATGATTTATTTATTTATTATATTTATACCCCGCCTTTTTTCCTGCAAGGAACCCAAGGTGGCTTACATAATCCTCCTCCTCTCCATTTCATCCTCACAACAACCCTGCGAGGCAGGTTAGGCTGAGAGGCAGTGACTGGCCCAAAGTCACCCAGTGAGTTTCATGGCCGAGCGGGGACTTGAACCCAGATCTCTCGAGTCCCAGCCCAACACTCTCACCACTACGCCACACTGGCTCTAACCGCATGATCACATGTGGTTAGATCACCCCTCCACATACACTCCCGTTCACTCTATTTACTGGGACCATCTGTATTTTCTGGTTCCTGATCCTGGAAATCCACTGCCCCCACCCCTTTTTTTGGGGGGTGGGCTTCTGGGAAACACCTGGTTATACTTCTGTAGAAGTTATATCTGACCGGGAGGGTGAGTCAGTGCGTCTCACCTCTAATGCTCCTGCGTGCAAATGCACATGCAAGAGCATTAAAGTGCACATCCCACCAGTTTGCATACTGGGGAGGTTCATCTTTAAAGCTGTCAACAACAGACAGTTGCTTTCCCCCCCAGTTTATCTTTAACCCACAGAACAAAGACCTCTCTTGGCTTTCAAAACCACTGCAGGACGCACGATTGCAGAATAAATGAATACTGTAACTCAATTCAGATTGCTGACGAAGTAAAGGCTTCCTATATATAATGGGGGGTGAGGGAGGTACCATGGCCAGGAATCCTTGGGCGTCAGAGTTTACAAGTGTGCCCTTCTTTTCAGCTGTGAAATTAGAGGTGGGTGGGGGTTTTTTTTGTCAGTGTGCTTTTCAGACAGGGCTTGTGCCAGTTCTGAGGCTGAAGCTCTTTTTCCTAGGTAAATGCTCTTCGCTTTGTGCAGCACGCGAGGGAAGTAAACACACTCTCTCAAGCAAGTATTGTCCGGATGAACCCCTGTTTTATGTGGGGCTGCCTTAAACTTTCCCTGACAAACCCCTGTTGTTACCTGGTGCTGGGGCAGCCTTCCCCAACCTGGTGCCATATGTTTTGGACTTCAACTCCCATCATTTCATTTCATTCATTTATTTCATTTATATACCGCCCCACAGCCGAAGCTCTCTGGGCAGTTCACAACACTCTATACATAAAAACAACAATAAAAAAAACATACAGAATAGTTTAAAAAATTAAAAACCAAAGTTAAAAACACAGTTTAAAATAACAATACAAAAGCCAATAAAACTGAGCCTACAGGTGACAATCCCCTCCGTGCTATTCCAAGCTCCTAACTAAATGCCTTGGCATAGAGGGAAGTCTTAACCTGGCGCCGAAAAGATAGTAAGGTTGGCGCCAGGCGGGTCTCAGTGGGGAGCTGATTCCATAACTGGGGGGGGCTACCACCGAGAAGGCCCTCCTCCTCGTTGCCACCAACCGAGCCTCTCTTGGAGGTGACAGTCGGAGGAGGGCCCCAGATGTTGAGCGTAGTGTCCGGGTAGATAGCGGTTGGGAGAGACGTTCCGTCAGGTATTGTGGTCCTAAGCCATGTAGGGCTTTATAGGTTAAAACCAGCACCTTGAATTCGGCTCGGAAGCATATTGGCAGCCAGTGCAAGCGGGCCAGAACTGGTGTGATATGCTCGGACCTTCTGGTCCCCGCAATAAGCCTGGCTGCCGCATTTTGCACAAGCTGCAGCTTCCGAACAGTCTTCAAAGGCAGCCCCACGTAGAGTGCATTGCAGTAGTCTAGTTTAGAGATCACCAGAGCATAGATTACTGAAACCAGGCTATCCCTGTCCAGATAGGGGCGTTGCTGGGCCACCAGCCGAAGCTGGTAAAAGGCACTCCTTGCCACTGAGGCCACTTGAGCCTCAAGTGACAAAGATGGCTCCAGGAGCACCCCCAAGCTACGAACCTTCTCCTTCAAGGGGAGTGCAACCCCATCCAGAACAGGTTGAACACCCTCCATCCGGTCAAAGGAACCACCCACTAACAGCATCTCAGTCTTGTCTGGATTGAGCCTCAGTTTGTTAGCCCTCATCCATTCCATTGTCGCAGCCAGGCACCGGTTCAGCACATCCACAGCCTCACCTGCTGAAGATGAAAAGGAGAAATAGAGCTGCGTGTCATCAGCGTACTGATGGCAACGCACTCCAAAACTCCGGATGACCCCACTCAGCGGTTTCATGTAGATATTAAATAGCATGGAGGATAAAACCGACCCCTGAGAAACCCCGTACTGGAGAGTCCATGGGGCCGAGCAACATTCGCCAAGCACCACCCTCTGGAGCCGGCCATCCAAGTAGGAGCGGAACCACTGCAATGCAGTGCCCCCCACCCCCAACTCAGACAGCCGCTCCAGAAGGATACCATGGTCGATGGTATCGAAAGCCGC
This sequence comes from Shinisaurus crocodilurus, assembly GCA_021292165.1. Classification (NCBI taxonomy): domain Eukaryota; kingdom Metazoa; phylum Chordata; class Lepidosauria; order Squamata; family Shinisauridae; genus Shinisaurus; species Shinisaurus crocodilurus. Next base: position 10,180,792 of record CM037891.1, read on the forward strand.
TGAGAGATCCAGGAGTATCAACAGGGTCACACTCCCCCTGTCTCTCTCCCGACATAGGTCATCATCAGGGCTTTTTTTCTGGTGGAACTCACCGGAACTGAGTTCCAGCACCTTTTCTTCTATTAATTGCATTACAATTTAATCGCCATCTACTCCCGAGGAAATGTAATCCAAGAGTTCCGGTACCCTTTTCTCCAGAAAAAAAGCACTGGTCATCATACAGGGCGACCAAAGCCGTTTCCGTGCCAAAACCAGGCCTGAACCCCGACTGAAATGGATCCAGATAATCAGTCTCATCCAAGAGCACCTGGAGCTGGTTGGCCACCACCCGCTCAAGGACCTTGCCCAGGAAAGGAACATTCGCCACCGGCCTAAAGTTGTTAAGATCTTCCGGGTCCAGAGAGGGTTTCTTCAGGAGTGGTCTCACCACCGCCTGTTTCAGGTGGCATGGGACCACTCCCTCTCGCAAGGAGGCATTGATCACCTCTCTGGCCCAGCCGGCCGTTCCCTCCCTGCTAGTTTTTATAAGCCAAGAGGGGCAAGGATCCAGAACAGACGTGGTTGCACGAACCCGTCCAAGCACCTTGTCAACATCCTCGAGCTGTACCAACTGAAACTCATCCAAAATAACTAGACCAGGCTGTGCTCCGGGTACCTCTCCTGATTCTACTGCTATAACATTGGAGTCTAAGTCCCTGCGGATGCAAGAGATTTTTTCCTGGAAGTGCCTAGCGAATATATCACAGCGGGCATCAGATGGGTCGATGATGTCCCTGGGGCCAGCGTATAACAGCCTTAGCCAGTGTGGCCAAAGGCCGGGAATGCTGGGACTTGTAGTCCAAAACATCTAGAGGGCACCAGGTTAGGGAAGGCTGTGCTAGGGATTAACCTAGATTGCAATAGCTCAAACACCAGATACCTAAAATGCAGGATCCCAGACGGAATTTGGCAACTTCTCCCCCCGCCCCACCTCCTTTTAATAAATAAATAAATGAATGAATAAACCTCACATGTTTCACAAGCATCTGTGGGAGGGTGCAAACCACTTTCGTGCCTGCAAAAATAATTTAGAATACCCTCCCGAGCCTCGGCAGGTGAAGCCTTTTTGTTTCTTCTGCGAATTCTCTGCAAATTCCCAAGGAACGGTGCACATTAAATTGAAAATCACTTTCCCTTTTCAGCGGAGGGTGTCCCCCCCCTTCTTCTTCTTCTTCTTCTTCTTCCCAGACGTGCAACTCCCCACAGCCTCCCGTGTAAGATAGAGTTTGTCAGGTGGCAAATCCCGGCCAAGTGCACACTCACCTTGCCACATGCTATACTGATGGGGGCTTTAAAGCTTTTTTTTTTTTTTTTTTTTAGCAGGGCGGGGGCAAGCAGAAGGAAGGCCGTTGCTCTTGTTCTCATTGGCCTTATGGATTGCGGTAGGGCTGTAAGATGTCGCCCTGCCCTCCTTAAATGGACAGAGAAATGGGTTCATCTCTCCGCGGAGCTATCCCTTTCACCTCGCCACCTGTTTCCGAATCCCCAGGAATTAAAAGTGACCTATGGTGGCACTTTATGGGCACTGTTTGCTTCGTGGAGCTTTAGGATCTGGAGAGCTGCCCTGGGGGGGTGGGGAAGGGGGAGAAGAAGGGGGCGACATCAGAGTTGGATTGAAATGCCGTGGATTTTGCCCTGTGCAGTGTCTGTCGATAAAACAGCCCGCTGGGCAGCGCGGCCACCCCAGAAATGGCACACCCACACCCACCCCAATACAAGGCAAGACGGAAGCCCCGCGGGTGAGTGGTTTCCGAGTCTGGGAGAAAAGCTCACTGCCTGTTCTGGACGGCGTTGCGCTCCCTGTGAACGGTCAGGCTCGTCGTCTGGGGGGTACTGCTCGATCCATCATTGTCGCCGGAGTCCCAAGTGACTGCAGCAACTCGGAGTGCTGTGTACCATCTTCGATTGGTTCGCCAGCTACGGCCTCTCCTGGACAGGGACAGCTTGGCCACAGTGATACAGGCGCCAGTAACCTCAGGACTGGATTACTGCACTGCGCTCTGTGTGGGGCTGCCCTTGAAGCTGCTCCGGAAGACGGGGCCAATGCAGAATGCAGCAGCTCGGCTGTTGCCGGGAGCTGCCCCTTTTCGGCGTGCAACTCCTTTGCCGAAGGAACTGCACTATTCGCCACCGGGTCAGGTTTAAGGGTCTGGTACTTGTGTACAAAGCCCGAGACGACTTGGGACCAGGTTACCTGAGAGAGCGCCTCCTCCCTTATCAACCTGCCCGGTCGCTGAGGTCATCAGATGGCGTGCTCCTGGTGGTTCCTCATGGACCTTTGGCCCGATTGGAGTCCTCCAGGACAAGGGCCTTCAGTGTGGTGGCTCCATTTCTGTGGAACCCCCTGCCCCTGGAGGTCAGGCAGACTCCGACATTGTGCTGCTTTTGGCGCGTGCTGAAGACCACCTTGTTCCGAGAAGCCTTCTCTGCTTTTCGACCACCAATGTAATTTTAGTTTGTTTTCAGTGTATTGTTTTTGTTTCTTTTATCCATCCCCCCCCCTTTTATTTGTTCACCGCTCCGCTCCGCAATCTGCTTGATGTGGAGCGGTATACAAATAGTGTAGATAGTAATGATGCGTGGATTTCAGTTCAGTTTAAATCTCAAGAGTTGACCTGCACCACATATACGAAAGCACACCCTTGTGCTCCGAGTGTCTACACCTGCAACAGCGCTGCCCAGTTCCATCCTCGGTCACTTCGTGTGGACGAGAACCATCCCTCTTCACTCGTAAGTACGGTAGACACAGACGCACGCACACCTTGTACCCTGATGGAACAACGGGGCTGATAAATGGGCAACCCACCTGCAAGCATAGTGGTGAACCTATTTGGGGGGGTGTGGAATTCAGCACCATGGATAGCTCCGATGAAGCTCAGACCAAAAAAAAGATGCAATGGATAAGGGGGCCCCATGGACACAGGGGTCACCGGCCTCCGCTGACCTTGAGCTGGAATCCCCTTGGGATCCCCCCCACCCTTCGAAACGAAGGTGCTCCCCGATTGTTTATAAGCTGGCCAACTTCGCCGTATTTTAAGTAATAATCATTTATTGTTTAAATACAGTAGAGGCTTGCAACAAAATGCTGTCAAGAGCCATCACACTCATTAACCTGCCAGCTAATTAGCTTCCGCCTGCCTGATTGCTGACAAGTTCTTCCATCTGAACCCAGCGCTGTTGTGTCAGCGCACGGGCGTCGGGCGGCGGTGGAGGAGGGCCCCATTAGATGGCTGCAAACAGAGGCTCTGCATTAAATGGGTTTGTTTGCTGCACTCCCAACCAATGTTACGGCATTAATATTCCCGGCTCTAATTAAATTGGCAACTCTTAATTACTGTAATTAGCGCATTAACCATTTCCTTCCTCGCTCCAGTCCCCGAGTTCAAAATGGAAAGTTGGGGATGGCTATTTTTCTTGCCCTTTTGGACTCGCATGTCCAGAGAGAGAGGGAGAAAGAGAACAATTCTTCCCCCCCCCTTTATGTAATTGTCTGGGGCTCGTTAACATTCATTGGCTCATTTGAATTTGTATCCTGCACTATCCCGAAGGGTCACTGTAGGAAACACTTCCGAGAGCAGATGCAAAATTAGTAGTGTTGGATATGCCTGGATGTATCCGAGAAATTTTCCACAGGTGCCTTTCAATTGGAATATTTCATCTTTGCTCTCTTAGGAACTAAGAATCTATCAGTTTCTGTTTTTCTCCCTATTTATTTATTTATTTATTATATTTATACCCCGCCTTTTTTCCTGCAAGGAACCCAAGGCGACTTACATAATCCTCCTCCTCCTCTCCATTTCATCCTCACAACAACCCTGTGAGGTAGGTTAGTCTGAGAGTCAGTGACTGGCCCAAAGTCACCCAGTGAATTTCATGGCCGAACGGGGACTAGAACCCGGATCTCCTGAGTCCCAGTCCAATACTCTCACCACTACGCCAAACTGGCTTTCTCAGTTTTCCAATTTTCAGTTCGGTTCAGCATGAACTTTTTTTTTTTTAAGTCCCCATAAAAATCCGTATGCACTTTTGTGCACGTGTCTCCTAAGAGGTACATTTTTGTACACAATTTTGCCGAACATACACGGTGTTTTGCAACCAATTTTCCTAATACCATGCATTTTATGTTATATTCGTGAATATATGGCTTTTGTGGGCACTTTCCTTTAATATATACAAATTCCTGCCTGTATTTTTTGATTGTAAAATTTGGAGGAGTGCAGATTGATTGATTGCTTTAGGGTGCACTCCTACGCATGTTTAGACAGAAAAAAAGTCCTACAACTCCCAGCATGCCCCAGCCAGCCATGTTGGCAGCGGCATGCAGTGAGTTGTAGGATTTTTTCTGTCTAAACATGCATAGGATTGCGCCCTTCCTGTATTTTTAAACTGCCCAGTAACCGAAGTTCTCTGGCCGGTGTAGATGTACATTAAAAACGATGTACAAACATTAAAACAAAATAAAAACAGTGTAGAATAAAACCAAGGTAAAACCAGCATTGAAGAATAAGATGATTACAGCATCACAAAACCAAATTAAAACCAGCAGGAGAATAAAGGCACTAAAAGCAGTTCTTAAAATGCTTGCCGGGGGGGGGGGGATGCCAGAAGGACTACAATGTAGGTGCCCGGTGAGCCTCTTTGGGGAGAGTATTTCACAAATGAGGTGCCACTACTGAAAAGGCCCTCTCCTTAGTAGCCATCTGCCTCACCGCATTTGGCGGGAGAACCTGAAGGAGGGTCTCAGAGGATTATCTTAAATGTCCAGGTTGGTAAATATAGGTGTGGATGTTCCTTCAGGTAACCTGGCTCCAAGCCATTTAGAGCTTTAATGGTTAAAACCAGCGCTTTGAATTGGGTCCAGAAACGGACTGGCAGTGTGGATGGAGAAGTACTGGCATATTACGATCACATCAGCCGGTCCCAGTCATCAGTCTTGCAGCCCTATTTTGGACTGGCTGAAGTTTCCGGACTGTATGCAAAGGCAGCCCCATGGATAATATGTTATATTTTCAAAGGATAACTATGTTTCAGTTCGCATATTAGTCCGAAAGTGCGAAATTAGATAAATTTGCATTAAAATTTAAACCAAGTGAATTTCTCCCCAATCCCTATTAGGAACCGGTTTCCTAAAGTTCTAAATATTTTAGCAGCCCTACAATTAGTCAGTTAAGGCCGTCACCCACCCACCCCAAATTATTGTCTTTCTGGCGTCAGCTTAATGGTGCAATCCCCGGGAACATACTCTTGGTTGGTGTTTGGCGAACCGCCAGCAGAAGAGCCGGACACAGCCCCCCCCAAATCACCTTTCATTTGAATGCCACATTTGAATGGCATTGTTAAAATTCTGAGCATGTAGCTTTATCTCTGTAGTCAATATGTGGGACGTGTGAGGAAGGAAGTGACCTTTTCAGGTTTGTAGAATGTAAGCCGACTTCTGCTTTTAGAGGTTTTGAGCAACCTCTTATATTGTGATGGCTAGGCGGTTGTGTGGGGCAGAGTCTGAGGCGACCTTTCAGCTGAGGGATTTTACATTACTATGCCATCCACGTACATGGTGCTTTACAGAGAATGAGAAGACAAGTCTCTGCCCCAAGTGGCCTACAATCAGGATACCAGTGGAGAAAAACGGGGGCAGACCGGTGAAAAATAGCAAAGTATTTCACCTACTTAGGCTTAGTTACAGTAGGGCAGACTTCCACATCCGGGTGGGCGAATGAGTGGTGTTTGAGATCACCAGGGCTCTCCGAACATGGTCTCGCCGCTCGTCTCGTGCCTGATTCCTGTTCACGTTTGCTCTGCGTGAAATGGGGGAAATCGTGCAAACCGAGCGGCAATTGGATATGAAATTTGCGCAGATTTCCTCCGCTGAGCAGTTAAGGAAATGTGTGCCAACGCAAACTGGGAAAGTTGCGTACATCGGGCACGAGCACACGTCTGGCAATTTGCGAACATTTTCGGCGTGCACGTGCTCGCGGCTTCGAACAGGGCACGCTCGCAGGTTTTGCGAGCAGAAGTGCAATTCTCATATGTCCCTACGAGACGTGTTGAGGACTCCAACTCTCAGCATCCCCAGCCAGCATGGCCAGATGTGCGGCAGTCCCAACACATCTGGAGAAAGCTACCGTAGAGTGCCAGGACTAACTTACAAAGCAAATGCAATGGATTTGGGTTACATTTCCATCAACCCCCTTTGTAGACCCTAATTCTGCCATCACATGAGCATTTTAGTATTTTTTTTAAAATTCTCCAGAGTTGTCCCGTGGCAATCAGTTGATGAGTGCTGCATAGGGGGGGTGTCTTAGATGCAGGAGTGGACCAGCGTGGAATTGAGGAGGCTGCAACGCTGCGTTTGAGCTGCAACGCTCTTGCTCAGGTGAGCTGTTTATCATGGGAAGACTTTCAGTGGCAGGAGGGCAGGGTTATTTAGGAAGCTTTGTCCGAAGGTCCCGGCTGGCGGATGTGTGTATGTACAGTAATGATCTTGGATTGAGAGCATAATTCGTTCCGGAACCGTGCTCGTCATCCAAAACACTCTTATATCAAAGCGAGTCTCTGGCGGGCGTGAGCGGGGCCGATTTCGGCCCGCTACGCCCGCTCGAGGCGGGCGGTTACATCCCTACTGAACTACTTGTCTTGCAAGACCTTGCTCGTTTATCAAGTCAATTTTTTAAAATTTTTTTTGCTTGTCTTGCAAAACGCTCTCAGACCAAGTTACTTGCAATCCAAGGTATTACTGTATTTGCCGTGATTTGCCTCTCTTCTCATCTTCCTCCTTGCCGCAAGTGAATGGTTAAAACAATCCCTAGTAAAAAGCACTTTAATTGATACTAATGTGATGTGACCCTTTGCTAATTACTGGATTTCACTAATTGGCAAGTGACGCAAAATGGCTCCTATTGCTGCTGTGTTCGCTCTTTCCTCTTGGGATTTGGCTCCTGGGCATCGTCGTTTGCCTGTGGCGCCGCAAGTTTCATGCCATTCGGGGATTTTCTTCTCAAGGTTTTCCGGGGGCAGCTTTTAGGGCCTCCCCTCGAGTTACTCTGCAGCAGGCTCTGTTTTGGGCGCCGAGTAGGTCCTTACCCGGAAGCCAAAGTGGATCTGGCTCTCCAGGCAGTGTCTGAGATAGTGTGGATGCAAATTTGATCACATTCATATTTTATGTTTGTAAGTGCAAATGTCTTAAAGAGCTTTCCTTTTTTTAAAAAAAAATATATAACGTGTGACGTGCCTCTTGGAGGTCAGAGGTGAGGCATGAGGTCTGGCGGCACTCAGCAGCTGCTGATTAAGCAAGGCCAGCGTGAGATGGACCGAGAGATGATTCTCCCCGCTCCCTTCCTCGTAACAAGGGATCTCTCCGCACACCTTATTTCCAAGCAAAGTTGCCACTGGGGATGGGTGAACGAGCAAAGTTCAAAGATTGCCAGGATTCTCCGAATATCGTTTCACCACTCCTCCCATGCCCGATGCCTGTTTGTGATCGCTGCTCGCTCGGCGCGGACGGGAAACTTGGGCAAATGGAGCAGCTAACCGAATGGGAGATTTGCTGACGTTTCCCCAAATTTGCGCAATTTCCCCAATTTGTGCAATTCCCACCCCCCCCCATAGGCTAAAGCAGGGCTGGTTCAGTCTACGGACGACATTTACACAAATAAAACTGGGAATCAGGAATGAGGCGAGTGTGAGCATGTGTTCGACAAGTTACACATATTTTCTGTGGGCCCGTGCTCATGCCCACGTTCAGAGCTTCGAACGGGGCATACCTGCAGGTTTTGGGAGCAAAAACGAAATTCTCATACATCCCTGCGTGCCGCCATGCTGCCGAATCTCGGTGGCAAATTTTGGGGCATAGGGGCCACCCCTGGTTGGGCCTGGTGGGATGGCTAATGCAGCCACCCAACCTCCAGAAGTTGCCCACCCTTTGTCTAGGGCAGGGCTCTCCAACCTTGGGTCCCCAGATGCTGCTGGCCTACAGCTCCCAGCATACCCAGCCAGCATGGCTAATGGCAAGGGATTCTGGGAGCTGTCGTCCAGCAACATCTGGGGACCCAAGGTTGGAGAGCCCTGGTCTAGCATGATGGGGTCAAGAGGGTCCCATTGCATTTGCTTTGTATGTTTGTCCAGTACTCTACTGCATCCTTCCCCAACTTCTTGCCCTCCAGATGGGTTGCTCACCCATCACAGGGGGAGAGTGAAAGTGGGAAGGGGTGAGATGAGATTTGTGAAGAAGTTGGCATCCCGTTTAGGTTAAATGAGTATTTGGAGCAACCACAACAACAACAACAACTGGAGATGGGGGGTGGGTGGGTCGAATATCAGCTTGTCTGAGCGTGGAAAGCTAAGCAGGGTCAGGCCTGGTTGTTACTTGGATGGGAGACCCCTTTTCTAGTTTCCTGCATTGAGCAGGGGGTTGGACTCGATAGCCTTGTAGGCTCCTTCCAACTCTATGATCTATGAGATCTATGAGATGAGATCTTTATGATCCCCATAGCTCAGTGGCAGTGGTAGGGTTCAATCCCCGGGTTCAATCCCTGACATCTGCAGCTTAAAAAGGGACAAGACCCCTCCCCGCCTGAGAACGTGGACAAATAGTGCCAGTCAGCAGAGACAATGCTAGGCGAGGGGGACCACACTGACCCTTTTTGGAAAAGGAAGTGCCGCATGCATTCCTATCCTGCGATGCTCGTATGGATGGAAGGAGGGAATGAAGGAAGGAAGGAAGGAAGTGCCAAAGGTTCCCGTCAAATAGCTCTGCTTCGGCCGGACGGACGGAAGGAAGGAGTTGAAAGGATTGGACCTGCTGGTTTGGAAGAAAGCGAAAGGCAAGAGGCGACTCCGCCAGGTTTGTGCTTCAAAGCATGGAGTAGCACTTCCGATTTTAGTCACGTGCCTCACCGCCTCTGGAAATCTCGGCTGGCAACGCTTGTCCCCATGGCACGCTCTGCCTATTATTAGTATCTGACAGTTTAAAAACAAAGAGAATTTCGGGGGGGGGGAATCTGCCCCTGTTTCGGGCAAGCTCAGCTGCACCAGGTGAGAGCCGTTTAAGCGCACCCTCCTTGCGAAATAGAATAGCGGGGAAAGGCTAAACTGAGCAGGTCCTACCTGCGGCGTGGACAATACAGCAGCTGCAGCTCTGTACCGTAAAAGGCATCTCTCTCGGTGCAGAGGCAGCATGGCGGGGGTGAGCTTTTGAGCTCAAAAAGTTCTGCAGCATGTAGCACTAGCCCCATCGGCCACCGCACGAGTCCAAACAAAAATGTATAAACCCCCCCCCCCCGCCCAAAGAGTTACCTTGATGTGAATAAAAGTAGGCCAATTCATTAAAAGTAGGTAAATTTAATTTAAAACGGGATCCCGGTGCATATGTTATTCATGGCATTATGATACTGTCACTTCAGCATAACTGTGGCAGGGGATCTGAAACCTTGACTTGAACAATCATGTTCCCTTCCATTTTGGGTTGGCTCAAGGGCTGTGGGCTCAGTGGCAGGACACCCGCTTTGCACGCAAAAGGTCCCAGGTTCGATCCCCAGCATCTCCAGGTAGGACTGGAGAAATACCTGCCTGAAACCCTGGAGACCCGCTGCCAGCCAGTGTCAACAATACTGGGTTGATGGACCCATGGTCTGACTTGCTGTAAGGCAGATTCCTGGCTGGGTTTTTTTTTTTTTTGCCTGTGTTGGGGTGACACTAATTGGCCAGAGAACCAAGGACCACTGGGCGGGGGGGGGCTGCACCCCCTGCCTCCCAGGTCACAGCAAGGGGGAGACCATCCTGGCCCCATACATCAGCTGGAGAGGGAGCAGCTGCAGGGACCTTGTTTTGCCCTTCCCTGCCCAAAAAAGAAAAAAGAAAGAAAAACCTATAAGAACCTTTTTAACTAAGAACTGGTGCCTGAGTTTTGCATTCTTCCTCCTCCCTCCCAATCCCTTTTCCTTTTGTGCCATGTCTTTTAGATTGTGAGCCTGAGGGCAGGGACTGTCTTATTATTAATCTGTGTAAGCCACTCTGAGAGCCTTTTCTGGCTGAAGAGCGGAGTATAAATGCGATAAATGAATGAATGAATGAATGAATGCTGCACTGTGCATTTTCACATACTGGTTGTCGACTGAGGGGAGTTTTGTGGGGATCGTTCTACTTTGGGTTGGTGGGTTGGGCAGGATATGGGCATCCTTCTGGTCTGGCCTGGTTTTCGCACCACCACCCCCTTAACCCACCCCTCCTGCATCTGTGCTCATCTAATTAGGGTGTTCGAAGGAGACGTGGGCCGCTTATTTGTAGCCTGTGGGTGTTTAATAAGGAGCGGTGCGGTGGCACATTTGCATCTTTCGCTCGGGGTCTGAATGGCGAATTACCTCTAAAGATCATTAAAGTGTTGCTGCCGTATTGTCGAAAGTTACGGGCCGCCGTATTCAAATGACGGTTAGGAAACTCAAGCAGCCTGTATCCTGCGTGGTTGTGTGGTGGAGATGTCTTTAGGATAAGTTGCAGGCTGTTCTAGACTGTTTCACACAGCTGCCGTCGCGGGTGCAGAGATCTAAAGAATACGATGGTTAGAGGGAATGGCAATCAGCTGTATTTTCTTCTGCGTGATGTTGACTTTTACAAAACAGCCACAGTTTCAGTAGAGGAAAAAAAAACAGAAGTTGGGAACTTAATTTGGAGCCATTACGCAAAAGACGGCTGGCTCATACTTCAAATCTGCTTCCAATATAATTATCCGCTCCTTTGCATGTTCCCCAGAACCACAGCTACTTGAATAACCTTGAAGTTGCTTTCGCGTTTAGGCTGTACCTGGTATGATCTGAGGCTAAAATGTGTGCAATGGGACAGAGAAATATCCGTATACAACGTGTGTGTGTGTGTGTGTGTGTGTGTGTGTTTTACTGCTTTGAAGCTATTGGGAGAGAAATGGCTGCCACAGTTTTTATATACAGTAATACCTTGGATTTATTTATTTATTTATTATATTTATACCCCGCCTTTTTTCCTGCAAGGAACCCAAGGCGGCTTACATAATCCTCCTCCTCTCCATTTTATCCTCACAACAACCCTGTGAGGGAGGTTCAAAGTCACCCAGTGAGTTTCATGCCGAGCGGGGACTAGAACCCAGATCTTCCGAGTCCCAGTCCAACACTCTCACCACTACGCCACACTGGATTGCAAGTAACTTGGGCTAAGAGCATATTGCAAGACAAGCAAATTTTTAAAATAAATTTTGACTTGATAAACAAGCGACGTCTTGCAATACAAGTAGTCATTCGTAGGGATGTAACCGCTCACCTCGAGCAGGCGTAGTGGGCCGAAATCGGCCCCGCTCACGCCCGCCAGAGACTCGCTTTGATATAAGAGTGTTTTGGATTACAAGCACGGTTCCGGAACAAATTATGCTTGCAATCCAAGGTATTACTGTACTCTTTGAGTAACAGGAGCTGGGGTGATTTTAGAGAAGGTCAAATTTTAACTGCCCTAGAAAGAAAAGCGAAAATGCAAAACATTATTCGAATAAATTTAAATTCAATTCAATCTAAGTTAAACAAGTGCTTGCTAACTGTAGTCCATAGAAACCTTTTCTGTGAAAGGGATCTAAACGTGGAACTAATATGTGTTTGGGTCCATCCTAAGTGGGACACAAGCAAAGTCAGGCAGGCTGATGGTTGCAGCACCGCGGAGAGTTCCACGGGCACAAGTTGCTCCGACAAGGGCTGGAGGGCTGGACGGGGAGTGAAGAGTTATGAGCCTCTGTCTCCCGACCAGCCCTTCCAAGCTCTGCCCCCTTGCTCAAAGAATGGAGGTTCTTAAAGGGCCAGATGCCTGAACTGGACACAGGGCGTTCCTGTCTTTGTATGCCTGCTGGTATCACAATCTCCTCTTTGCGAAGTCCCTTCTGGGACCTTTGCAGAACGTTTTGGGAGAAATGTTTGCGTGACAAAGTGCCCTTCAGCATAAAGGAGGCAGAATGCTGACCAGAGGCAACTTCAGTGTATTTATTTCATCTATTTGTTTGTTACATTTATATCCCACCAAGAAGTCCAAGGCAGCGTACATGATCCTCCTCCTCCTCCTCTCCATTTTATCCTCACAACAACCCTGTGAGGTAGAACGTAAGAAGAATCATGTTGGATCGGACCAAGCGTCCATCTAGTCCAGCATTCTGATCACACAGTGGCCAACCAGCTGCCCACGGGATCCCACAAGCAGGACAGGAGTGCAACGGCACCCTCCCGCCCATGTTCCCCAGCAGCTGGTGTACATAGGCACACTGCCTCTGGTACCACAGGTAGCATATAGCCATCAGGACTAGCAGCCACTGATAGCCTTATTCCCCATGAATTGGTCCAGTCCCCTTTTAAAGCTCTCCAAACTGGTGGCCGTCACTCCATCTTGTGGAAGTGAATTCTATAGTTTAACCCTGCGCTGTGTGAGGAAACACTTCCTTTTATCTGTCCTGAATCTCCCACCAATCAGCTTCATGGGATGACCCCAGGTAGGTTAGGCTGAGAGTCGGTGACGGGCCCAAAGTCACCTAGTGAGCTTCATGGTTGGGAGCAGACTAGAACCTGAGTTTCCCCAGTCCTTGTCCAACACTCTTAACCACCACAGTGGTGTCCCTGCCTCTTCCCCTTTTACTGATATGTCTTGGTGATAGGACTAGAGCAAGCGTGTCGCCTTCTGAAATCCATGTCCACCATGTGCGTGATAGGTGTACAAAGACCATAGAGCAGTGTTCTCCAACCTTGGGTCCCCAGTTGTTTTTGGCCTACAACTCCCAGCATGCCCCAGCCAGCTATGCTGGCTGGGGCATGCTGGGAGCTGTAGGCCAAAAACATCTGGGGACCCAAGGTTGGAGAACACTGCCATAGAGACACCGCAGCCACTCCGCTCCTCTGACACGGTGCGCAGAAGCTTCTCCCGAAGAAAGATTGCACACTTTTGCATTTTGCTTTAGGAAGTACCGTGTAAATGTGACGTTTCTCCTGGCCTTTAATAAAACGCAGATACATTTTTGGGTACTTGCTTTCATTATTACTGAGGCGCATTCATTAATCAGCGTTCCATAGCTGTCCCTCTATCTTAAATGTTATCAAGATATTTGTGGCTACCGTCTCCTAGCAACAGAGCATCCTCAAGCTGACCCCTTGTCATTTCAAGGGGTCTTTTTTTTTTTTTTCTTCCCCCAGAGGGCTTTTAAGACCCACTGTTCTTGGTGCCTTTTCACAAACGTATTTGCTTGCCCGCCTTTTTTTTTTTATTTATTAAAGAATGCTTGATTTCTGATGGAAAGGGTGGACTACCATAATCATGGGGCTACAGGATTCAGAAAGAAAGGAGAGCTCCCCCACTCTGCAGGAGCAGAATACTCTGTCTGACCCCCCCCCCCAAGCAACTCCTGGCCACATTATTGAAATTACAGATATCATAATGGCATCTGGCAATGCCTAGCTTTAAAGATGGCATATTTCAAGAGTTCAGAGTGCTCTTATGTATGTCATCTCGGTAATGACACACCTCGCATTTATACCGTGCTTGAGTAGTCAAAAGCGCTTCATATACAGTAATACCTTGGTTTGAGAGTAACTTGGTTTGAGAGCGTTTTGCAAGACAAGCAAATTTTTAAATATTTATTTAATTTTTTTTGACTTGATATACAAGCGACGTCTTGCAATACAAGTACTGTAGTACAGCTTAAATTAAAAATCTCTGTACAAATTTTTTTGGGGGGATTTCGTTTTGATATAAGAGTGTTTTGGATTACAAGCACGTTTCCGGAACGAATTATGCTCTCAATCCAAGGCATGACTGTATGCGAGTGGGCAGGATCCTGTGGGGCGCTTACACCCCTGCCACTGCTCTTGCGCTTGGCCAATTCCCGTCTGCAAGCGGTGCCCCCACTGCTTGTGGAACAGAGATTTCGTACTCCCAGGGGGCCACTAGAAGCAAGTGAAAACGCTCCTTTCTGGAACAGGGCAGGCTGGCGGAGCTTGCATAAAGGAGCTCTACCGACCTGTCCTAACCCCGAAAAATGAGCATTTCTGCTACTAGTTTTGGGGCTTCCTCTCTGGGCGGTGTTAAATTTATCTTGTGCAAATGCTGGGTCTCGCTTGCACCGCAGAGCCTGCGAGGGCGCGAGAGAATCGGCGGGGGCATAAGCGCCCCGCTGGATTCTGCCCCGTTGTTTATTTATTTACTGATCACGCTTACGGTCCCGCCTTTCTTTTATGACAGAGCACCAGGCGGTCTCGCGTCCGAGCACTGGCCAGGCTTGGACCGGCTTAGCTCGAGCAAGATGGCGGAATGTCGTGCCTTCGAGCCACGCCCTTGGACTAATTCCATCCATCCTTTTAACAGCCCTTTGTGGCTGGCCGGGGCGGGCAGAAGGTAAAGCTGGATCTCCTGCTAGATCCCTGGGTGATCTGACATACGTCGGCAAGGATCTCTGACTCCCGACTGTTTAGCAATAATAATGACAACATTACACCCTCCATCCTACTACCGCCGTCGCCGTGGGGATCGTTGAAGCTGTTGCACAGCAGTCCCTGCCCAGCTCCAAAGTCAGGAGGAAGGCTGGGGATATTTGGGCACCTGTGTGGCCAAGTCACAGGGCCTTGGTCATACGGGGCCAAACTCGCACCCCTCCCGCTGCCACTGGCCTTTCCCGTTCTGGATTCTCTTGTCTCCGCCTCCAGTCTTCCTGGGTGCTCCATGCAGAGTGACAATGGCTCTGTTGGGCGGCCTTGGCAGTGCCCAGCCTCGTTGCATTCTGGAGTCAGCCATGGCCTGAACGGGAGCGACTTGACCAAGGCTGCTCAGTGCTCCTTCAGCAGAGGATGAATTTCCGATGCTGCTTGGGTTCCGCCTTTGTAGTCACTGTTACGAGCCGATGCCTTCCTCTTTCTGGACGGTCCAACTGATGTTATTGCTTCGTTAAAGAGCACCCTTGCATCCGTCAGCTGCCACACCGTTGGTTCTAAGAAAGGGGTCAGCAGCAGTAATTTTTCAGGAGTTGGCAGCACAGGACTTGTGTGTCTTTTGCCTAGAGTCTTATTTATTTGTTTATGTATGTATTTATTATATTTGTAACCCAAGGCGGCTTACGTAATCCTCCTCCTCCTCCTCTCCATTTTATCCTCACAACAACCCTGTGAGGTCGGTTAGGCTGCGAGTCAGTGACTGGCCCAAAGTCACCCAGTGAGTTTCATGGCCAAGCGGGGACTAGAACCCGGATCTCCTGAGTCCCAGTCCAACACTCTCACCACTATGCCAAACTGGCTTTCTCAGTTTTCCAATTTTCAGATTGGGCAGATATTTATTTATTTATTATTTATTATATTTATACCCCACCTTTTTTCCTGCAAGGGACCCAAGGCGGCTTACATAATGCTCCTCCTCCTCTCCATTTTATCCTCACAACAACCCTGTGAGGTAGGTTAGGCTGAGAGTCAATGACTGGCCCAAAGTCACCCAGTGAGTTTCATGGCCGAGCGGGGACTAGAACCCGGATCTCCCGAGTCCCAGTCCAACACTCTCACCACTACGCCACGCTGGCTCTTGGCTTTCTGGTTACTTTGGGGGAGGGGAAACTTCATATCATGTGCATTTTGCCCATAGTAGTGCAGCAGCGTGATTCACTGGGAAAGTTGTATATCAGTTTTTAGAGACGCTTGAGCCTCCTATGTGATCTTAGATGAGAGATACTGGCCAGCATTCTAGCACCATAAGCCATTGTGCCCCTGTTAAATGCATGATGGACACCTGCCAACAGCCCAGACAGGAAGGGCAAACAGAGGCAAATCGGAGAGATTTCCTTCTGGTTCCCTGGCAGACCCATGGGGAGGGGGGGGGGGGAAGACCCCATCCTGTGTACATGGGGTGATGTTTGATAGATGTCACGAGACAAATCTCGGATGACAGATCCTAATAATTAAGGCCAGGTAGAGAGATGCTTACACGGACAGGTGTTTTGTGGTCAGCCTGTCTGTTCACACATTGGGTTACTTTGCATCTGCAGTTGCTCAACATTGGCTGAGGCTAGAAAGGAGAACTGTATTAAAAGGTGGACTTGTAGCCTGAAGATGGACAGGCACTTTGAAGTCGTAGGGCTGTGGCTTATGCTGGCTCAGCTTGTCTGAGCGTGGAAAGCTAAGCAGGGTCAGGCCTGGTTGTTACTTGGATGGGAGACCCCTCCTCTAGTTTCCTGCATTGAGCAGGGGGTTGGACTCGATGGCCTCGTAGGCTCCTTCCAACTCTATAATCTATGAAAGCTATGAAATAAGTGCTTTGAACACACATTCTGTAGCGGGTTGCTGTATCAGGGCCCCAAGGCAGATACTCCAGATCATGAGAGCACTGCCTTTTTTAATTATGAAATTGTAATTTATTTTTTTAAATTTATTTTTTTAAATAAAGGCAACAAAAAGAAGTGTACTTACCTGCCTGTATGATCTTCATCTGAGTCCTTCCTCCAAGTGCCTCCTCTGTGGGAGGTTTGGAGGATGGCAACAAGGAACAGGGCCTTTTTGGTGATGGCCTCTTGATTTTGGAAAGAGCTCCCCAGTGAGATCCTCCTTGCGCCAACATTGTCATCTTTCTGGTGCCAGGTTAAGGCTCTCCTCTACTCCCAGACATTCTGACAGCATATGATAAGATTTTTAATGGGTGACGAATTTTTATTGTCGGTTGTGCAAAATTGTTCCATATTTTTGTATGCAAATGGTTTTATATTACATTATATTATATTGGCCAGCTTCACATGATCACTGCAGCCCACCGTGGCTTATTTAACCATGGGTTGTTCTAGGGTTATGCGAGGGTTATTTAACCCTCGCATAACCCATGCTGCCCGGGTTCGTATGACACGACTAGCCACAGTGCCCACCCGCCATGACTTGTGTATTCAAAATGGCGGCTGGCAGGTAAATTGACCTTTGGTTTTAATCTTTGTAAACTGCCCAGAGAGGTTTGGCTATTGGGCGATATAGAAGTGTAATTAATGAACATACATCATAATATAACAAGATCACTAAAAAAAAAAAAAAAACCCCAAGAAACTCACTAATTATAAGCCTTATGCTTGTGGAACCGCTAGAGTAAAAGAGCCTACGTGGAAGCTCACTACCTAATGAAAGAATGAAAGTACAAGTTATACAGCGGATATAAGGGGGGTGGACATGTGTGTGTTATTGTGTGTCTGTGTGTGTATAACTCTGAAAAAAATATAGGCAACTGTACTTGTTTGGAATTTGATCAAAAGTTTGAAAGGCTTCCTTCCCACACAGGAAAGGAATGGACACCATGGTGCCATAATATCTTCCTTAAACTCAGGATTCCTTACTTCCTGCACTTGTGGAGTATATTATACATACCTAATCAGTCTTCCACATCTTATCAATCCAGTGCTGCGGAGAGTGCTACAATGCATGGGAATGACCTGGGGGGGGGGGGTTTTCTCCTCGGGGTCCAGCACTTTGGGGTCCCACCTAAGCAGCGGAGAGAAGACCTCTATCAAGTCCTGCACAGCGCAGTGCCTTTGCTCGCTTTTTATATTGGGTTTGGTAGGTAGGAAACCAAAGTATCATCTGCGTCGTGCAGAAATTCTGCAGCAAGTGCCAGTGGGTTCCGCAGCAGTCAGATCAATGTGAAACCTGTTTCCAGAGGTCATAGATTTCATAGCATCATAGAGTTGGAAGGGGCCTACAACAAGGCCATCGAGTCCAACCCCCTGCTCAGTGCAGGAAACTAGAGGAGGGGTCTCCCATCCAAGTAACAACCAGGCCTGACCCTGCTTAGCTTTCCACACTCGGACAAGCTGAGCCAGCGTGAGCCGCAGGCCTGTTAAAGGTCAACATATCTGAAAACCTGGAGCACCCTTACTTATTCATTTCTTATTTATTTATTATATTTATATCCTGCCTTTTCTCCTGCAAAGAACCCAAGGCGCCTTACATAATCCTCTTCTCACTGTTATTCTTTATCTGCCTGCAGTGGCCTATGGAGCACCCTTAATCCCAGGAATGCAATGGCCCACTTTGCATGTAATGCTATACCAGGAGTAGGCAACCAGGTGCCCTCCAGATATTTTGGACTACAATTCCCATTGGCCAGCCTGGCCAGTGTTAGATATGATGGGAGTTGTAGTCCAGAAATTCTGGAGGGCCTGAGGTTGCCTCCCACTGCACCATACTGTGGTTTAGCACTACTTGGATGAGCTGGAATGTGTGTGTTGTTTTTTTAATAAATTGCAGACTGATGGAAATTGGATGGAACTGATTTAGGACTAAAATACATGCCAAAAAGGACACAGACACAATACAGACCGATTCGTCCATTCCTAATAGCGACCTTCTTATACCCGACCGGCGGATATATTGCCATCCTAAGTTCACTTTAAAAAAGCTTAGTTTTTAAAATGTGAGGGACTGCTAATTGATTTGACAGGGGAGTGATATGCAGCCCGCATATTATTGCATGCATGTCCTGAGCATCACAACTTCTTCCTCATTTAAAATCGTTAAAACTCGTTTCTAGCCCTCATGGTTCCCGAGAGATGTTTTGAAAGAGATGGTGGCAAAAATCTGTAATGAGGAGAAACAAGGTTTCAGTTGTATCAGTCCTGATGATTTCTGAACCTACGCACCAAGATTTTTCAGGAACCTTCTGCAAGAGACGGCTATTGAAGAATAGGTGGGCCCCATAACCCATGGTCTGCCGCATGTATTGGAAGTGATTCTTTAATTTAACTAAAACAGATAAATTGGCAGTGGCCCCTTCTGATTTCCTTTGTGGCTGTCAGTGATAAGCAAAGTGTCCAACTCTGTCTTTATTTCTGGTACTGAAGCAGAGGTAGGTAAGCAGCCCTTGTACAAGGTGAGGCAACCGCCTCTTCTTTACCAAGGTGCCCGAAACCCTCCCCATCTCTGTCGCCTTGAATGACACTCTCTAGATGCGGCCCTTCAGCGGGGCTGGGATTAATTTTGATGCATCCTGTGAAATGTCTACACTGTGTTTGCTTCCGTTACCGTCTTCCTTTCGCTGTGTTTCTCCACTGTCAGCTTCCTCCCGGCGTGGCACTCTCAGCACATCAAGGCTGCAGAAAGGCTACCTGATCTGACAAGGCCCTTGTCTAAACAATAAAAGCCCCGTGTTGTCTCTTCTTCGCCCTTCATCTTGCTCTGTCAGGTTAAATGTTACGGAAACCAAAGCCGCCTTTTTGTCTCGAGGAGGAGGAGGAGGAGGACGTGTCTCCTGTTCTGAACTCTCAGACAGATTGTTAAGCCGTGCGCTTGTTGGCCTGGGCTAAACAAACACTTGCTTCAGAGGGGAAGGACCTCTGACAAAACCTTTCTTCCCTGAGAACCTCTGTTGTTCTGGGGAATGAGCAGCTCACAGAAAGATTTCGAGGGGGAGATTCTGTTGGATCCCAGTCCATTTTATTCTGTGCTGATAACAGGTCTTTGCCTTTGTTGCCCACCCCCGATCCTTTGGGAGAGGGTGGCGTATAACATAGCGGGCAGTTTCCGACCATGTCATTTCGCGATCATAAATCATTCCTTGGCCGTAGCATTTTTATATACTAGACCCCTGAAGAAGACCTCCGAGGTCGAAACGGGTTTGTTACTGGTTCTTGTGATTTATTTCTTTAGGAATTCTAGCACAGCCTGTTTACAATTTGTTTACGTTTGGAAGCATGCAAGTACAGTCATGCCTTGGATTGAGAGCATAATTCGTTCCGGAAACGTGCTTGTAATCCAAAACACTCTTATATCAAAACGAAATCCCCCCCCAAAAAAAATTTGTACAGAGATTTTTAATTTAAGCCGCACTACAATACTTGTATTGCAAGACGTCGCTTGTATATCAAGTCAAAAAAAAATATTAAATAAATATTTAAAAATTTGCTTGTCTTGCAAAACGCTCTCAAACCAAGTTACTTGCAATCCAAGGTATGACTGTATACAGATAAAACCGATTGTTCGAGACTTCTTTAAAAACTTTCACCAGTTTGCCCATCCCCAACAGTGAGGGACCTCTTGCGCAAATGCCAAAATAGCGTTAGATTGCGTGACGGATTTTTTGGGGGAACCTTGTCGTGCAAACTAACAGAATTGGTATTGAGCTAGTGGTTCCTTACACAAGCACAACGTCATTTGCGTTAGCGGAATGACACTATTGTATAGTGCCCATAACCAACAACCCTAGAGGGCAGAGCAAGTGAGGCAGCACGCCTTCATTTGGACTAGCTCATCTTCTAGAAATAGTAGTGCAACCTTTCAAGTTAAATAAACCAATCGGATAGTGTATCCCTAACATCATCATCATCAACAACAACAATAACCCAGTCCAGTAAAAGAACTGGGATGAGAAAACCGGTGAAAGTTTTTAAAGAAGTCTCAACGATCAGTTTTTTATCTGTATGCACGCAGGCTTACAAACAGAAACAAAGGAACCTGATTGTAAATATGCTGTGCTACAATTCCTTGGCCTTAGCATTTTTATATACTAGACCACTGAAGAAGACCTCCGAGGTCGAAACGGGTTTGGTACTGGTTCTTGTGATTTACAGTCATACCTTGGATTGAGAGCATAATTCGTTCCGGAAACGTGCTTGTAATCCAAAACACTCTTATATCAAAACGAAATCCCCCCCCCAAAAAAATGTGTACAGAGATTTTTAATTTAAGCCGTACTACAGTGCTTGTATTGCAAGATGTCACTTGTATATCAAGTCAAAAAAATATTAAATAAATATTTAAAAATTTGCTTGTCTTGCAAAACGCTCTCAAACCAAGTTATCTTGCAATCCAAGGTATTACTGTATTTCTTTAGGAATTCTAGCACAGCCTATTTACAATCTGTTTACGTTTGTGAGCATGCCACGTATACAGATAAAACTGATTGTTCAAGACTTCTTTAAAAACTTTCTTTCACCAGTTTGCTCATCCCAACAGTCTTTCAAGTTATACAAGGCTCTTCACCAGGCTGGATATTAATATGTGTGTGTGTGGGGGGGGTTGTTTTTCTAGCAGGAACTTCTGTGTCTCCCTTCCCCGTGTTTGCGTGCGTGCGTGCATGTTTCCTGAGCATCCATTCTGCTGCGTGACTCGAAAGCTTGCAGTTAGAACTGACAATAGGTTGTCCGAAGGAGGGCTGAGAAGAGTGTATTAAGGCAGTAATAATCCAGCGATTTTGGTGGTGAAAGAAGATTTTTTTGCCTTTAAAATAAATACAATCATACCGGCTATGCAACCATTATTGCTCCCTTTTGGATCCCCGGCAACTAATTCAGGGACTTGTTTATTAATATCTGTTGCCTTCTTCAGGGAGTCTGCAGGGTTGTCATGCCAGGTTTAAAATTTTTAATGTATTACCAGTCTTGCCACAGAGTAGCCCTGGGATTTCCCCTCTCCCCTCCCTTTCTGCCTTTTCCCTTCCTTTTCTTCCTTTGTTCCGCTTTTATACAATGCTGTAGTGTGTTCAGCTTTGCAGCCTGGTACCTTTCTTAGTATCCTTTAGAAGAGCACTCCCGGCTTACCAGTGGCTTGACAAAGCCGGGCTCTGAGAGTGCCTGTGAGAGCACACATCCAATTTTCTTTTCAGAACCCTGCTGGTTGGCGGTGGTTGGTTTTGTGTGTGTGTGTGTGTGTTTGCAGTAAATGCTGCATGGCATCCTTCCCGAACCTGGAGCCCTCCAGATGTGTTGGACGACAACTCCCAGAATCCCCCAGCCAGATGTGCTGGCTGGGGGATTCTGGGAGTTTGCCATCTGGAGGGCATCACGCTGGGAAAGGCTGCTGTACTGAATATCTTGCCTCGACCAAGCTGGCTTGAAATTGAAATCAACCCTCAGGCTGAAAGAGGTTCAACACTCCTACTTTGCCATGTGTGGCGTAGTGGTGAGAGTATTGGACTGGGACCCGGGAGATCCGGGTTCTAGTCCCCGCTCGGCCATGAAACTCACTGGGTGACTTTGGGCCAGTCACTGACTCTCAGCCTAACCTACCTCACAGGGTTGTTGTGAGGATAAAATTGAGAGGAGGAGGAGGAGGAGCGTTATGTAAGCCGCCTTGGGTCCCTTGCAGGAAAAAAGGCGGGGTATAAATATAATAAATAAATAAATACTTTCGTAGCTTCTTCATCTCAAGCTTCTTGTTGTTTCTGTTAACACAAAGGCTGGGTTCAGACAACACGATAACCCACACTCAGGGGTTGAGTGTGGGAGTGTGGGAGCTGTGGGTTATCGTGTTGTCTGAACCCAGCTGCGCTAACAAGCCATGGCTTGTTAACCACAAACCACCCATGGCGAGAACCCATGCTTTGTTGTTGGGTTGTTCACCATGGTTTGTTATCTCGGCTGGGTTCAGACAACATGATAACCCCTGCTTCGACAACCACCCACACATTCACATTCGACTTAAAAGACAGACTTACGAATGGATCTCGTTCGTAACCCGGGGACTGCCTGTATTACTCTGTTTACCAGCAGCGTCCATGGGTGTGGGGCGCATTTGGGCAGCGCCAGCACATGAGAGTCGGCTAAACCCCTGCAACCGATTCATTTTGAGCATAGGGGTTCGACTGCTAGCCAAAGAAAGAAGCGAGGCTGGATCCTTTCTGGACCTCTGATTCTCTCTGGCCATCCTAAACATTTAAGTAAAACGCAAGTGGACGCTCCGGTTTCTTTCCAGTACCGCCGCGGCCCGCATCATCTCAGACTGTGAATTCACGGCTGTGCTAATGGTGTGTTAATTACTCTGCATGTTGTGCGCAGCCCCTCAGGCGAGTTCTGTGATGGGATGTTGATCCGACCCGAGCGATTTTGCGTGACAGCCAGCCACGTCCTTCCCAAACCCGCCCTTGTAAACACAAATAATTCATGATGTGATAGGGCTTCTCTCTCTCTTCTTTTTTTTTTTTATTGCCCCCAATGTCTGCTAGCAGGGCTGGCTGGCAGATATCGTTGCCTTTGGGGAGCACCTGTTAAACCCGGGGGCGATGAATGTGTCTCATGCTCACACTCCTTCACCTCAGAGGCCAGAGGTCTCTTGAGCAATAATGTCCCATCTGGTTTGTGTTGTGACATGTGTCACACTCATCCTTTGCAATTGATCCATAGTGACATGTGTGTGTGTGTGTGTGTGTGTGTGTGTGTATGAGAAAGAGCGCAGCTCCCTTTTCCAACTCCTCACTTGTTAGGTCTAGTATGAGAGAATGGGCACCTTTTGCAGGATCATGGCCCCAAGTCCGGGACCCTCTGCGGATTTGGAGCCTGAGGGGTGCAGAGGCCCTGTTGTCCTGAGCGCCTATTCTGTCCCCTGCCCCAAGAGTTTAGTCCTGAGGTCCCGAGCCTCACACCTGCGGCTCAAATCCGGCCTCCCTGGTGTCACAACCCAGCCTTCCAGGGATGGCCATGCGTCCTTTCCCTGGCACCACCCCCTTTTTCTCCAACCACCAATCATTGGGTGGCTTCCTGGCTTTTGCCCCAAAATAATTTCTGCAAAACTAAAATGCCTCTGCTGTTAGGCTGTTCCCGGCAGCAAGGGCTGGATTTATTATTTATTTAACTGCAACATTTATATATTGCTCCACGTTTGAACAGATTCCGGATGAACGGACAATGAGAAGATTTTTTTTTTTTTTTAAGCTAAAATGGGCTGGTATTTAAGTTCAACTAGGCTGGAGTTTGTGTGTGTGTGTGTGTGTGTGTGTGTGTGTGTGTGTATGGCCCACCCGTTCTGCCTTTGGCCCCGCTCAGCCAGGAACGCAGCCCCCCAAAAGCTTCTCCGAAATGGAATTTGGGCCTTGGGCTGAAAGAGGTTCTGCCAGTGGTGGTGCTAGGTACCGAAAAGATCCGGGGCTCAGGTCCACGGGACAAAAAAAAAAAAAGCACAAGTTTGCATATGCTAATTTACATACAGTATGCTGTACAGCGGGGCTCTCCAACCTCGGGTCCCCAGATGTTGCTGGCCTACAGCTCCCAGCATGCCCCAGCCAGCATGGCTAAGGGCAAGGGATTCTGGGAGCTGTAGTCCAGCAACATCTGGTCCCTGGTCTACAGTCTTGCTCTGTGTGTGTGTCTTCGAAGGGCCCTGTCTCCTAAGGACACCCCTATTTGTAAAAAGGGATGGATGGATGGATGGATGGGGGATTTCAGGGGGGGAAAAAAAAGTCAGGCAGAAAGATTCAGGGTGGGGGGCTGCAGGAGGTGAAGGCCAAAAGTGGGTCATGTGGGCCAAAAGCCAGCTAATCCAGGGGGATCTGAAGCAACAGGGTTAATCAGGGCTTCCTTTCAGCAAACGCCCGTAGACAGGAGGGTAGATGGGCTCCCAGATATTCGGGGCTCCAAATGAAAGATTTGGGGCTCCAGACCTAGCGGGCCGCCCCCTGACACCACCTCTGGGTTCTGCACCCCTGGCGTGGCCCCACTTTTCTCAACATGGCACTTTATTTGACTCATTCCTTCTTCCCACCCCTAGAATGTTTCATAGATTTCATAGATTCATAGAGTTGGAAGGAGCCTACAAGGCCATCGAGTCCAACCCCCTCCTCAATGCAGGAAACTAGAGGAGGGGTCTCCCATCCAAGTAATAACCAGGCCTGACCCTGCTTAGCTTTCCACGCTCAGACAAGCTGGGCCAGCGTGAGCCACAGGCCTGTACTGTGCCAGTGTGACTGGATGCAATGGTGACCATTTCCAGCCTGGGAGGATGTAAGGGGGCCAAGCTGTCAACCTTCTTGTGTTTTCACAGCAGATGTCTCCTGGTATCTGGGACATATGTCCCATTTAATTAATGGCTGGCGGATCCCTGCCATTCATAAATATACCGGAAGGATCTAGAATGAAACCATGCAAGGGCTGCCAAACAATTAAAACTCCTGTAGCCCATCAGTGATTAAAAACAAATAATTCAGATAACTGATGAAGTGTGCATCCTTTTGCATGCTGCAGCATCTCAGTAACAATGGATTGGATCCAAGACTGGCCTACGTAGAGTGGACCTATTGAAATCAATGGGACTTAAGTCAGCCACGATTAAGTTAAGCCCCATGGATTTGAAAGGTTCTGCTCCAAGGAAGGCAAAAGTATGGATCCAACCCAATGCTCTACTTGAGGGCTCTGAATTAAGGGGACATGACATCATCACTCATCGTCCAACAGGAGAGGAAAAACTAGGGCTGTGGTCTTAAATTGATGAGAGGCATTGATTTTTGAAGATGTTTTTATCGATTTAAAAAGGCATCCCTGATCAATTTTAGAAATATTTTAATATAAGTACTTTTAATATAAGTACTTCTGTTAAGGCAGCATCCCAGGAGGGG
This sequence comes from Shinisaurus crocodilurus, assembly GCA_021292165.1. Classification (NCBI taxonomy): domain Eukaryota; kingdom Metazoa; phylum Chordata; class Lepidosauria; order Squamata; family Shinisauridae; genus Shinisaurus; species Shinisaurus crocodilurus. The sequence continues at coordinate 10,206,145 of CM037891.1, forward strand.
CTGCATCTTCTTGGTTGGTGCTGCCTATCTCAGCTAAACGCCACCCTCTAAGAATGTGCATTTTCTTCTCCTTCAGAAATATTGTCACATGCAAAATTATGCAGGATCCGGGGCCAGCCCTACCATTAGGCCGAGTGAAGCCGTTGCCTCAGGCGGCAGATGCCGGGCCTGGGTGGGTGGGCGGCCAGTGATGGTGAGTTGTTGGAGGACAGAGCTCTGTGTGCCAAACAGCTTGCCCTGCACCCCCTAAGATAACCTGCTGCCCTCAGGTGTGGTGTCCTGTCACCAGCGTCAAAGCAGGATTCAGCTGCCAGTCTGGTCACCTTTCCTATGGGGATTTGAGGGGAAGGCCCAGTCTATCTCAAGGAACGTCTCCAGCAACACCAAGTAGGCTGCTCAACAAGATCTGCCATAGACGGCCTTCTCCTTGTCCCTTCAGCCAGAGCAGCTAGACTGGTGGGGACGAGGAAGAGGGCCTTTTCTGTGGCGGCCCCCATACTGTGGAACTCTCTCCCGAGTGACCTCCGCCATGCCCCCTCTCTGCTGAGCTTCCGCCACTCACTAAAAACTTGGCTGTTCAGGCGGGAATGTGGGGTGGGCTAAGATTTTAAAATTTTATATTGTTTTAAATGTATTTTATCCTGTTTTTATCTTATGTACATCGCCCAGGGTGGCCAGTTACCAGCCAGATGTAAAATAATAAATAAATGTAAATAATAAATAAATAAATAAATAAGGCGGGCTTAGAGATTTTAAAAAATATGTTCAGTGGCATATTACTCGATTAAATACTACTACTACTACTACTAAGAAGAAGGTAATCCTTTGCCTCAGGCAGCAAAACAACTTGGGCTGACCCTGGAGGGATCAAACTGTTGCTGGTCCATATCAGTTTTTCATGTGTCTCTCCCATTTCTGCATTAATCTGCTTTAAAAAAAATAAAAATCAGCACAAAAGTTTTATTTAAATACATACTTTTGAATGTATTTAATTAATGTATTTATTTTATATGCATTTTGAATATGTTTTTATTTACTTTGTATTATTTATTATTACTTTTATATCCCACTCCCCCCCCCCTTTTGCAAGAAACCCAAGGTGACTTATATGGTCCTCCTCCTGCTCTCCATTTTATCCTCACAACAACCCTGTAAGGTAGGTTAAGCTGAGAGTCAGAGACAGACCCGAAGTCACCTAGTGAGCGTCATGGCCGAACGGGGACTAGAACCCGGATCTCCTGATTCCCAGTCCGACACTCTAACCCAGGGCTCTCCCACCTTGGGTCCCCAGATGTTGCTGGCCTGCAGCTCCCAGCATCCCCAGCCAGCATGGCTAATGGCAAGGGATTCTGGGAGCTGTAGTCCAGCAACATCGGGGGACCCAAGGTGGGAGAGCCCTGCTCTAACCACTACACCGCTCCGGCTCCCGTTTCTTAACGCGTTCTCTCTCCAAGCTCGCGCTTCCAAATGTTGAGCTGCCGGCTGCGTCGCCAGATTTTGGAGGAGTGCAAAACCCAAAGGTTAACCCCGTTCCGATCCGTACATTTCGCCTGGGCTGTTTCCGGCGGGTCGGTTTGCTCTAAAACCTGGACCGAATGAAATCCTCACGTGTTGTGGTAAAATATAATTTCAGTATATAATTTCTACGATATATAATCACATAACTTGCAACAAATATTTCCTATGCTTTTACTTTTATGTAATCCTATGCTACTTTGTATGTAGAAAGTTCTATCTCACATAATGAAATGTAACACAATGTAATACTATGATGCTAATACAAAAGGGCCTCTTGATTTCTTGTGTACTGTTGAAGTAAACCTGTGTCTAACAGTTAATTGGTATTAAGATAAAGAGAAGTTACTTCAAAGATGCCTTTCACTCCCTAAAAACTCCTCAGTACACACATGTCAATTAATTGTTATTTACTGCTTAAAAGAAAAACCAGATATTGTAAAAACATCATTATGTCACAGTAAAAAGAAACAATGAGCTCACCTTATAGAATTTGTTAACACGCATGCGCAAGAATAAGATGCTTATAGAAAGAATATAAAAATGCTTGTATTTCTAATAGTAGATTTGTCCCACTCTGCTTTAAAGTAGAACCATACAGCGCTATATTTAAATAAATATACCTGCTCTAGTTGATTTATTAGGCCATAAGTCAGCTAAAAAACGAACCAAAAAAGTGGCTTAACTTCCTTACCACAGCGTCCCTCTCCGCGACGGGGGGGCAGGCACCTGCCTCTCCCGGTGCCGTCGAAATGGTGACGGTGCCCACCTGCTCTCTCCTCTGCCTCTCCGCCTCCCGCCTCTTCTGCAGCCCTGAAATTCTAATTTAACGCTCATGCAAAGAGGGCCTCTCGTAAATCTTGCCCGTTGGCGTTAAATATTGTCGGTTTGTTTTTAGCTGCCTGGAGCTTCCCGTTCCCCTCCCCCCCGCCCGCGTCTCCCCCACCCCTCCCCTGTTTAAGGGGAGAGCCATTACGAAAGGTTAGATTCCCAGTTAGTGGCGCTTTAGCTCTCCCTTTTGAATCGGGGAGGTTGCCGTTTTATGGCTCTCCGACTTACACTTCGGTGATGAGAGTAAACTTGCATCAGATTAAAGGTCAGCAAATCCCATCAAAGAGCCGCATATTAGGGGCACAGATAGTTGGAGAGGCAACGCACCGTTGGGTATTGACAGGGTGATTCCAGGGTATCAGCCGGCAGAATTATAGCTGCCCAGAGAGTCAGTACAGCTTTAATGAGCCTGTGTGAAGAGGAAGAGGGTGGATTTATGTAGTTCCTCATAATTTTCTGTGGAGACTGTTATTGCAGGCATTCTGTTGGAGTGTTCTGGTCCTTCATTTAATTCAGAGGTCCTGGAGCTTATCCATCCACGAGATTTTTCTTTTGGTTAGCTCAAATCAAAGCTGACAACCCCCATGCCTTACCACCTGAAGTACCCACTTGGGGGGGGGAGTGGAGAGAAAGGAAGAAGAGATGGGGGGGAGAACGGTTGTTTTTTTTCCTGGCAGGTTAGAAATCCTGCCTGTTGTTGTCATCGGTGCTGTGCGTGTACGTGGATTGTACCACACCTGGGACACTTCTCCTCCAGACAAGAGGCTGGGGTGGGATGATCGGTCCCTCCTGGCTTCCCAAAATGTGGATGCTTATTATCACGGTAATCTGAGATCATGCGCCGCACCTCTGGTCTGATAAAATGTAGTTGTACAGGGCTCAGGAAATAATGTGTGATCTTTATTTGTTTAATTAAAAAAAATAAAATAATAGCCAGTCTTTCTGTCACACTTGGTGTTCAAGGTGGCTCACAAACGTTTCAAAAACCCAATAAAACGAAGACTACAAATATACAAACAAACCCAACCGCAACAGTGTGTGTGTGTGTGTGTGTTTGTTTATTTAGGGTACAATCCTATGCATGTTTAGACAGAAAAAAGCCCTACAACTCCCAGCATTCCCTAGCCAGCAATGCTGGGCATTGTAGGCCTTTTTTTTCTTTTTTCTTTTTGTCTAACCATGCATAGGATTGCACCCTTAAAGTCTTTTCAACCTGCTCCTCCGCCAAAAAGGCTCCTGGAGCTGCTTGCATCAGGAACACAGGGCAGTCCCTGCCCCGCAGGCATACAATCTGAAAAGACACAACTCGCAAGGGGAAAGGGATGAGGAGGGAAGAGGAAAAAAAACCTGCATTAGTTAAAATGTAACAGAGGCTTAAAAGCCCCAGTTTGTGTATGGGTTTTTTGTTTTGTTTTTTAAAGAAGAGAAGTGTTGGAGTTCAAGGAATCAGCACGGAAGATGAACCTGAATTATTTTGGGGGTTGGGGCAAGCACATTCTGGACTTATGAAAGTCTGGAGGATGTATGTATGGAAATCCTTCTGTACATACTCAGAGGTATGCTCCCCTGGTGGTCTGCTAATTTTGCAGGAGGGCTGCTTTAGAGACAGGAGTTGGGTGGGTGGGCCGAGGCCCCCAGCTTGGCACCCCAGAGTGGCTTGCTAGCAAGCCCCATTGTTGCCGCCGCCGCTCCTTCTGCCCCCTTATTTGCCTCTGAGTTAGCAATTAGGGGTGGGGAGGTATTGCCCTATAAACAGGGCAATACCTGTTTCCCGACACTGGGAAAACTCAATCCGTTTGAGCTCGATGGACTTTCGACACAGTTCTGACCCGACGGCCGAAACTGGGCCGGGTCGGGAGTGGGGGTGGGTTCGGCTTCCGTGAAATTGCTTGGAAAATCCGCGCAGATTTGGAGCCAAGAACCGCATAACTCCAGCGCAATTTGCACTCGCCACAATTTACACAAATTGGGCCCAACGCGTCAGATCCGAGTCGTCGTCGTCGTCGTCCTTGTTCTTGTGGCAGCGTCTAACACGAGAGGCATGGAAGCCGCCGCCTCTCGCTGCATAGCCACGCACTCCACCTTGGCTGCACCTTGAGTTTTCTGGCAGTTGATTTCCGATTTGCGCAAAATCCGTGCCGCCACTCCACAGTTTGCACAAATATCGGAGCAGAGGCCCAATTTCCCCAGCTTCAAAAAAAAAATAAATAGAAATTACACAAATGACAGCCCGTTTTAAAAATGGAAGTCCGCGTGCTGGCTCGACTCGCGTCAGATCAAGTCGGTGCCAGGGCAGGGTTGATTTATTATTTATTATTAATATTTCTTTATCGCCCATCTGGCCGACAACCGGCCACCCTGGGCGATGTACACAGAATAAAAGCAATAAAATACATTTAAAACAATATAAAAATTTTAAACTCTTAACCCACCCCATATTCCCGCCTGAACAACCAGGTTTTTAATGAGCGACGGAAGCTCAGCAGAGAGGGGGCATGGCGGAGGTCACTCGGGAGAGAGTTCCACAGTACGGGGGCCGCCACAGAAAAGGCCCTCTTCCTCATCCCCACCAGTCTAGCTGCTCTGGCTAAAGGGACAAGGAGAAGGCCATCCGTGGCAGATCTTGTTGAGCGGCCCACTTGGTGTTTTGCTGGAGACGCTCCTTGAGATAGAGATAGACTGGACCGGAGTCGTATAAGGTTTTAAAGGTCAAAACCAACCCCTTGAATTCGGCTCGGCAAGCAACTGGTAGCCAGTGCAACTCCTTCAGCACTGGCGTGATGTGATCCCGCCGGCGGCTGCCTTTAACCAGGCGAGCCACCGCGTTCTGTACCAGCTGTAGCTTCCGAACCGTCTTCAAGATGGAATGGAATCTGTGGGGCCGCGCTGAGAAAATCCATCGGATTTTAACCCCCCCCCTTTCGGATTCCTCACACCTCCCTGGCTACAAAGGACCACATTTGGCCCAAGGACTGCCAGGCAGCTACGCATTCACTCCGATATTTTACTTTGAATCTTATAGGCAGGGCTTTTTTTCTGGTGGAACTCACCGGAACTGAGTTCCAGCACCTTTTCTTCTATTAATTGCATTACAATTTAATCGCCATCTACTCCCGAGGAAATGTAATCCAAGAGTTCCGGTACCCTTTTCTCCAGAAAAAAAGCACTGCTTATAGGGCTAAACCCTGGCATTTGAAACCAGGTCCAGAGCTGAGCTGCAGTGGGCCGTGGCACAAGTCCTCCTGCCTCTATAGTTGCCTTCGCCTCTTTCCCCTTCGAGTGTAGGAGGCCAGCTAGTGATGGGGGAGCCCCGCCTTCGGGGCTGGGAAGGCAGACCTTGTTCTGAGAGTGTTGCACTGGGACTCGGGAGATCCGGGTTCTAGTCCCCGCTTGGCACTGGGTGACTTTGGGCCAGTCCCTGACTCTCAGCCTCACCTACCTTACAGGGTTATTGTGAGGATAAAATGGAGAGGAGGAGGATTATGTAAGCCGCCTTGGGTTCCTTGCAGGGAAAAAAGGCGGGGTATAAATATAATAAATAAATAAAGCTCCAGTTGTTCTTCCTGCAGGGCGCCTCTTCAGTCCCTGGAATCTCCTGCCTGAAAACTTGGGGTGGGGGGAACTCACTTCCCGTCGGTGTTGACGGTACTAGGTTTGATTGACCAAGAGGCTGGTGGCTCCAATGCCAGCGGTGCTCTGTATCCTCTCCAGATTTCACGATGAACTTTTCAGGAGCTATCTGTGGTGCTGAACCTAGTTTTTTTGGGGGTAGAGTTAGCACCATGGGCAACTCCTTTGCAGTTCAGACTAAAATCTGGAGTGGATAAACAGTCCCGCTGACACTGGAGCCACACCAGCCTCCACCAGTATAGGCAGCTTCCGATATTCCAGTCCTGCTCCTGACAGGCTCCAGTAGCAGAGCTGCTACAGGACTGCAGAACTCTTGATTGATGACGAATCCTATGAGTTAAAGTCAACCAATGAAGAAACTGAATCTGCATAAGGTGGCAAATGAAGGGGGGGGGGAGAGAGAAAGATGAACTTCCTTTGTTTTCAGTCGATGCATGAATCCTCTGCAGGCAGCATCTTAGAAGAGGCATTCCATGTTCTCTCACACAGGAATGCCTCTTCTGAGATGCTGCTTGCCATCTGCAGTTTTAATAAATGCTTGCACAAATATTTGTTCTAATCCGCCCAAATAGAGACCGTCTGTTTGTTTGATCGATCATAATAAAAATGTAGACCATTAATCTAAGCAATGAATTCAGTTTTGCAGCCCTACCTATTAGTCACTGTTCACCACACGCCAATGTCACAAGATGGTAAGAATCTTAAGGTGCAATCCTACGTACGTTTAGACAGAAAAAGGGCCTACAACTCCCAGTGTGCCCCAGCCAGGCACACTGGGAGTTGTAGGCCTTTTTTCTGTCTAAACGTGCATAGGATTTATTTATTTATTTATTTATTATATTTATACCCTGCCTTTTTTCCTGCAAGGGACCCAAGGCGGCTTACATAATGCTCCTCCTCCTCCTCCTCCTCTCAATTTTATCCTCACAACAACCCTGTGAGGTAGGTTAGGCTGAGAGTCAGTGACTGGCCCAAAGTCACCCAGTGAGCTTCATGGCTGAGTGGGGACTAGAACCTGGATCTCCCGAGTCCCAGTCCCAACACTCTCACCACTACGCCACACTGGCTCTCACTCTATATCTCTTCTTGCCCTGAGAGGTAGGCTGTCATTATTCCCATTTTACAGATATGGGAATGGCAACTTGGCAAGGATCACTGAGTCTGAGTCTGCATCCGATCAGTCATTTAAACCCAGACCCAAGTTACAAAGTTCTGTCCACTGCTCCTTGCAGCTCCTCGGGCATCCTCTGCCACAGCCGCCTCCTTCCCAGTTACCCAAGTGCTCAGACAGCGAAACGATCCTAGACTTACCGTGAGAGTCTCGCTCTCGTAATTAACTGGGTAGTTAAGTTTACCGAGATGCCTGTTGTGAACGTCTTCCAAAATACAGCGGCAGCGAGCATGAAATTTACAAGAGGCTTCGTATTATATCATGCATCGGAAAGCCGTTTAAATAACAATGGAGGTTGCATCCTTTTTTTAAAAAAAATAATAATAATGCATATTAAACTTTATGTTGGGTTGTTAGATTTAGGTATACCAGGAACGGTAGTAATTCTCGAAGGGGGGTGTGTGTGAGTGTGTGTGTCCGTTCCAATCAGAGCCGGGAAGACCGTACATCCCAGCAGTGTTTTGGGGGGGGGGGGAGGGAGCGGCGGCAGCTCTCCTCGCACGCAAGATCTACTTGGAAAATAATTGGTTGCATTTTTAGCCGTGTGTGCGTGCACGCGCGCATCTTAATGTTTTATAGAGCATGGGAAATGAAATGGCATCCGTGGAAGGACGGAGAGGATGAGTTCAAGGCAAATGTGTTTATTTACTCAGATTAAATCTTGTAGCCTGTTTGATCCCATTAGCTCGGGGTAGGTAAAGCACCACCACGTGCATAAAGACAGCCAAATCAATGAGACTGACGAAGAGTGAAATCTTCATCCTTTCCTCTCCTACCAGCTTAATGTTGGTCAGCAGAAAAGAAAAAAAAAAAACCCAACACAACCCCACCCCAAAGGGTTACACAATCCTTTTGATAATATTCAGCATTTCTCTAGTGGTTCAGGGTGTTTGGATTATATTGCATCTCTCTCTCTCTCTCTCTCTCTCTCTCTCTCTCTGACTATCTAAAATTATTTCTAGGCTGCTTTTAAAGATGGAACTTTTTTTAAGGCAGCGTACAAGATTAAAAACCACACAAAGTAGATACAATAGTCCAATGAACATATCCAATGAAATCCATAAAAAATGAACTATGCTTGCAATCCAAGGTATTACTGTACTAATACTAACAAAAATAAATGAATAAATGCCAGCCAAATAGCATTGCGAATCCAGGGAGTATGTGGTCCCGTTTTTCATTCTCGGCTGGTACACTGTGGTTTAGCAAGCCAGGGACTGAGTGTCCAGACTGGGCCATTGTGCGACAAAGTCCTTTCTTTTGTCCACCCTGAATCTCCGTTTCATCGAATGACCCTCGTATTCTCCATGCCATGCGTTAAGCCAGTTTGTATGGCACAGAAAGATAAAGTCTAGATGAAGCACTAGAAGTTTCAGGATATAAGAGAAAACTGGGCCTCTTAATAGCTGCTATAATTTTGTCAAATGCTCTGCTCTGAGATCGTGCTTTTTGAGTAGCGTCCGATTAGAGAGTCCGAGAGGCCCTGATAAGGAAGTATGGCGTGCTTCCCTTTCTCTGCAGCCTGGCACAAATAAGGCGAGCATTTTAGTGCTAAGTGCTAGTCAAAAGTAAGCAAGAAAAATAGAAAATGGGAGGTAGAGGAGATGGAACTGGGAACGAACCTGGAAATCTGTTTTTAGAAAGCGAAAGGGGGACGAGGCAGTAAAACCAGACAAACTTGGGTATAATTTATTGCCAGCCATAAATGTAACCAACATAAAACCTGTAGGAAGGAACTCAATTTATAAAAATACCGGTTAGTTCGTATTTTCGATATAAAAAAGTTATTTCATATTTTCTATGAAAAGTAGAGTGCGGTGCTATAAATCTGATAAAATTGTAATCGTAGGAAAGATTTGTTTCAGTGGCAAGCATTTCTTTTTATATTTCAAGGTTGTAAACTTTCACACTGAGGATATTTAGCCTGGCCACACGGCAGCTCAGAGGAACCCTGCCTTACTGTAGTTTTCTCGCTGTGTCAGCTGGAAGCTTGCTGGTGCATTCTGGGCTTCTGTTTAGAGTTGCAGCTCTCCAGCGGATAAATAGATGTGACGAACCTCCCCAGTTAATTGGGCTTCAAACTCACAATCAAGAAGCCGGGAGCCACGTCGGTCTCTCCTGATCAAAAGTTGACGGAACTGCAACACCTTTTATTTATCTTATGTTATCTCGTTAATTAATTAATTAATTAATTAATCAGTCACATTTCTATACCATCCAATAGCCAAAGCTCTCTGGGTGGTTCACAACAATTAAAACTGTCATGTACAACACAATAAAATGCAATATAAATGTTTAAAAGTTTCAAATGACAGTATAGAATACAAAATAATAACAGGATAGAACCGAGCAGCAATGAAGATTTAAAATACAGTTCCAATTTTAAAACAAAAAATAAGAAGGTCTTCACATGGCACCGAAAAGAGCACAATGTAGGCACCAGGTGAGCCTCTCTGGGAAGTTCATTCCACAACCGGGGTGCCACAGCAAAAAAGTCCCTCTTCTAAGTAGCCACCCACCTCACTTCCTTTGGCGGGGGCTCCTGGAGAAGGGCCACTGAAGATGATCTTCAGGTCCAGGCAGGTGTATATGGGAGGAGATGATCCTTCAGATAACCTGGCCCCAAGCCATTTTGGGCTTTGAATGTTAATACCAGCACTTTGAATCGGACCTGGACATGGACTGGCAGTCAGTGCAGATGGAAAAATACTGGCATAATATGATCATGTTGGCCAGTTAACAGTCTTGCTGCCCTATTTTAGACCAGCTGAAGTTTCCAGACTGTTTTCAAAGGCAACCCCACATATAACGCATTGCAGTAATCCAGATGAGCGGTTATCAGAGCACGGATAACTGTAGCTAGGATATTTGTGTCCCGCTAAGGACGTAGTTGGTATATTGGTCTAAGCTGATAAAAGGTGCTCCGTGCCACCGAGTCCACCCGTGCCTCTAGTGACAGTTCTGAATCCAAGAGCATCTGAACCTAATCCTTTAGGGCAGGGCTCTCCAACCTTGGGTCCCCAGATGTTGCTGGACGGCAGCTCCCAGAATCCCTTGCCATTAGCCATGCTGGCTGGGTATGTTGGGAGCTGTAGGCCAGCAACATCTGGGGACCCAAGCTTGGAGAGCCCTGCTTTAGGGGGAGTGCAGCCCCCTCCAGAACAGACTGAACATCACTTAGCCGGGCAGATGTACTAACAGTACCTTCATCTTGTCTGGATTGAGTCTCAGTTTACTGACCCTCACCCAGTGCATGCAGGCACTGGTTCAGAATGCCCACTGCCTCACCTGGATTTGATGAAAAGGAGAAATCGAGCTGCGTTAGCTACTCAGAGAGCTGGAGTTTCCAGGCTCTCGTCCAGGGGTGAGGAACCTCTTTCAGCCCGAGGGCCCAGTTCAATTTCAGAGACACTCTTGAGGGCCTCATTCCTCATGCTGGGTGTGGCCAAAGACCAAAGTGGGTGTGGCCAAAAATAACAGCATGTTGTAGCTTGAAGCTCTTACTTCCAGTGACGAAGCCTCGGGAGAGGCATTTCAGACTTCTAGAGTGGGGAGAAAACTCCCCCAATCCAGGGGAAACCACCAATTGGTGGTTGGGGGGGGGAAGGGGGCAGAGGCTGTGGCCCTCTGAGGAAATGTGGATTTGCCCCCCCCTCCCAGGTTTCCCATTCCTGCTCTAGTCCATGCGGCTCCTGATGAGATCTGAAAACAGAGGTTCCAAGGGACCACCAGACAGCCGGAAGCCCAAAACCTTGACTGCAGACGCCCACTTTCCTGCTCGGCGGCACGGGAAAGACACTTCGGAGCGCACGTATAAAAAGTGCAAGAGAAGCCCGCCACCTTCAAAGGTGTGTTGCATTGCAAGTTGCGTGTGAATGCTGTAAAGCAGATCTGTGCGGTCAGCAGGACTTTGCATCCGGATGGCCTTAATCCTTTCACCTAATTAACCAAGACGATTTCCCTGCTGCTTGCTGTGTGTTTTTTGTAGCCACTTGGGCGTCAGTTTGTATGAAATTTTCTCGCCGGCTGCAGTGGACACTCGGGAACTTTTGGCCTGGTCGAAGGCAGTGTTCTCCAACCTTGGGTCCCCAGATGTCTTTGGCCTACAGCTCCCAGCATGCGCTCTACGTGGGGTTACCCTTGAAGACGGTCCGGAAGCTTCAGCTGGTACAGAACGTGGCGGCTCACCTGATTAAGGGCAGCCGCCGGCGTGATCACATCACGCCAGTGCTTAATGAGTTGCACTGGCTACCAGTTGCTTGCTGAGCCGAATTCAAGGTGTTGGTTTTGACCTTTAAAACCCTACACGGCTCCGGCCCAGCTTATCTCAAGGAGCGCCTCCAGCAACATCAAGTAGGCCCGCTCAACAAGGTCTGCCATGGACGGCCTTCTCCTTATCCCATCAGCCAGAGCAGCCAGGCTGGTGGGGACTAGGAAGAGGGCCTTCTCTGTGGCGGCCCCCACATTATGGAACTCCCTCCCTAGTGACCTTCGCCATGCCCCCTCCGTGATGAGCTTCCGCCGTGCATTAAAAACATGGCTGTTCAGGCGGGAATATGGGGTGGGTTAGGTTTTTAATGAGAATTTTTTATATTGTTTTAATTATTATATTTTATTGTGTTGTTTTGCTGTATTTTAATTGTACATCGCCCAGGGTGGCTGGGTGACCGGCCAGATGGGCGATTGATAAATATAATAAATAAAATAAAAAAATAAATAGGCCAAAGACATCTGGGGACCCAAGGTTGGAGAGCACTGCTCTAAGGGGCACATACGGCAAGGCACCTTTGCTGAAGCTAAGCAGGTCTGGCTCCGGCCAAAGCCTGGATGGGAGACCGCCTGAAAAGCCCCCACAGCTGCCGCCTTGAGTTCCATGATAGAAGAAAGGCGGGAAAAGAAATGAAAACGACGGGATCGATTCACACAAATCAGAAGCACCGTCCCCAGCTTTCGTTAGCCAGACTCCACTGCTCAGGCGCAGCTTCTTCCGGCGATCCTGTACGAACACTTCCAAAGTTACCTTCAATGCTAGCCGGGATCAGCAAGCACTCAGCACAGCGCTGGATCGTCCCAGATGTACGAAGCCTGCCTTCCACAGGTCTAGGTACGCCGCGCTGTGTGCGTGCGCCAGCTCCCCCTGTCCCGTGATGCATCAGCCCTGCGCTGAAGCACATCTGCACGCTCAGCCCTTGTACCGTGTTTCCCCGAAAATAAGACACTGTCTTATATTTTTTTGGCTCAAAACACACACACACTAGTTCTTATTTTCAGGGTAGGTCTTATTTTTTTGATGTACAACAATCCACAGTTATTCATGTACAACAGTCTACATTTATTCATGTACAAAAATATACCGTACATTTATTCAAATACAGTCATGTCCTCTTCTTCTGGAACATTGTCATAAGACACTAGGTCTTATTTTTGTGGTAGGTCTTATTTTCGGGGTAGGTCTTATTTTCGGGGTAGATCTTATTTTCAGGGTAGGTCTTATACTTTAGCAATTTCCAAAAATAGTACTAGGTCTTATTTTTGGGGTAGGTCTTATTTTCGGGGAAACACGGTAGCAGCACTGATTTATCAAGTGTACCAACTCGACGTGGCTCCATTTAACGAAAGAAAAAAATACCAAAATTAAAACAAAAAACAAGTGTGTGTGTGTGTGTGTGTGTGGAGAGGAGTGTAAGCTTTCATGTCTTTACTGTGCAATCCCATCTGTTTGCGGACTGCGGATATTTTTCTCGCTCGCATCTCTTCCCCCCCCCCACACACACACTCTCCCGGTCTTGCAAGGGAAAAATCGATTTGGCAGGCAGGAAAGCTGCAGAACCCCACACGCTGCCGTACGGATGGCAGGAGTGGAACTCGCGCGTGTGGGTGGAGAGAGAGGATAGCGGGCCTTGCGGCCGGAAAGGGCCAGCGGGAACGGGGTATTTGAACGCAGACAGAGCATCCAAACGGCTGGTTTGGGCCGTCGCTGGAGAGCGAACTGGCCAGCCGTGCACGCACGCTTCCCTCTCTGCCGCTGCTCCTGGCACAGTTCTTGCCGTAGGCGGAGAGTACCCCGGAATGAGGAGTAAGCAACTCGGACCATTAGCATGTCGTAGTTCGCAATCCTGCTGATGGTAAGCGGTGTTGGGAAGTCGCTCCTTGGAAGGCTACAGTAGTTCCGGCTTTGCCAGCAAGCCGCAATTCAGCTATCGTTAAAAAAAACAACCACTTCCCTTTTTTTTTTTTTTTTTTACTAGATCTTTCCATGGAATGGGAGTTTACACAGAGTTTCAGCATTTAAAAACATGTACGATTTAGGGTGCAGTCCTATGGGGATGCCCGTAACCCGCCAAACTCGGTGGGTTACAGACATCCTATGCAGGTGGGAGGCAAAGGTCGCCTCTGTGCTCCTCTCATCCTGCAAAGCAGCTAGATGGGCGGTTTTGGCTGTCTAACTGCGGTGCTTTGAAGGGGGAGAGAAGGAGGCTGACGCACCACCCAGGACACCTCGTATCTTGGCAGTTCCAGTCCCCGCCCCGCCCCCAGAACGCCCACGAAGCTTCATCTCCGAGGTTGCTTTTGCAACCTCAGAGAAGCAGCTGGCTGCGAGGGCGGGAGGGCGCTCCGAGCGTGGAATCCCAACTCCCGATGTCAGAGTTGGGACTCTGAAAATCCTATGGCCCTCTAAGACACTGTTTGGGGGCCATAGTATCGCTCTGCCCAAGTACTCTTTCTCTCTCTCCCCCCCCCCCCAAAGACTTCCAACTACCACGATCTTGAAACTGTGGTCGTTCAAAGGCCCAGGGTGAGCGAAATGATATATTTGTGCAGGGGGTTGGACTCGATGGCCTTGTAGGCCCCTTCCAACTCTATGAATCTACGAATCTTATGGATCTATGAAAGGGTCTCTCAAAAGAAGAAATGAGATCAAATATGTGTTTCAGGTCATGTGTGTTGGTCAAGCAGGCAACTAAAACCACACCTTGTGGACTAGAAACCTTTCTAGACCTCTTTGTGGAGACAGATGTGATGCAATCGTCGAAGAACGTTTTTATTGAATACAGTGGATAAACCGCGTTGCAAGTTGCCTTGAGGATATTCTTATTGAAAGGCAGGATGTTTATTTATTTTTAAATAAATAAGAATGTAAATTCTTTGAATTTTATTTCTTTATGTATGATATTGATATGCCACTCTATAACAAAAGAGTTTGCAGGGCGGCTCACTTAAAAAAAAAAAAAAAAAAAGTTACGATTTTGGGGGCGCATTTGCAGAGCCTACAGTTCATGCAGAGACCGCCACCAGATACGGTGCTGTGCGAATATCATGGATTCTTTCTTACTCCATACATATAGGAAGCAGTCATCAATTATTGGGATATAGTGCCCAGTCAGGCAGGAGCCACATACAAAGAGGGAGATGGGTTAAAGTGGAGGATTGTCAGTTCCGGTGTTGATAGTGAATGAGATGGCTGGGCAGAAAAGTATTAACAGGAATCTTTTTGAGTCATATCTTCAATTCAGGCATCAAGGGAAACGCTTCCGACCCAGAGATTTATGAATTCCTAGTAAGCAGTTTCCCCAGCATGTAAACACATCTCACTGGGCTGTTTTAGGGGAAGGTGGATTTGACCGGCGAAGTAATCATTTTTATTCTCCTGATTTTCCAAATGGAAATGGACATATATGATAAAATGTCAGGCACACTTTCCACGTCAGCCTCCTAACAGGATTACATGTCATCTCTTAATGTCTCGCTCTGTTTTTCTTTGCCATGAGTGGCTGCATTATTGCTCACAGGAACTTCACTGTAATATATGGTAAGAGACAAGTAGCTCTTTATGGCCAGTGATTATTCGGTTTGAATGAAACCTGTGATTTATGTCCATTTAACTGAAAAGCCTTGTAAATTCCCAGTGCTGCATTTTTCCTCAATAGAGAATGAGTCAAGCGAAAGTGACAACTAGGTTGGCGTGGAAATGTGCAGTGCATCGCCGTGTTATATTTAATATACCTGACATGACAAACGTGCACACGCCACGCCGTCACCTTTAAGCAGCAGTGGAAGTGACATTAAGGAGGAGATGTGAGAGCAACATTCCAAGTGTTAGACCTCCACATGCTTCCTTTAAATAAGATTTTTTTAAAAAAAAGCTTAGGAGAGAGGCCTACATGCACCTTTCAGTGGAGGAGGTCACTTTATCGCCTTGTAGAGATGGACGAATCTGTCCATTTCATTTTTCCAGTCTTAAGTTCATCTTGAACTTTAAAAAACAAACAAACATTTTTTTTAATAAAAAGTTTGCATGAAAATTCATACTCTTTTTTTTGGGTCCATTTCTCCGAATACATACAATTTTGCCCGATGTACCCTTTGGGGGGGGGGGCAAGCAAATTTCCTAATATAATAAATGTTTACTGTGCACTTTCCCCTCATATCTACATTTATGTACACTTTTTATTATTATTATTAGACACAAGGTCATTGAAAAATGTGGAGAGGTGCAAATTTGAACGGATTACTCATGTGTTGGTGCAAAAGTGTGAAATTAGGTAAAATGTGGACCAAATAATTCCCCCCCCCCATTACTTTGGCACTATTACTTAAAAAAGAAAGAAAGCAGCATTTAAGGGCTCGGGAGTGCTGGGAGTTGTAGGAGTTTTTTTTCTGCCTAAACATGCATAAGATTGTGCCCTAAGTACAACTTTTCAACGGAATAAAAAGACATAAACATGGCTCAGGATCACAGTACCTGATGGAGCACCTCTCCCGGCATGAACCTGCTCGTACACTATGTTTCTCATCTGGGTCCCTCCTCCTGAGGCCTTCCAAGGGAGGCTCAGAAGGTGGCCCTGAGGAAGAGGGCCTTCTCGGTGGTGGCCCCCCCGATTCTGGAATGATCTCCCTGACGAGGCCCTCCTGGCGCCAACCTTGTTGTCTTCTTGGCACCAGGTTAAGACCTTCTTCTCCTCTCAGGCACTTGGCAGCACATGGTGAGGTTTTAATCAGGTTTTGAATTTTTCTTCTTGTTGATTGTTCCAAATTGGTGTTAGATATATGTGTGCCTCTCTGTGTTGTATGTTTATATGTTTGTATGTATATGGTTTTTATAATGTATTTTTAAGGTTTTGATCTTTGTAAACCAATCCTCCTCTCTGAATTTGTCTCATCCCCTTTTAAAACCACCTGTAAAGCAGAAGATCGGTAAAAGCAGGCAAGCTTGCCCACAAGACACCTGACCCACCAGCAGCGCTCTTCTCATGCAAGTGCGCAGCTGCGTGCATGCGTTCTAGGTCACATCCTTTGTAAACCACCCAGAGAGCTTCGGATATTGGGAAGTATAGAAATATAATGAATGAATGAATGTGTGGTACCGCACAGTGGTGCATACAGTGTGTTGCAGGGAACATGGAGGGTTTATTCAATGTGTAGGTGAGAACATGCTAGATCGAGCCCCATTGGATCAAGCCAAAGGCCTCTCTAGTCGGGCATCCTGCTTCCCACAGTGGCCAAACAGATGCCTCTGGGAAGCCCACAAGCAGGACATGAAGGCAATCACCCTCTCCCTTTGCTGCTCCCCAGTGACTGATATTTACAGATATGCTGCCTTTGAGCTTGGAGGTTCCATCTAGGCCAGGGCTCTCCAACCTTGGGTCCCCAGATGTTGCTGGACTACAGCTCCCAGAATCCCTTGCCATTAGCCATGCTGGCTGGGTATGCTGGGAGCTGTAGGCCAGCAACATCTGGGGACCCAAGGTTGGAGAGCCCTGACCTAGGTGTTCTTAGACCAATCCTCCTCTGTGAATTTGTCTCATCCCCTTTTAAAACCACCTGTAAAGCAGAAGATCGGTAAAAGCAGGCAAGCTTGCCCACAAGACACCTGACCCACCAGCAGCGCTCTTCCCATGCAAGTGCGTAGCTGCGTGCATGCGTTCTAGGTCACATCCTCAGTACAAGCATGGCTACATTAAGGTACAACATGCTTGGCCAGTGCACTGTGTGAACTGTGCTCTAGAACAGCTTTCCCCAACTTGGTGCCCTCTGGATGTTTTGGACTTCAGGTCCCATCAGCCCCAGCTAGCATGGCTAAGAATCATCAAGAATGGGGGGAGTTGTAGTCCGTCGGCTTGTTGACCATGATTTGGATGTACAACAAACAAACCTGGGATCTGTCTCAGAGCACAAATACATTCTACCTCTCTCTTTCCTCCATGAGGGTTTCTGCAGTTGCTTGGGTTTCAGTGCCAAGAGGAAATGGTCATCTTTTATCTTGAGCTGGTTCCGATCTTAGTGTGCGTGGAAGTGGTTAGAACCCGGTGAGAATCTACTGCATAGTAACTGCAACTTACCCGCTAGTGTTACATGAGAGATGGCCACCACACCAGAGTAGATACTGTACGTACACAGGTATTACGCAGATCAGGTGTGTGTACTTCTGGCCTTGTTTGTATCACGGGATATCTTTTGTCACCTGCCGTGTGGTTTTTGATTCACGTAACTTAGAAAGTCTAGGTTATCTCCCTTTTTCCTTGCTCCTGTATCAAGCTCCTAGTGTATTGTTCCTTCTGATTGCTCAGTTTGGGCTCTGCTAGGGGAAATGGACTGACATTTAAGGATATGGAAGTGGATTTGCTTGTTTGTTGCCTTCCTACTTTTCCCAGCCTCTCTCTCTCTCTCCCTCCCTTTCAAGTTGTGAATTGTGACATTATGGGCTCATACATACTAAGAGCCTGTGTCCAAAACAAACAAGAGGAGGGGGGGGGGAAGAAGTTGACAAGGCGCAGTAATATAATTGGCTGCGCCAACTGGACATAATGTTAATTTCAACAGTTTTCCAAATTAGGGAGTCGCGTGATCCTCTTGAAACGCAGCATGCGTACTGGTGTTGAGAAATTCTGCGAGATGTTCCATTCCCTACACCAGACTTCCTCAATTTGGTGCGCGCCAGATGTTTTGGACTACAACCACCGTTGTCCCCAACCATTGGCCAAGCTGGCTGTGCCTGATAGGAGTTGTAGTCCAAAACCTCTGGAAGGCGCCATGTTGGGAAAGCCTTGCCTACTCGGACTGGACTCCCCATATCTGTCTCCTGATTGTGGTAAATGAATGCAAGGATATTCTTGCCTCTGTGTTCTTTAATGTCAATCTCTCTCTCTTTCTTTCTTTTAGTTGATTGGGGTCTTAAAGAGCCAAATTATGAAATTTGAACACTTAGCATTAGTAATGTCAGCGGTCTTGGCCACCCTGGCTGAGTGGAAGACCATGGGAGGTGGCGTTGCATCCATGCTGACTGTAGAGGGTGCACAGAAGAGCATGTGAATGAATGGTGCCCTCTGGTTCATGCCTTGGCAAAGGCTGCGGGAAAATACGAGGTTTGAACAAAATGGTCTGGCAAAAGGGAGAGTTTCAGCCCAGTAAGACTGAACTGTACATAGCTGCGTACGTAGATGGGTTTGGGGAAAGTTTCCATAAAAGCCTTAACATAGCCGTGGAAAAGGCAGGGTGGGGGGGAGACGAGCATGTTGGTCAAATGGGAAGCGACCCCCAAAGTTGTTTTCTAGTGATGTTAACCCTGCCCATGACAAGAGAGGACTTGATCACCTTCCAGCATGCTGGGAATTAGATGACCTGCCCCTTGCACTAGAGGCTGGTGGTGGCTCCAATGTCAGTGGGGCAGTGCACCCACTCCGGGTTTCAGTCTGAACTTTAAAGGAGCTATCCGTGGTGCTGAACCCTAGCCCGCCCGCCCCCCCAAAATAGATGCGTCACCACGGATAGCTCCTTCAAACTTCAGACTACAAGCCAGAGTGGATGCACTGCCCCCACTTAGATTGGAAACATCAGCCTCCACTGGTCCCTTGGCTTTGTCAGTGACCTGTTGAGTGACCTTGGGCTGGATTTGCTCCTTGACTGTGTTTCTTCTTCCCCAACCCAAATGGCTGTCGGTTTTAAAGGTGATACACGAAGAGCCCAACAGGAGCTTTTCTTGCAGCTCGGGCGCTATCATAGGACTTGGGGATGATTTGGTGGTGGTTGGGTCTTCAGGGTGAGTCTTTGGTGTTTCATATGTGTCCATAGGTATGGTCTAATGCAGTGTTCTCCAACCTTGGGTCCCCAGATGTTTTTGGCCTACAACTCCCAGCATGGCCTACAACTCCCAGCTTTTGGCCTACAACTCCCAGCTACGCTGGCTGGGGCATGCTGGGAGTTGTAGGCCAAAAACATCTGGGGACCCAAGGTTGGAGAACACTAGTCTAATGCTTCTACCATGATGGACATGTTTTCAAAACATTGCTTTAATGCCCCATACGCACCTCGCAAGGCGAACAAGCCAATGAATTACTAAGTAAGACGGGGAAAGCGGTGCCCTGCGTCTCCACCAGAACTCTCCTGGGCCAACCTTCTTTTGTGCTTGCAATATTATTCCGTTAGCCCGGATACCTACTGTACAATTCATACACCACAGGTTTCTAATCTGCTTATTTATAATTCAAAAGCTTGCCCATATATTAATGAACCCTTAATGAGCTGTTGAAAATGCCTGAATTACAGTCAGATTATTAAACTCAAACGGCCCCTGTAATCATACCATTTGAGTGGGTTTTTAGGTGCTTTTCATTTCGGCGGCTTTGTATTGTGAAGGAGATGGGTTTATTCGGAGGGAAAGCTTTGTAATAATTTTGACCTGCAATTTATTTATTGGCCTCTGAATGCCGTCGCCTGTGCAGGCGTGCTCGTCTGTTATCTGCGGGGGCAGGTGCACGCCACGTTGAAAGACAGCTAATTAGGATCTGCTGAAAGATATGCTAAAACTGTGGTTTTATAACAAAGCCAAGTTCATTGTTAAACAATGTTTTAGCATCTGTTTATGTGATTTGTCTGGATCCTGCAGATACCGAAATGAATGGTGTGGCTTTAAGGGGATGGAAATTGGGAGCAAACAGGTCTGTGGTTAACGTTCCCCGGCTCACCCGTGAAGATTTTTTTTGAAACTTCGCCCAGGGGGGGAGAGAAATGGTTGGGCATGACAGTGGCCCTGAAAGATCGACCAGAGGTGCACCAGCCCAGTCTGCCATATTTAATGTGGAAATACTTGGCTTTAGGCCGGTGCATAGTTTTCCAGCTTGAGTCGTCGCGTTTCCGATACCATTAGTACCCCTCCAGTTGTGCGGGGAAGTGATGTATCATTGTGTTCTTTCAAGCCCACTCTGTACCTTTTAATACCACGGTGCATCGAAAGGTCAGCGAGCTAAACAGTAATAAACTTTGTAGCTTGATATACCGAGGAATAAAAATAGGGAAACAATAGCCACGGTGTGAGCTTATACGTCAAAAATGCACATACATTATTGGTGCATAATTTATAAGGGCAGATGCTAGGTAGCATCCGAGGTCTGAAGCCGTTGAATAAAGGCAAGGCTTGCCTTGCCAGATAAGGTGGGCTTGTGAGATCATCTTTATAAGTGGGTGGACCACAGACCCAGGAAGACCACTGAGTTGATTTTCATCCAGTCACTGACAAATGGCCTCTCTCGTCCCCCTGTAGAGTGTTTAGTTTTGAAAAAAGGTGAGTAAGGGGAGACATGATAGAGGTGTACAAAATTTTGCATGGGGTGGAGGGAGTGGACAGGGAGACATTTTTCTCCCTCCCTCATAATACCAGTACCGATTGGGGCTATTTGTTAAACTATGGAATTCAGTTCCACAAGATGTAGTGATGGCCACAAATTTGGATGGCTCGAAAAGGGGATTGGACAAATTCATGGAGGACTAGGCTATCAATGGCTACTAGTCCTGATGGCTCTATGCTACCTCCAGGATCAGAGGTGGTATGCCCATGTATACCAGTCGCTGGGGAACATGGACGGGAGGGCGCTGTTGCACTCATGTCCTGCTTCTTGCAGCTGGTTGTCCACTGTGTGAACAGAATGCTGGACTAGATGGACCACTGGTCCAATCCAGCAGGGCTCTTCTGATGTTCTTATTCTGTAGGACAGCAACCTGCTTTTTCATGGCATCCTTGTGTTGATTCTTGTAATTCAGAAATTAACTAGAGAGGCTATATATAGGTGAAACATAAGTATCCTCTTTTCTCACATGCAGCCTTGTAGGAGCTGCGTGATTAGTACACCGCTTGCTTCTCTTGGTGCATCAGCACATGCAATGGACTCTGTGTATTCCATGCTAAGAACTGAGGCAGATTCACAGCAAGTGATCGAAGTAGGATTCAGTTGGAAATAATCCAGGGTCATTTGGAAACAACAGCCAGAAATGGCAAACTTGTGCGGGCTGGACACCAGCACTGTTTTGCCTTAGCAGTCCAACTGCCCTTGTTCTGACGCAGGATTTCAAACTGTGTTCAGGGTGTGTGTGTGTGTGAAAGAAACTTAGCAGGGTTCATCAGTGAGAAACCCATTGGCTAGGGATAGATAAATATGTCCAGTCTGTTTCTGGCCAAGTTGTCAGATTTCAACAGTTACATTCATTCCATCTCATTTATTCCCCTAACATTGTGTGCACTTTTTGTAATACAGTAATACCTTGGATTGCAAGTAACTTGGTTTGAGAGCGTTTTGCAAGACAAGCAAATTTTTAAATATTTATTTAATTTTTTTTTTTACTTGATATACAAGCGACGTCTTGCAATACAAGTACTGTAGTACGGCTTAAATTAAAAATCTCTGTACAAATTTTTTGGGGGGGATTTCGTTTTGATATAAGAGTGTTTTGGGATTACAAGCATGTTTCCGGAACGAATTATGCTCTCAATCCAAGGCATGACTGTATATGCAATTTTCGTGCGTATTATTTTTTTTAAAAAAATGCCAAACTTGAGCTCAACATCCGGGCAAATGCAGATTTCAGAAGGTAACTGCTTTCCAGCTCCTGCTTTGGTTCAGGGAGTGCAAATTAGGTGCCTTTCCCTCAAAATGCAAACTGAACAAAACTCTCACTCATCGCTAGAAATGGCAGGAACTGCCATTATGGTCTGTTGTCATGAGCTTCTCCTGCACGGACATGGGCGTCCCTGCAGGGCTATGCTTTGGGCTCATAGTACAATGGTGAGTCCTGACCCATGACAGGGAGCAGTGGTTTGGGTAGAGAAACCAACATGGAAAAAGTTCTTGGATGCTTGAAAACCCCATTGCTAGGATAAGGATCCAGGATCAGCCTTCCGCAAAAGGAAGGGAACTTCTGCGGGAGGTAGGACTCTACTTACAGAAGGTTTCTCCATACCGGTTTTGGAGATCCCCTCGCTTTCACCCTGCATCACAGATCACTCCATCCTGCAGGGTCTCCTGACTCGCTCTGTGGTATCTCAGGGGTGCCGTGGCAGTGGGTGTGGGGAAGTCCACTCCCGTCAGCACAGTTGATCCAGGGTAAATCTGGATCCAACCCTAACAAGGATCTATCTCAAGGAGCGTCTCCAGCAACACCAAGTAGGCCGCTCAACAAGATCTGCCACAGACGGCCTTCTCCTTGTCCCTTCAGCCAGAGCAGCTAGACTGGTGGGGACTAGGAAGAGGGCCTTTTCTGTGGCGGCCCCCGTACTGTGGAACTCTCTCCCGAGTGACCTCCGCCATGCCCCCTCTCCGCTGAGCTTCCGCCGGTCACTAAAAACTTGGCTGTTCAGGCGAGAATGTGGGGTGCGCTAAGATTTTAAAATTTTATACTGTTTTAAATGTATTTTATCCTGTTTTTTATCTTATGTACATCGCCCAGGGTGGCCGGTTTGCCGGCCAGATGGGCGATAAATAAATGTAAATAATAAATAAACAAATAAACAAACAATTAGGAGGACACCCGGACAGGTGCAAGCAGACCTCCGGCTTGGGAGATCTACTTTGTTTTCTACAAAAACCTCAAAGTCCACCAGAGGACGGTGCAAAATAATGGCATTGGGGAGTGGGTGGAGAAGGTGCTCATTTTTATAGGGATGTATGAGAAATGTGCTCGAAATAGGGATGTATGAGAAATGCATTTGACTTTATTTTTGACCAGAATGTACCCAGTTTGCACCTCTCGAAACCGAACACAAGGCTGGAATGCAGTCTGCATAATTGCACAGGCTTCCTGTACATTTCTGAACGTGCGATGCGCTTCATAGAACAAAAAGAAAAAGAAAAAGAAAGCGTTCCAAAAATGGGAACATTTCGACAATGTGCATTAAAAATGCCTACTTTTGAAACTGTGCACAAACATGCTGTACTCAGTGGGAGGGAAATTGTGTACAGCCTCACCTACCTCACAGGGTTGTTGTGAGGATAAAATGGAGAGGAGGAGGAGGAGGATTATGTACCGTAAGCCGCCTTGAGTTCCTTGCAAGAAAAAAGGCGAGGTATAAATGTAATAAATAAATAAAATAAAATCATCATCATCATCATCATCATCATCTCACCTTTTTTCCTCTTACAAGGAACCCAAGGTGGTTTACATGATCCTCCTCCTGCTCTCCATTTTATCCTCACAACAACCCTGTGAGGTAGGTTAGGCTGAGAGTCAGTGACTGGCCCAAAGTCACCCAGTGAGCTTCATGGCCGAGCGGGGAATAGAACCCGGATCTCCCTAGTCCCAGTCCAGCACTCAAAACACTATGCCACACTGGCTCTCAAAATGCACACGACGCATACATTCGGGAAAATGTGTGTGAAATGCGTATGAATTTTTTTACGAAAAGAAAAAGGCAAAACAAAGGTCGCAATCTGATACAGACACAAGTCAGAACATATTTCAAAGCAGAATTCGGAGAACCTCAACAAGCTCAGGTTTTGTTGATCCGCGCATCCCTACTATAGAACTGGGCTGTGGCCATCTGCTTTTTACACCCCCTTAATGATTTGGGTACAATCCTGCTCTGTTTGAGCTGTACGTTGCCCTGTTCTCTTGGGCAATGGGGTGTTATGCTTCCGTTCCTGCGTGTTCTTGAGTAAAACCTGCGTTCTGTTCATTTCGGTGGCGCTTGCATGTGCGTAACCGTGCATCGAGTTGGGTTACGCATGCCTTCAAATCTTGACCCTCCGCCATTGGTGATGAAGATAAGCAGTTTTTGCAACGCGACGTTTCGCTTGCCCTAACGCTATTGCAGGAAATTGTTGCTTGTCACAAAGGTAGTGGATTTCGGTGTGTGTGTGTGTGTGTTTTGAAATGCATTCGCCGTGCGCATGGCAAGGGACTGACCGATGTTTGTGCAGATGTGCGGCACAAAACAGATGCAAATCTCTCTCCCCACGCCCCCCTAGGAATTTGGGCTAGATTCAGACGCGTGAGGCGAATTTCGTTGCCACATCTCTGAGCTGAACACTTGGCAGTTTATGGATGTTGGTGTCATGTCAGATGCACCCGACGCTGGGCTTCTGTGCCGCTGTGTATAAATAGCTCCACGAACACCACGGAAGGCAGCATCGCATGCAAACGCAGTAGGTGCCATCTCCCCCACACACACACACCTTGAGGGGGAGTCTGTCAGGAATACCTGCTTTTGAAACCGATTTTGAAGAGGTTAATTGAGCTGGGATATTTTTGGGTCGCATTACAGCTTCAACGCTGATCCAAGGAGGCACGGCTCTAGCTATCTCTCTCTAACTGTAATTATATCGCAACTTTTGTTTTTCGGTGGTGTCGAGAGTGTCTTGGCAGCGTGCCCACCTGACCTGATTAAACCTACAAATTGTCAGCCTTGATCCGGAGTAGTCAGAGGAGACTGGTGATGGGCGTCATTTTGGAATCCGACACTCAGCGGCAGAAGCTTTGGATTTGTTGCTGTTTGTTGTTGGTCATTAATAGACAAGTGCTGGTGCTTCTCTGCCAGCGGCTGGTAACAACGCCAGCAGTTTCGATTTATAGGGATGGGGAAGAAATTAATTCAGTGTGAATTTTTTTGTAGATTTACCAAATGTGTACTACCTGGCCCCGTACGTCAGAAGTGCAGAACCTCAGGCCAGGTCATATCTGGCCCTCCAGGTCTTTGGGGTTCCCCAAATGGTCAGAGCCTCTTCCCACCCGACCATCAGTGATTTGGTGGTTTCCCAGTTTTGTGCAGGTTTCCCCCCCCCCCATTCTTAATGATTTTTTTAAACATTTTTTTTTATTTTTAAACAAAAAGCCCCACAAAAAAAATAAAAAGCAGACAAAACAACACAAAAACACAACAAAAACTATAATGGACTTCCGATTTTTCCACAACAAACGATGAGTAACATTATATACTCTGCTCTACAGTTACAAAGACATTTCTCTTTTTTCTCTTGTCAGATATTCTTCTTCTTGTTCATCCACCTCACAAGTTCACAGAACATCATTTTAACCATAACCACAGGTATTAATTCTTCTAATTAGACAGTACAAAGCATTTCTACTCATATTTAGTAAGGTCCCCTGGCTTCCATTCTAAAAGATTGAAACACTTCTTGCAAGGCAGAGTTACCAGCCGTAAGAGCTTTAAGCTGAAATATGCTGGTAGTTTTGGGGGCCGCCCCTTTTGCCTTTGGCCATGCCCCCTTTGCCTTCAGCCCCGCCCATCACTGGAATGCGGCCCCCAAGAGTTTCTCCACGATGGCATTCGGCCCTCGGGGTGAAAGAAGTTCAACGCCCCCACTGTCCACAAACTGCCGGGCAGTTAAAAGTCAACATCCGCCCTTTCCCAAAGTTCGCAAGCGAAGTTTGCACATCCAGAAATGCCTCCAGAAATGCATAGTAGAGGAAGATGTGCACCAAAAAATGTGCATATCACTGTGGAAGGCTACGCAAGGTTGTGTTATCTTATGGGAAATGGCCTGCCAAAGCGCATAGAATTTGAAAAAAAAAAATGCATGCAAAATCCACACATTTTGAGGAAAGGGCACAAACATCTGTACCAGTTTTCATGCAGTTTAAAACAAAAACTAACTGAAGCAGGCCAGAATTAACTTAACTTTGGAAAAATTAGCCAAATCAAACTTGACAGATTCAGTTTTGAACATGTTTTTTGCGTAACTGTTTTTCTGCATACCAGAGCTAGGTGGGCACCACAGAGGATGCTGGAAGCCATGTTAACTTTAGCAGGTCTATGACCTAGTGGCTGGTGGCTATGCTCTCAGGGAGTGCTGTCTAGATAACGCATACTGCACTCATTCCAACCATGACTTGAGTCCCTGCCCCCCCCCACCTTCCTGGGACCAGGGACACCCACAAAAGGTACAAACAAGCTTTGGCATTCACACAAAATACAGGTGTGGAGTTTGTTACTGAGTAGACCGTTTGAATCCTGAGAATCAAGTTACTAATCCTCATGGATCAATCACAAAATTGTCAATGGCTGGTAAAATCTCATAGTGTAATGGGAATTGGCATAGGGCTGAGCAGGTTGTGTGTGTGTGTGTGTTTTCTTGTGCTACAGGGTTCTCCCTGGTACTACCAGATGCGGTAAAAATCATGCTAGTAAATGCAAATTTTGCATTACTTCTATTTAATTGTTATAAGCATTTCTATCCTGACTTGGAGCTCAAAGGAGAGCTCCCACAGAGCAGCTTGACAATAAGTTATCAAGTAGCAACTGCCGCTCATATCAGAATGCATCAACGGTGCTTGGCTGACTTGTAGTGATCTGCTAAGCATATTCTTGTATGAACGGTCTGCACGTTTAACATTTCTAGTCCCTGTGATGGTTTTAACGACGGGGCCCCTTTGAATATTTTTAGCCATTTGCTTCCATTATCCTCAGTTGATGGTGGACACATCAATTAACTTGCTCAAGTCACAGAATTCGTCTTTTCTAGAGTCCCAACTACCTCAGCGCAAGATCTTTATTCCCCCTTTAGCACAGAATGTGCACGGCACTTAGTTATATCTTCCTTCTTGAATGACAACTTCTGGGATTGAAAACCTGCACAAATCCATATAGAAATGGCTTCCAGCAGAGAGAGGTGACTCTCTCTCTCCCTCTGCTTTAAAAACACAAAGAGTCTGGTGGCACCTTAAAGACTGACAAATTTATTGTAGCAGAAGCTTTTGTGGGCTATAGCCCACTTCATCAGATGCAATGAATGTCACAGAGCAGTGGTTCTCGTCCTTTTTTGCCCCATGCACCCTCTTCACCGTATGTCAGAATGTCATTCCCCTCTTTCCAAGATTGTCTGACTTAATCTGCGCCATACAATAAGGTGTGATGTCCTGTAGATTATGTACAATCTGTAGAACTGTAATTTGCAGAAAGATCAGTATTCCAGCAGTTTGAGTCTGTGGTCCCAATTCCCACCCATAAACCCTAAAATTCCCCCCCAGGGGGGGATTCCCCCCTGGTCAAGAGCCCCTGTTATAGAGAGTTTCAGGTTTATATACAGTACATATTGACGGGGGGGGGGAGGAATTGTAATCTGTGATATCAGAAAGAAATTAAATGCAGAAATTACCAATAGTGACAATCACCGTATTAAGAGTTGGTCATTCACAGTGTAGTACAGGGGCGGTGCTAGGTACCAAAAAGATCCGGAGCTCAGGCTCACAGGGGGGGGAAAAAGATGCACAAATTTGCATATGCTAATTTACATATGCTGTAAAGTCTCCTAAAGACACTCCTGTTTGTAAAAAGGGATATATGGATGGGAGAGGAAGGCATTTGATTTCAGGGGGGGGAAAACTCAGGCAGAAAGATTCAAGGGGGGGGCAGCAGGAGAGGAAGCACATGTGGGCCAAAAGCCAGCTCACCCAGGAGGGATCAGACGCAACAGAGATCCTCAGGGCCCTTGGACCTTTCCTTCAGCAAGTGCCCGTGGACAGCAGGGTGGTGGGGCAGAGGGCCTCCCAGAGATTTGGGGCACCAGATGAAAGATTCGGGGGTCCAGCTCCTAGTGGGCCGCCCCCTAACATGGCCTCTGGTGTAGTAGCTGCTGATAGCACAGACATCCTGGCACTAAATAAGCCAATTGACACATGTAGTGTGATTTTTAAAACAAACAAACAAACAAACAAACAAAAACCTTCATCCTGATTCAAGCCACTGCTGAAAGAATTAAACCTGTTGACGAATTCTAACTCAGCAGTCTCTGGTTCTGATCTCCCTTTGCAGTTTCTTTCTTCCGCAACGGGCACTTTAAGATCAGTGGTAGAGTGTCCCGGCAGGCTAAAATGTCCCCCCACTGTTTTCTGAATACTGCCATTTCTGATGGCAGACTCGTGTCCATTTTCTTTTCTGTGGAGGCTGGCCTGTTTGCCCTATATAGAACGAAGAAGGGTATTCCTTTTTTTTTTTTTTTAATAAACTTTTAAATTTTATTTCTATATAAAACAAACATATAATATCAAACATATAACAATAGACCTCCGATTTTCTTCTACAGCAAATATAGGTAACAATAATTTTTCTTACTCGATAATCAGAATGAGAAATCTCTTTCTTCCCGTTGTCCCAAATTCACTTATTATCCCATAAACCCACAAACAAATCATTATTTTCCAGTCTCTGCAAAAAGTCAACTAGAGGTTTCCACTCAAGAATAAACGTGGATGTTGTCCTTTCTCTGATTAATGATGTGAGTTTGGCCATCTCTGCCACCTCCAGCATCTTGACCAACCATTCTTCTGTGAAGAAGGGTATTCCTGACAGAAGATAGCATTTCACACATTGGAAGACAAGCAAGTGAATGAGCCCCCGACGTTGTGGGTGACATAGTTAGGTCCTGTAATAGCGTTTCTAGAGTAGATACGGGGACAGAGCTGGCGTTTGGGTTTCTTGCAAGGTCTGGTCCCTGTGTTTGTATCCTTGCTATGCGGCCTGTTGTTGCTAGTGAGGAGCTGGATTAGGTTGCCGGTGGGGTGGAACAGGCTACCGCCCAAGGCTTGCGAAGGGCAAATGCCAATGTCCAGGATGAGCTGTAGAGCATCGAGGACATGTTTGAGTGGTTTTGGTTCGGGATGTACAAATCAGCAAAACCCAAGCTTGCTTAAGTTCTCCAAATTCCATCTCGAAGCGCATTCCAACTCAAGTCCGTAACAGATTGCGAGCTTTGTTTGTTCCCCCCCCCGCATGAAAATCCATGCATATTTTCATGCACATTTCCCCAAATGTTCGCATCAACTGTGCGCATCTTTGAAATGTATTGCATTCTTCTCCCGTCGACTAAAGCGTATCTGTGCGCGTTTTTCAAACGCACACATTTTTGCATGCGCATTTTTCAAACGCACACGTGCTGTCGGGTGCTTCCCCCCCTCCCCCCGTCTGTGAATCACAAACTCGGAAACATACGGACTTCGACAGCAGATTGCGTCCGGATCCCATGTTCAGTCTGGAAAGTGCGAACTGGGTAAATCCTGATCAAAAACAGACTGAAACAAATTTCTGATACTCTTATCTTGTGGTAGCAAATTCCCTGGTTTAACCCTGCCCTGTATAGGGCTGGAGTCAAAGGTAGGCATCGTTGGGCACTTGCCGAGGGCCCACATTTCAGTAGGGGCCCACTGGCAAAAAAAAAACCCCTGGGTAAATCCTGATCAAAAACAGACTGAAACAAATTTCTGATACAATCCCGGTATTAGCTGGGAACTCTCTCTCTGCTTTAGATGCTCTGAGCAGGTGGCATAGTTAGCAGGATTGCAGGGTGTGGCACAGATTAATTTAGATCTTTTCTTCTTCTTCTTCTCCTCCTCCTTCTCACTATCCTTCACCCAAAGGTCTCAGCATCCGAGGAGCGCAAGAAGAAGACCCTCCTGACCCCCAGCTAATGCGATTGGACAATATGCTTCTGGCAGAAGGTGTTTCAGGTCCCGAGAAGGGGGGTGGATCGGCAGCGGCGGCGGCGGCGGCGGCAGCTTCCGGCGGGTCTTCAGATAACTCTATCGAACACTCAGATTACAGAGCCAAATTGACCCAGATCAGACAGATCTATCACACGGAGCTGGAGAAATACGAACAGGTTAGATGTTTGCAATGCTTCCCCCCCCCCCCACCCCTGCTTCTGCTTTGCAAGAGTCCGGTCTCCAGAGTAGCTCTCTTTAGTAGCTCTGATTTAATAGCTTCAAGTTCAATCACGTAACGTCGGCAAGTGACTCCGAGCAGCTGCGCCTCCGAGTTGGTGAGGCCGTCCTCAGTTGGTCCTCAGCGGGACATCCAAGGAGGAACGGCCATGCAGGATGCTGTCGGGGGTGGGTTCTTGGGCCCATAGTTACATGGCGCACCGCAGGCGTCCAGGTGCTTCAGGTACATGATTGTAGTCCTTTTCACCGACAGCCCTGGGAAGCCGGCCACTGTGGTTATCCCCATATTGCAGATGAAAGCCGGACAGAAGAGTGGAGTGGAAGGTGCTAGGTCCTGAAAAGATCTGGGGCTCAGACCCACAGGACCAAAAAAAAGAAAAAAAAGAAAAAGAAAAAGCAAGCACAGATTTGCATATGCTAATTTACATATGCTCTAAATTCTCTCTGTGTGTGTGTCTTTAAAGGAGCCTGTCTCTCCCAAGATCACTCCTATTTGGAAAAAAAGGGATGTATGGATGGGGGGAGAGCAAGGCATCTGCTGATTTCAGGGGGGGGGGGAAACCTCAGGCAGAAAGATTCAAGGGGGTGGGGGGAAGCAGGAGGTGAAGCACATGCGGGCAAAAAACCAGCTAGTCCAGGGGGAATCAGATGCAACAGAGACCTTCGGTGCCCCTTTCCCTTTCTTTCAGCAAGTGCCTCTGGACAGCAGGGTGGTGGGGGCCGATGGTCTCCCAGAGAAGAGTGGCTTGCTTAAGCCTGTCTTCTAAGTTTGTCTCTGGCTTTCTTGGAGTTTACTCAGGGAAAGAGGAGACAAGCAGACAGACAGGGCTTTATTAATTTGTTTAAAGTATTATTATTTTTTATCCCACTCTTCAGCTGAAAAGGCTTCCGGAGCAGCTTACCATATAATCAGTAAATCAAGACAGTCCCTGCCTGCAGGCTTACAGTCTAGAATGACACGACACACAAGGAAAAAGGGATGGGGAGGGAAGAGGGGAAAAAAAAAAAGGTCTTTCAGCAGGGCTGGTGGAATGGCCTCGCTCCCCCCCCTCCTCTCTTGCAGATGTGATGTGAACTGTGTGGATGCAATTAACGTGCAAGGTTTTTTTGTTACATAACTAGTAGTTGAGGGGAGGCTGGAATAGCCTCGGGACACTGGGGGGGGGGCTTGAAGAGGGGAAGTTTTAACTCTTCTCCTCTCTCTGCCACGGTCCCCTCAAAGATCCCCCCTCCGAAAGCAGCTTTACATTTGAAGGGAGGCCTCCACTGGTGCCCATGGGAGCTTCCCTTGAAATGCAAGTAGCAGCTTCAGAGAGGAAGTTTTGGTCCGCACCGTGGAAGCAGTGGGGGGTGGATAGTGTGTGCTCAACCCGCCCCCCCTCCCTACCCACGTGGCCCTCATGCCGCTCAGGGTTCCCCCTCAGCTGCTTTTCGTACAGCAAAAAGAGATGCACGTTGATTGCATTCACACAATTGACGTCGGTCACGCCTAGTTTGGGCCTGGGCCACTCTGCTACACCAGGGGAAGCTACCTGTAAGGGGCCGGCGAGCTGAGAAGCGGGCTTTCCACGGGGGTGAGATGCCAGCTGTGCCCAAGCAGGCTGGGATGGTAACCCAGACAGGGGCGGCGCGTAGTTCAGTGAGCTGAAGACAACATTGGAATCCAGCAGGTCTTGGGGGAGTGCAGGATGCAGCTCGCCCACAAAATAGCACTGAGATGCTGGCCAAACATAACCACCCTGGTCTGATGAGAACATCAGAAGAGCCCTGCCGGATCAGACCCAGGGTCCATCTAGTCCAGCGTTCTGTTCACACAGCGGCCAACCGGCTGCCCACGGGTTCCCCACAAGCAGGACACGAGTGCGACAGCACCCTCCCGCCCATGTTCCCCAGCAGCTGGTGTGCATAGGCGTCCTGCCTCTGATCCTGGAGGTAGCATCTAGCCATCAGGACGAGTAGCCACACTGTTAGCCTTCTCCTCCTCCAGGAATCTGTCCAGTCCCCTTGTGAAGCCCTCCAAGTTGGCGGCCATCACTCCCATCTTGTGGTAGCAAATTCCCTGGTTTAACCCTGCACTGTTAATAGGGCTGGAGTCAAAGGTAGGCATGGTCGGGCAACTGCCGAGAGCCCACGCTTCAGTCAGTCAGTCAGGCGATCACTCGTGAGCGAGTAAGATTGTCTTCCAGGATAAAAATTTACAAAAAGGAGATTTTAAAAAGGAGGAAATTCTAAAGAAAATTGTGTAGACTCTAGCGATGGGTCCGTAACTGACTGTGGAGGCCAATTCTAGATCCACACAGCTTCCCACAGTGAGGACACAGGCTACCAGATGGAAGATGGTCCTGTAAAGGATTCGTTTGATGTGCTTTTCGCTTAGCACGTTTCTCCCTTTCACCTTGCACTCGGGCTTCTTCAAAGTCCATAGAATTTGTGAAAGGCCAACCTCCAGTTAGATCGTTCATAGGGGCCCACTGGGAAAAGCCCCCTGGGGTTGCTCCGAAGAACACAAGGAGAGCCATCTAGTCCAGCTTTCTGTTCACACAGCGGCCAACCAGCTGCCCACAGGAAACCCACACAAGCAGGACATGAGGGCAACAGCACCCTCCCGCCCATGTTCCCCAGCAGCTGGAGTAAATAGGCATACTGTCTCTGATTCACCGTATTCTGTCAGTTTGAGAATCGGCATTCTCGCCTGTGTGCTCCCTCCTCTAACCCAAGAAGAAGGGAGCCCCCCCCCCCCAATGGGCCGAGGCCAATGCGATCAATTTACCACAATCCAGACCGGTACAACCAGACCGGTTTTGTGCCAGAAGCACAAAACAAGAACTAAAAATCTGTGCAGAGCCAATAACCCAAGCAGCTGATCTCATGCACATCAAGTCACAAAGAGATATAAGTGTGTGTGTGTGTGTGTGTTTTATCAAAGAATGAAGCATTTGTGCAATGCTTTTAAAAACAAACAAACCACGACCTTTTTATTTTTTATTTTTTTGCAGATAGAGTACTTTAGTGACATTTTAATTTTCTAAATATTTCTATTCCCTCCCCCCCCCCCCCACTGTTAAACAAACACAAGTCACAGTTTAAATACGAAAATCTCCAAGAGAACAAGAACTAGGCATGCTGGGCCTACCCTGAATTTCACCCCGACTGGGATTTGGACTCCTAAGGCAGCTCTGTTGAAAATCTTTATCTTTCCACATTAAAGCCAGCGTTTTAAACTTTGGGGGTGGGGAGCAGAATGTGTTCTGTGCTTGCTCTAGGATCAGTGTTCTCCAACCTTGGGTCCCCAGATGTTTTTGGCCTACAACTCCCAGCAATGCTTAATCCTTGTGGAATTCTGAGTGTGTGTGTGTGTGTGTGTGTACACACCCTCACATTTCATTTTCTACAAGATACATCGCAGCCAAGAATGTCTTGACTTCCATTATTTCTTTCTTCTGGTCCCAGAATATGAGTTGTTTAAGCGCAGCTCCCTAAACCTCTCGTTCCAACCGTAGGAGAGACAAAAACAACCTCGAGCCCGCTTTAAATGAAAACCATGCCTGGAAAGCCTCAGCAGAGACAGAACAGGAGCAGGAATGAATTCCGAGTGTTGCGGGCCCTCGTTTCCCTGGCCTTGTAGCCTCTGACTGTAATAAATGTAAGCATTTGGAAGGGGGCCCTGCGTTCAAGCCCCGTAGCTCCATTTGCAAAGGTTTCAACTGAAATGTCAGATCCATCCGTCCAAACCCCAGGAAACTGAGGCGGGGAGGGCGGCGGGGGGTGGTGGTGGAACGCTGCTGGGAGAGCAAGAGGCAGAGCTGATGTGAAACACGCAAGTTTTCCCCTGTTGATCCTGACACCCAGCAATGTCTACTGTACAGAAATATGATAATTTTTTTCTCCGTGCCTTGCAGCAAACTGTCTCGTACTAGTTTGTCTGGAGAACTGTGCCTGTCTCCGCAGCGGAGGGGCAAATGGGAACGCTCCTCCTCGATTGGCTCCAAGTTTTCTGAAAGGTTGTCGTTACAGGTGGAAGCGGTGGAGGGTAGACGGGTGCACGGGGTGGGGGTGGGAGAGCGTGCGCCCTTGGCTGAGCCGCTTCAGACGCAAGCTGTTTGCGATGGGAAAGCAGGTCGATCCGTCCGGTTTTCGTCTCTGAGGGAGAGACAGAGGACGGGGGGGGCAGGTTAAAAAGCAATCGTGCGTGTGTGTGTGTGTGTGTGTGTGTGTGTGTGTGTGTGAGAGTAGATGATCCAGACCAATAGACCTGCAACCTTTTTAGACCCATCTTTAGCTCTCTCTCTCTCTCTCTCTCTCTCTCTCTCTCTCTCTCTCTCACACACACACACACACACACTTATTTACCACCCTTAAGAACATAAGAAGAGGCCTGCTGGATCAGACCAAATGTCCATCTAGTCCAGCATTCTGTT
This sequence comes from Shinisaurus crocodilurus, assembly GCA_021292165.1. Taxonomy (NCBI): domain Eukaryota; kingdom Metazoa; phylum Chordata; class Lepidosauria; order Squamata; family Shinisauridae; genus Shinisaurus; species Shinisaurus crocodilurus. Next base: position 10,240,648 of record CM037891.1, read on the forward strand.
CACACAGCGGCCAGTCAGCTGCCCCCGGGATAACCCCCAAGTAGGACATGAGGGCAACAGCACCTTCCCGCCCATGTTCCCCAGTAACTGGTGCACATAGGCACACTGCCTCTGATACTGGAGGTGGCATTTCGCCATCAGGACGAGTGGCCGTCGATAGCCTTCTCCTCCGCGAACTTGTCCGAACCCCTTTTAATTAGCCCTCCAAATTGGTGGCCATCACTACACATGATCTTCTGGAAGTGAATTTCCATAGCTTACCTAGGTGCTGTGTGGAGAAGGACTTCCTTTTATCTGTCCTGAATCTCCCACCAATCAGCTTCGTGGGACCACCCCGGGTTCTAGTATTATGAGAAAAGGGGAGGAAAATGCCGTCAGCCACATGCCCAAGGCAGTTCATTATACAAACCTGCTCAAACGTACATGGGGAGATGTAGACTTGTCCAATCATACATTACAGGTCCCAGAGCCCTTTATGTTTTACCCATTTTTGTATATAGTGAATGAATGAATGAATGTTTATTGAATGAATGTTTATTATTACGGTCATTGACCAGAACCAGCAAAACACAACAACATTATAACAGAAAAACAATCCATGCTATAAATATAACTGCTGTACACCAACATACATCTGAAGTGTATAGGGTTCATAATTTTACATCAGTCAGAGGCTAAGAAGGTGCAGCAAGTTATAGCATATGCACAAAACGTAGCCACTTGATAAGTGATCTGTGAAACCTTATCAGAGAGTAGCAAAGAAATGTAAAAAAAATTCAGTTCTGCCCGGGCAGTTATATAAAAATAGGTAAAATAAGATCTTTACGAAGATCCCGGTAGAAGGGGCAGTATAAAAGTACATGACCCACAGTTTCAACTTCCCCATTCTCAAAGATCTTATGTTACCAAACTGATACAACAGCTATATAGTGGTAGTGCTGCTGCTGGAACATACTTTAGGGCAGTGTTCTCCAACCTTGGGTCCCCAGATGTTTTTGGCCTGGCTGGGGCGTGCTGGGAGTTGTAGGCCAAAAACATCTGGGGACCCAAGGTTGGAGAACACTGCTTTAGGGTCTGGCTGCAGTCAGTGCTGATGTCAACTACCCCCCCCCCCCCGCTCAGAATTCCCTGTTCCTCTGGGCTTAGTTGCGATCCTCACAGTAGCTGCAGGGGAGAGAAATGGATGTTCCCAGCAGCCATATAGTGTTGTGAGCTATCCCTGTCATCATAATGCAAAGTTGGGTCGTGCAGGGCAGGCGCTCATCATGACGGCACCCCTAGCCTAGTAAGAGTCCAAAAATTGAGGCTGTTGTGTCGATCTGTATTAACAATCCGGTTCCAGCAGCTTTCATCTCCACCGGGAGCAGGTCTTTGGTAAAGCTCGTGGATCTTGATTTCAAGACCAAGCCACCCCAAAATGCTTTGCATCACAACAGGGAACAGTATCTTGTTGCCGGGAAAATTCATTCCTGCCTGCTACCAGCTACTGAGAAGATTGCAGTTAAATCTGGGGGTGGCAGATGATGTCGGCACCCCTGCTAACAACAAAGTCCTGGCGCTGCGTCCCGGTAAGCCCCGGGCCCGTTACGCCACTGGCTGCAATCCAGTTGCGGCTTCTGACCCACCACTTGAAGACCATTGATCAAGGCAACTTGCAGTCTAAGGATTTCTCTTCTGGCTCCCAAGATAGGCCCCAATCCCCAAAAAAACAACCCCACTCACTGCCTGTTGCTTTTCCCCATGGGAGTTGAGATTACAGACCAAGTCTTCTGCCCCCCCCCACCGGCCCCCAGTGTGGACAACCACAGCAGTGTTTGCACAGTTCTCAGACTTCTTTGTGAGTCAAGTCTACAAGCAAACATGACTGAGGGGTATGAGCAGAGAACTATGCCAAAGCTTCAGTTGTTGTTGTTGTTGTTGTTGTTATTTATATTTTGTTGTTCATTTATTCATTATATTTCTATGCCGCCCAATAGCCAAAGCGCTCTGGGCAGTTTGCAAAAGATTGAAACCTTACAAATACGAGATAAACCATAATATAAAAACCATTGACATAAGACCATTTCCATACGATTAAAAACAATCCACAATAGAAATTGCTGCTTGGACTGAGTTCAGAGCCCTTGGCCTGCATCTCATGGGAAAGTCATTCAGCAGGCGAAGCCCGTGTCACTGCCGCTTGAGCCTGGCTCCGTCTCAGAAGGAGGGCCCTGTTAAAAAAAAGTGGCTGACCGTGGCTCTAGGCCACGGTGCAGAAGGCCATTCTCCCTACCCCCAACCAATGGTCATTGGATGGTGTCCCAGCTTTTGTGTCTGCTGAAATGCCTCCCCTACAGTAAGAGCTTTGAGCAACAAAATGCCGGTACTTGTGGGGGATTGGCTCCACCCCTTTTGCATTTGTCCCCGCCCCCCCACTAGAATGCGGCCCCCGAGAGCTTCTCCACAATAGAATTCGGCCCTTGGGACTGAATGAGGTTCTGCACCCCCGCTGTAGGCGATGAAAAGGCAGACAGGAAGCCAGACACATAAGGAAAGGATCAGGAGGCACAGAATGAATTCTTGGTCACTGCCATGGTGGCTTCATGGCCGAATGCAATGCCGGGCAAGAGTGAGGTTCCAGGATCAAGTCCCAGCAACTCCAGAGGGCACCTTGCCGAGATCACCCTCAGATCTAGATGGTCCAAGGTGGGGACTGATCATCCTTCAAACTCTTTCTCCCATCTGGTGTGATACAACACAGAGGTGGCGTTAGGGGGTGGCTCACTAAGGCTGAAGCCCCGAATCTTTCCATTTGAAGCCCCGAATCCCTGGAGGCCACCTGCCCCAGCACCCCGCTGTCCGTGGCCACTTCGTGAAATCAAGGCACAGGGGCCCTGAGGATCTCTGTTGCATCGGATCCCCCTGGGTGAGCCAGCTTTTGGCCCACACGTGCTTCCCCTCCTGCTGCCCCCCCTTGAATCGTTCTGCCTGAGGTTTTTCTCTCAAATCAAATGCCCTCCTCTCTCCCCTGTCCATACATCCCGTTTTACAAATAGGGGTATCCTTAGGAGACAGGGTCCTTTACAATCTTTAGAACATATGTAAATTAGCATATGCAAATTAGTGCTTGCTTTTTCTCCTCCTTTTCTCCTGTGGACCTTGAGCCCTGGATCTTTTCGGGACCCAAACTACAGCGGGATATGGGCTGTTCCAATTCCAGCACTTCTAGAAGGCTGAGGGTGCCAATTCAGGTGCCAGGACGTGCAAAAAAACCTTCCGTGAAACCCGGGAGTTCCTGTTTTGAATGAACGTGACACGCAAACCAGGGCACAGGGAGCGCAAGTCGCTCCCTCCGGACCTCCGATTCAGCCGTCATTCTGCCCCTCTGGACTGTGGCTGCGTCCTTGAAGCGCCATCTTCTCTTGTTGTCTCTTTGTGCTCACCTTGCCTTCTTTGGACCCAGAAGCAAAGGCCAGAGTTGTCTTTCTTCCTGCTTTTTTCCTCCTCCCCCTCCTCCCCTTCCTGCCCCCTGCCCCGAGTTTGATTTTGACATTTGTTGCCGGTTAAGGGAATGCACTTTAAAGCAGCGGGAAGGAGGAAAGGGAGGGGGGAGAGAGAAATCCACCCCTCCAGAAAGTGTGTCATGCCATCAGCTTCTCTCCCACTTTCTTAGCGCCAGGAGAAATGCTTCCCTCCATAATTTACAGCTACTATAATAGAGATGACATATTGAAAGCTATCTTCTATAATTACATTGAAATACATTTTTGCTGTAGGCAAAAGTATTGTAAGAGTCCCAAACCTCCCCGAGCAGCTGGGAACCCGCCACCGCCTTCGCCTGCGCGGATATCGCCTGAGTGCCCCGTCTCAGAAAGGCTGGCGTGTAGAGCTGGGGGAAAGCATGGAAAAGGGGGCAAGCAAACAAACGTCCTCGGGGGTTGATGCGCCTTCCCTACGAGGACAGGCTAAAGCAGGCTTCCCATTTGTTTTGGACATCAGCTCCCATCAGCCCCAACCTGCAGGGCCGATGCTCAGGGATGCTGGGAGTTGTAGTCCAAAATGTTGGGAAGGCACCAGGCTAGGGAAGACTGAGCTGAAGCGTTCGGGTTTTTTTTAAAAAAATTAGGATAAAAAGGCAACTCGTGGAGGACGCGATAAGTTTCTGGAACGATGTTAGGGATGAGGGAGGGAGAGATCCACGTGGTTCACATTTTAATATGAGCCCAACCTGGTTTTGCACTCCCCAAACTAATAGGCGGACTGGAACGCAACTGTCCTTCAGTCTCTGCCCTCCTCCCAAGTGTTGTGATGCAGTTCTCTGATCAAAAACTCGGTGCACAAATGTGCACATTAGGGAAAACGGCGTACTGGAGATGAGTGCCTGTGGGGAAATGGCGTGCAAAAAGGCATACGTTGGGGGAAATCGCGGACGTTTGCAAACCGATACGGAACGGAGCGAATTTGTGCTTGGAAAAAAAAATAATACAAATGTTGTAGAAAAGAGAGATTCAACCATCCCTACTTAGGAATGCTGTAGAGGACATGGATAGAGAGATTGTCCTCCTCCTTTACTGATGCTAGAACCTGGGCTGATCCAATGGAACCAATTGGCGAGAGATTCAGGCCAGAATAAAGGAAGTGCCCCTTTGCACAATGCTTAATCCTTGTGGAATTCACTGCCGCAAGAAGCTCAGAGGGCACGAATCGGGGAGGAGGCCAATGCATGAAGGGCGTGTCTAACTGGGCCTAGGAGTCACGGAAGCTGACGAGAGCCCCCAGGTTTAGAAGCAGTGTAGCACTGAGCACCAGTTGCTGGAGGGCCAGAGCTTGGCATGGTCTACTTGCGCCTTTGCTTGCGAGCCTTTGGGCCTTTGCGCCTTGCTTGCCAGCTTCCTGGGGTTACCTGGTTGGCCACTGTGGACAACAGAATATCGGGACCTTTTGCTCTGATCCAGCGGGGCTTTGCACTCAGGCCCCTCTGTAGAGCAAGGGTGCGGAACCTCAGCCCCGGGGGCCGAATATGGCCTTCTGGGGATTCCCCAGATGGCCAATGCCTTCCCTTGGCTGATCAGAGCCCACTTCCTCAAAAGCTCGAACCCTCCCATGGTTCCCTGCCACTTCTTCCATCTTTTTTCCTGATCTCAGATAATCTGCTATGGACAACGAGGGGGGAAAAGACAGAGTTGCTGCACTGCCCCTTCTGATGGGTAGTGCTAGGAGCCCTCTGGCTGGAGCATCCTCAGACAGGAGCCTTTCCCAGGCCTACCTGGAGATGCCGGGGACTGAACCTGGTACCTTCGGCATGCAAACCAGGGGCTCTACCGCTGAGCTGTGGACCTCTCCCTTGATGTTAATGGCCTTTCCCCGTCTAACCTACCTCGCAGGGTTGTTGTCAGGATAAAACGAAGAGGAGGATGAGGATTATGTAAACCGCCTTGGGTTCCTTGCAGGAAAAAAGGCGGGGTATAAATATAATAAATAAATAAATAAATAAATAAATCTGCTACCTGATCCTTTGAACTACGATGCCAGGGACTAAACCATTCATTCATTTATTATTACAGTTCGATATCGTCTGACAGCCAAAGCTCTCTGGTCGGTTTACAAAGATTAAAAATGTTTAAGATTACATTTTATAAAATGTAATATAAAAACCACTGGCGTACAAAAATAGAAAACAATTTTGCACGATCAACAATAAAAATCCCACGACCCATTAACATTTTTATCATATGCTGTCAAATGCCTGGGAGTAGAGGAAGGTCTTAACCTGGCACCAGAAAGATGACAATGTCCGGGCCAGGCAGACCTTACTGGGAAGAGCGTTCCATAATCGGGGCCACCACGCAGATGACCCCGACCCTTGTTGACATCCTCCCTCGGATGACAAATGTAGTGTATGAGTAGCCTTCATGCCGGGAGAGGCGCTCCCTTCAGGTATTATGGTCCTGAGCCATATAAGGCTTTATCGGTCCAAAACAGCACCTTGAATTGGGCTGAGAAATATACAGGCTGGCAGTGCAAGTGGGCCCGAATCAGGGTTACCTGTTCAGAACCAAAGACCTTCCGCATGCAGAGTCTGTGCTCCCATCACTGAACTGTGGTATCCCCGCACTAGAGTGAACATGGGCATGGGAACCTGACTTACGCCAGGGCAGACGTTCTTTCCACCTAGCCCAGTATTGGCCGGGTTCACACAACTCTATCAGCCATGGTGGCTTCTAAGCCACGTTTGTTTCAGAGTAGCTTGTCGTGTTGTCCGAACCTGGCAGCGTGGTTTGTTAACCACGCACAAGCCACCCTGTCTGGGTTCAGACAACACGACAAGCCACTCTGAAACAAACATGGCTTAGACGCCACCATGGCTTAGCGCAGTGCTTCTCAATTATTTTCTGTCATGCCCCCCCTAGGAAGAAGAAAACATTTCGCGCCCCCCGCGCGACTGTAAATAGTATCATTTGTCTATAAAATTGTTATAAGTACACCTCTGCATAACACTGTATCCTTATTAACGTATAAGAGAATAAAAAAAGAAAGAAATGTGGATCAATTTACAACAAAGAATAGCTTTATTAACTGTAGCAGAAAAGATTTAAAGGAGCACAGGATTTAAAGGAACACAATATTAAAAAAAACTTTTAACTGAGGTCAAACGAGCCCCCCTTTACGGAGCCTCGCGCCCCCCCTGGGGGGCCCGCCCCACTATTTGAGAAGCACTGGCTTAGCGTGTTGTGCGAACCCGGTCATTGTCTCCTTTCATTATTTCCCCTGCCGGTGGAGCACTATCGGCACGCTTCTAGGGCCTAGGATAGCCTTCCCCTGCCTGGGGCTCTCCAGCTGTTTTGGACTGCAACTCCCATCACCACTGACCATTGGCTGGGGCTGATGGGAGATGTAGTCCAAAACTTCTGGGGGAGGCCAGGGTTGGGGAAGGCTGGTTCTACAGAGTGTGCTTGCCTTTTTTTTCTGGCCAGGATGGGGGACCGTGCAGGATGGGGGGGGGTGTCTTCCTGCTCTTGAATGGAAAGAAACGGCACAGGGCCGCAAGAGTGACGCCGCTCCCATCAGGGACCTTGGAGGCCTCGAGAGTCTCAGCTCGCCGCTGCCCCCGTCTTCACGTAGTAGTTCTGTGTGTGTTCTCCCTTCCTTTCTGCAGCGGTCCTCAGGGCGAAGTCCTGGGGCTTTGCTGAGCACTGCTTCCAGGCAGCAGAGGCTGGTGGCTCCAGTGTCGGCGGGGCTGTATATCCGCTCCGGATTTTAGTCTGAACTTTAAAGCAGCTATCCATGGAACTGCAGCCCATTGGTCCGGCACCATGGATAGCTCCTTAACAGTTGGCAGTAAAATCCGGAGCGGCTGGGATTGGAGCCACCACCGCTTCCAGGGGTACGTAACTGGCCTTGTGGTGGGCCTGGGGAGAAGGAATCCTATCATTTTTACTTTTGCCTGCGCCGAGGCAAAGGAAGGAGAGCCACTCTGCCGGAAGCGCGTGCCTCTTTCTTAAGGGTGTACCCGGATTTTAATTATCTAAATGTAAATACTTAACAAATTTTACTTAGAGTAATGAGCTAAAGTGCGCACTACATAAATGAGATGTTCTAATTAATCATGTATGAACTACTGGTTGAAAGGGAAGCTCTGTGAATCCCGCGGATACGCTGGGCCGCTGCCAGATTGCTAATCAGCGTTTGCATTCGCTGTAATAAGTTGTGAGAGATGTTTGCGGGGGGAAACGATGATGTGGGTGGTGGTGGAGTCGTGAGCTTTTTTTTCTTTTTCTTTTTTTAAATCTATTTTCCTTGAGCTGTGTAAAAACTTTTTCGCTTTTAGCCTCTCTGCAGGTTAATTGGTGAGTTGGGGGGAAGGGGGCTTCACGTGGGTTTTATTTTTATCTCGCTTTTCAGAAAGATATTGACTCCCAGAGCAGCTGACATTAAAAATAAATACAATCAATCCAACTATAAAAAAAAGAGAGACGCATGTGTGGGGGCGCTGGGAGAGGAGGAGAAAGCTGGGAGAGGGAGATCGGATCAGTAAGACGAGACCAGAACTAAGGGTATGATCCTATGCCGTGTTTAGACGGGGGGAAAAGGCCTTCAGCTCCCAGCATGCCCCAGCCAGCCATGCTGGGAGCTGTAGGCCTTTTCTCTGTCTAAACATGGCATAGGATTGCGCCCTAAGTTGTAAACAAGAGGTTGGATCCAGGATCCGCTTTGCGCGAGAGGGAAGGACTCTGCTTGCAGAAGGTCCCTCCGCCCGATTTTCGGAGATCCCCCCCCTGCCGCAGCACACCACACCTCACCCCATTAAGCAGGGTCTCTCCTGACTCTCTGTGTAACATTTTCAGGGTACTGGAGGGGCCGTTGTGGGAAGGAGCGAGCGGGCTGCCAGTGCAGTTCTTCCAGCGTAGGTCTAGATCCAGCCCGAGGTGTGCATATCCATCTGGGGGCCGGCTGGTCTCCCCTCGCTGGGAAGATCAGCCTCTTCTTGCTTGGGTCGCAGTCTGCCCGGTGCTGGGGATGGGTAGATTTCATAGATTTCATAGATAGAGTTGGAAGGGGCCTACAAGGCTATCAAGTCCACCCCCTGCTCAATGCAGGAAACTAGAGGAGGGGTCTCCCCATCCAAGTCATAACCAGGCCTGACCCTGCTTAGCTTTCCACGCTCAGACAAGCTGAGCCTGCGTGAGCCACAGGCCTGTTTTGCTTACAGTTTTGCTTAGTTCATTTTTGGGAAACCTGCTTCCCAAGATTTGCAAATGTCTTCATAAACAGGATGGAAATAACTTGAGTTTCACCCCCAAAAATAATAATAAAGTGGATGTGGGTGAGGGCTTTGTGTGCTCGGCTCTGGGTTCGAATCCCTGCGTATCCCGCCATGTCTGTGCTGCTGAATGAGGGTTACCACCTCTTCTAACAGGCTCCACATCTTTTAACAGTTGTGTGGTCCTCTTCATCTTAGCTGTGCTTAGTGAATTTGGGATGAATTTGGATAAATAGCTGAATACTGACTGAATTTGGATGGGTTTGGATAAAAAGAACTGAGCAAAATTATCTGATTATTATCTGATCGCGTCTGAGGCAGAGACTGATTAGAAAGAAGCAAGGCCGGAGCAGCAAATCATGCAGAGAAGCACAAATAGCCTCCCCTGAGGGCCAGTAAACCTGCGCTAGGAGCAACTGAATTGTCACACTGGAATTATAGAGATGCAGTCGATTCTCCAAGGAGCATTTGGGGGGTGGGGACAGGATGGAATCTGCAAGAGACCTAGCGTGAGTCTTTCCCCCGCCCCAGAAATGGTGGCCTGCACCTCCCCAAAGTGCCAAAATTCCCATTAGTTTTGTGGCTTGCTAATGGGAACGCAGCATCGGGAGGAGAGCTTACAGATCAGCCCCTTCCTCAAGGTGGTGGTGGATGTCAAAATTTTGAAATGGAAAAAGTTGCGAGGGGGCACGGTGCTAACTTGGCGGGGAAGAGCGTGTGCTGAGCCAGCTGTCGAGTTGATCTGCTTGTCAGATATCACAGGCAAACCCACGTGATTCATGTTTGTTTGTTTGTTTGATACTTTTCATGCCACATCTTTGTTGTGTTATGGAACGTAAGGTGGCACGGGGCCAAAACAGGACATTAGTTAAAAATCCATATCTAGCAACAACCTCGTTTTTTCATTTTGCAACTAGGCACAGAGAGGGCAGTCTGGATCTTCAAAGCCCTCCTTTCCCCCAGGCTAGGATGCCAGTCTGGATTGGGGGCCCTCTGCCTACTCTAGAGTAAAAATGGGTGGAAACAACATAGCTGCTAGATCAGTGTTCTCCAACCTTGGGTCCCCAGATGTTTTTGGCCTACAAATCCCAGCATGCCCCAGCCAGCATAGCTGGCTGGGGCATGCTGGGAGTTGTAGGCCAAAAACATCTGGGGACCCAAGGTTGGAGAACACCGTGCTAGATACAGGTTTAAAGTAACGCCTGGTTTGGCCCATCCTTGGGGTCTGCTGGCATCTCCCATCCAGGCACTGAACAGACCCAAGCCTGCTTACCTTCAGCAAGACAGGCGCTTCACATGCCCTTAATCCGTGCCCCAAAATGTATCCCGCCTTGCCCCCAGGGATGAGGGCAGATTCAGCCCGAACACACTGTTTCCAAACAAACTGCTGGACTCGGAATTCATTACTTCCGCGTACTTCTCTGTCCCAGAATCTCACAATCTCGGCTAAACCCCACCCAACTACCTGTTTTGTTTTCCACCCCTTTCTTCTGCTAAGATCACCAAAGCAAACCCAGTATTACTGATGTGATGAAAATGTCTCTGACCGGATATGACTAGCCAGGATTGATGGTCGCCCTGGAAATCTGCCCAGACCAAGAGCCATTGGGAGTCCTTGCCTCCCCTTGCCTCCTAGGAAGAACATCATGGCAAGGGGGAGGCCAGTCTGGCCCCGCTTACTAGGCAATGAGGGTGTAGTCTCCCGGCGCTTACTTTCCTCTACCCTCCCCATTCCTTTTTCCTTTTGTGTCATGCCTATCAGTTTGCCTGCAGGCAGGGACTGTCTTATCTTTTAATCCAGCACTTAGAAAACAACAGTAATCACCTGGGCATGTGGAAGCTTCGTTAACTTCTTCCTCTTCCTCTTCTTCTTCTTCCTCTTCCTCTTCTTCTTCAAGACAAGAGACCCAGGATCTAGTATGACCTCGCCAAAACTGCCCCTCTAACTGCCCCTTTCCTCCCTAGGCCTGTAACGAATTCACCACGCACGTGATGAACCTCCTCCGAGAGCAAAGTCGGACACGCCCCATTTCTCCGAAGGAGATCGAGAGGATGGTCGGAATCATCCATCGGAAATTCAGTTCCATCCAGATGCAGCTCAAGCAAAGCACTTGTGAAGCCGTCATGATCTTGAGATCGCGGTTCCTCGACGCCAGGTAGGCGACGTCGCACTTGCCGCGAGTGGCTGGTCCGGCGCTACTCAGCGTGACCCGTTCTTTACCATTCAAGCCGTGCAGGGAGTTTTGATTTACCGCAGGGGTGGGAAGAAGTTAGAGCAGGATCAGCAAGGATTTCGGCGTCCCAATTATTTAAAAATGACAGCGGCAACATGACTCTTCCCTCCCTCCCTCCCTCCCAAACTTATACTGCTGAAATGAAGACGGCTGGGGACCATTGTGAGCTCTATTCAGTTCTGTATGTCTTTTGCAATAGGCTCCAGTCAGTGGAGCTCAGGGTTGTAGTACACAATAAAATAAAATAAAGTAGCTCCCATAAATCTGAAGTCTGCCCACCCCTGATTAACAGGTAGTGTAGTTGTAGTGATGTGTGAGGAATCGAATGGGGGGGGGTGAAAATCTGGTGCGGGTCAAGTCAGCTTGTGGACTTCCGTCTCTAAGACGGACCGCGATTTGAGCATTAGAAAAAAACCCGCTAAGGAAAAATGCGTAAATTTACGCAGTTTGTGCAAACCGGCACCCGAAAAGCACGTGGCCTTTGCACGGTTTTGCACAAACTGGCCGATTTTGATGCAGAGAAGGCACTAGATCCACGTGCTTTTCGGGTGTAGCTTTGCACAAAGCGCGCAAAATACCGTGATTTGCGCAAATTGCCTACATTTAGGCAAAGTGCGCAATTTGCGCAGATTTCCTTAGCTTCCCCCCCCCCCTTTAATTCACTAATGGAATTTTGTGAGACGGAAGTCTGCAGAACCACCCCCACCCCCAACTTGGCCCGATTCCAGTCATCGGATCGGAAGCGGGCAGGAAGTCCATTGAGCTCAAATGAGCCAGACTTCCCAATGTCAGCACAGACCCATTAACAGGATACAAAAGCAATACAGACCCAACTTGCAGGGTAGGGTGGCAGTCATCCCTGAACCAGGGCAGTAGAGAAAGCGGGCAGGTGCAATCAGGCATGTCAAGCAAGGATGGACCTGGAGACGGTTAATCATCCGGCATAGTTGGGAGTCAAAAATGACCCCCTAAAGGTGCCAAAACATGTAACTACTACTACTACTTTTGCATTAACCTGTGCCAAGTCCTGCTTAGTGTGTATACACTTATAGCAGTGTTCTCCAACCTTGGGTTCCCCAGATGTTTTTGGCCTACAACTCCCAGCATGCATGCTGGGAGTTGTAGGCCAAAAACATCTGGGGAGCCCAAGCTTGGAGAACACTGACTTATAGGAATGGGGGTCAATTGTTTTGTAGTGTGTAAAACACTCTGTGTGTGCATATATGTGCTTTTGTTTGTTGGAAGGATTTCATTAACGGGGCAATGGGGTCATTGAGGTAGCGGTCCTATACCCACACTTTCCTGGGAGTAAGCCCCATTGAATTGAATGGGACATGGTACTGAGCAGACATGTTTTGGATTGCACTTTTAGGCTTCCATTAAAGTGAATGGGGAGAGGAGGGTTAGTGGAAACAGTCGACATCCAAGGCATTGGGGGGCCTGAATGACCCCGGCAGGGTGAAGACTCTCACTTAGCAACGTTGCTCCTATATATTGAGACAGCAGCTGAAAATAAGACCCCCCCCCAAGTGGTTTTGAGTGGAAGGAAAAATGTATGTGCAAGGATGTATCAGGGTCCCATGTGTCCCATGGAATTAATGTTTGTGGTCGTTACAGACCATTAGGTGCAGCACCTAGACCCTGAAACACCCTCTTTTGGGAGGCCTGTTATCTCTGAGAAAGTTGGTGAAGACAGTTGTGTTTCGACGGGCCTTTGATGTCGGATGATTTGGCTCCCAGTTTGGCTTGCTGTTTGAACTTGTGCTCTTTTCCGACGGAGCTCTTTTCTGTTTTTATCCCATTGAGTTGTTCGGCTTTTAGCATTGCTGTTTTTTAAATGAGAGTTTCTTTTTTTTTAATGACCGCAGTGTGCCGCTTTGGGGACCCCCGATGCTTGTTTCACCTTGTTCTCGGTCGTGGATGTGAGCGTGTTTAGTTTTTTTTAAACAGGGAAAAAGCATACTTTCCCCAAGCACGCACCCAAACGCATGTGTCCCCCCCCCTTAATTAAAGGGTAAAAATGCAAACTTTTTGAAAAGCGCACAATTTAAAGTGGTCACTTTTCCAAAAGGACGCATTTTGCAAACATGACCGCAAGCTCGAGAATGCGCAGGCTTTCCCCCCATGAAATCGCGATCGCATTCACGCTCGCGTTCGGGGCTGTGAGTCGGACATTTTTTAAATCATTGTTCCGAACGTGAACACGATTCTCGTGTGTCCCTAGGACAGGTGAGTCACCCTACCAGCAGGTGTACCGAAAGGCGGGAGTTGCCGTCCCTTGGGAAGGCAAGAGGACCCCTTTCGAGGGGAACGTTTTGCAAGCTGTTTCTCTCGAAGAGCACAAAGTCTCGCAAAGTGAGATGAAAATAGGTGGAAATGGAGTAATGAGATAAACATGGCTCCACGGAGAGTGGCCGACTGCCGGGGGTTAGGCATGCCATGATATTGATGGGATGCAGCGCGTCAGATGGAAGCTCCCCACGGAGCAGCCGTCTTCTGGTTTAGGCAGTTTGATCGTGGCAAGCCTGGAGGGGGGAATGGAGCTTGGAGGGAAGACACTTAAAGGGGCTTTTCTAAAGAGCAGCCTGCGAAAGAAAACGCTCTGTGTGTGTGCAGAGCAGGTGGAAGGGAAGGCGTTACAGAACGTCCTTTAACAATGTGAGTATTATTCACATTTTAAAAGAGGGAGAGAGATCGAGAGAGATCCTCACGATGAAAATTATGATTCAAAAAAATGAATATGAAAAACCAGATCGTGTATTCAGTCTCACCTTCGCGTATTTCCAGCCAACTCAAGAAGTGCTAGACTTTCCCACATAGCGGCACATAATAACAGTTATCAGAGCAAAACAGTAAAGCACGTCTAACTCAAGACGTATGGGGTAAATAGAACAAAATATAGAATACCATTAGTTCTAAGTAAATTAAACCAAGTAGTTAAATAAATTATCTAACCATTAAACCATACCCAATACTTGGCAAACATTTTCTTTTGGATTACTTCTGTTGCAAGGTGAAATAAATTTGGTGCTGTTGTTCTAAGAGGGTAGTTTGGAGATTATCTATCTATCTATCTATCTATTCCTTTCCATACATCTCTGGGATTGTGTTAGTTTCAATGCCGTCCCAAGACATTTTGCTGCCTGAAGCACAGCCTAAATGACCCCTCGATGGCCTTGCAGGCCCCTTCCAACTCTATGATCCTATGGCACATTAAAGGCACAATCCTATGCATGTTTAAACAGAAAAAAGTCCTGCAACTCCCAGCACCGTTTTTCCTCTTTATCTGTTTTTACCTTTTTATCGTTCACCACTCTGAAATCTGCTTAGATATGGAGTGGTATACAAATAGTGTCAATACATAAATGATAAATGAAAAGGTCCTACAATTCCCAGCATGCCACAGCTGTCTGGGGAATGCTGGGAATTGTAGGACTTCTTCTCTGTCTAAAGCAGAGCCTAAATGCCCCCTCCCACCAGGGCTGACACATTAAAGGCACAACCCTATTAAGCACGTTTAGACAGAAAAAAAAGGCCTACAACTCCCAGCATGCCCCAGCCAGCATAGCTGACTGGGGCATGCTGGGAATTGTAGGACTTCTTTTCTGTCTAAACATGCCCAGGATTGTGCCTTTAGAAGTTTTGCCGCACTGTTCAAACACCAATCCCTGCCTTCTTCTGCCCCCTTGCCCTCCCGAGCTGCAGGTCACTTCACCTTGTTGCATGGTGGGTTGGGCTCCGGCCATTTAATTTATATTTGCAGTCACGATATGCCGCAATTTGCGTGTCCGTTCTTCTAAAATTGATAACCATTTCGGTCCTGATTGTCTTGCTGACAGAATTCGTGTGGCACCTAGCAGATGATACGGCAAACGTCTAAGTTCCCTAGTGCCCCCACCATCACCACAGATAATAAACCAATAGTAATAAGTCTCGGTGGAATTTCATGATCGTTAATATCCTGAGACATTTGTACAATGTCCTCCCAGTGTTCTTTATTGGAATCATAATTTGTAAAAAGGGTTCGGAATACTGACGGCCGTGGCATGTGTCGCACCCCGCCATATATGCCCAGACTGTCTGCCCGAGCACACGGCCGACAGATACCAGGGGAAGCCCCATGCATTTTTGAATCCTTATTGGTGTGTAATACCAGTTCATTCCTTCTTTATTATGTTCAGGAATTCTGTTTATATGACATTTTCCAACCAAGATTGTCTCCTAAAGCAGCTTACCGTGCAAATCTACACGTCACGGTCCATTATACATAGGGAGATGTTAGAGTGCGTACATGTGTTGGGGGCAGTCTCTTCTGGTCCCTATAGGGCCCATGTTCCAGGCTCTTCCCTCCAGGGGGAGGAGGTGAAAGGAGCTGCGGATGGGTCTGGGCTGATGGTCGCAGTAGGAACCCTTCTGTTGTTCTGCAGAGCCTTCGGTTTCCTGCCAGTTGGTGATAACATCCAGGATCCAGACTCTTTCCTCCAGAGGGAAGGGACCAGAAGAATGCAGATAGAATAGCTTAGATGTCACAGCAGAGGTGGGGATCCTAAGGTCCGGGGGCCAGATTTGGCCCTCTGGGGGTCCCAATCCCCAGGCAGCCACGCTCCATTCTCCTGGCCCCAACCACCACTGGAACGAGGCACCCAAGAGCTTCTCCGAAATCGAATTCGACCCTTCGGCTGCAAGAAGTTCCTCACCCTCTGCTTTAGAACATGTCCCGTCCCCCCGGAAATGTGTATCTAATGGACACCTGGGGAACATTCTACAAAGGCAAGTCCACTGGCCGTGCGAAATCCCGCTCCGCAGATCTCTCTCTTAGCTACTCAGGACTTGACAGATACTGGGACTTGGGTCCTGGATGGTGAGAGGTGGGCCAGTGTGATTTTCCCGAAGTGAGCAAGGTCAGGCATATAATTGCTCCTCTCCTATCAGTTACCGACCCGCACTTCTGGGCAGGCTTGGGTTTGCTTTGCTTTGGAGCCAGAATATCTGATTGCAGCAAGCAGAGCTGAAAGAAAGAGAGAGAGAGAATGGGGGGGGGGGGCGGAGAGAGAGCCCCCCCCATCCCACATAGATCTCCTGGCTAGACTTCAACCACCAAGTCTCACAGTTGTGACTTCTCTTTTTTCTTTCCTTGCGTGTTTTCTTCTCTTTGCAGGCGGAAAAGGCGTAACTTCAGTAAACAAGCCACAGAAATCCTGAACGAGTATTTTTACTCTCACCTCAGCAATCCCTACCCCAGTGAAGAAGCCAAAGAAGAGCTGGCAAAGAAATGCAGCATCACAGTATCACAGGTAAGTGGGGGCTTCTGCTGGTTGCTTGAGAAGAGGCTTGCGGGGCGGGTAAAAAAAAAATCACATGCAAAAATGAACCGCTAAAGTATCTTCAGATCCATTTGTAAATGCCTGAGAGAATTTATATATATATATATATATATATATATATATGTGTGTGTGTGTGTGTGTGTGTGTGTGTGTGTGTGTGTGTGTGTGTGTGTCTTCCTGCCCCTCCACTCCTTCAATAAAGTGGCCTGGATAGCAGGTTCCAGATCTGCAGTGCCACCACTGAGAAGGCTCCGCCTTGGGCCCTGCTTGTTGGGCTGTGCAAACTGTTCCAGCATGTCCCAGGCAAACAGAAGAGCAAAGGCAGTATCCAATGGCGATCGGCCACATGTGGCCGGTCCCGCCGATTCTGCTGAGCAAGCAGCCACCACGGTTTGCACAACGGCGATTCAGCACGTCCGGGGCAACCCAAAATGAGCGGGAAAACTCATTTCTGAAATGGGGCAAGTTGGCTTATTTGCTAAATTTCCGCTTATTTGCTAAATCACCTTTGCGCAAGCGGTCGCAGCCACTCATGCAACGGAATTGGCGGGGCTGGCTGCATGTGGAACAAAAGTGGTGCTGAGCCCCGTGGGCAGATGGGCAGGATTGGATACCGTCCCAAACCTGCAACAGTCTCTGTATACCATGCAAAACCCTTACCTGTCAATCCGATGTTTAGATGGGCTGGTCTGCCTTGCCTGCCATAAGCTCGTCAAATCTCAACGTTGAGTCAATAAGTTGAAACATATTTTTATGGGTCAATTCAATTTCCCTTCCATTGGCTGAATCCCGTGTGAAGCCTCTTCCCTGTAGCCAATCGGAACGCAGCCCTTCGGTAACAGTTCAGTGACAGCTGTTTGTGCCGTAGCAATAAAAGTCTGGTAGACAAAACGACTGAGGCGCTTTGGTACATTAGAAGTGTCACAGGCTTAAAATACTGTTTCTCCTGCCTCAGAAGAGATGACTTTAGCTGTGGGGAGAGTTTTAGATTTCTACTCATGCCCAAACATGCAGCTTAACAACTCAGGGCTCTAAGAGACATCACAGTTGTCTTTAATGTGATCTGTTTGCTGCAGCACCAGCGATGTTTGAAAAGGAAAAAGGGTGGGGGAAGCAAAACTCTCAGCCCCAGAAATGTAGAACTTTCGATTTTTTATCTTCCGGAGGATGCGTCTGGAAAGAGAGCATACACCCTTAAAAGAATGCATTTTTTGTTTTTGAACACGTTCACAGACGCAACATGATGAGGAACAAACATGAATACATTCCCAATTTACAACGATTGGTCCATGATGTTCGAGTTTAGGAACGGAGCAGAAAGAAATTGAAATGTCAGTTTAGAAGCTCCTGAATATCAGTTGTGCCCATTTTTCCAGAGCCAATATACTCCGTTTCAGTCTTGTGTGCGCACGCACACACGCACACGCACATGCACGTACATGCTCCAGGGGGCACTTCGGGGCGCATTTCTGAGTTCAAAAAGGCTCACGAATGTGAGGTAACTATTTTGGTTTACATAGTCCGTAATCACAGAACTGCAGTTATTTCTTGATCCACCGGGACTGGATAATCAATCAAAAAGTCAATTCAAAAGCGTAGATTGGGCAGCTGTTACTGGTTTGCGCACTGTGAACCTTTGACATGGTCCCTTTAGATCCACGGGCAGAAGGTTGATCTCCAGATGTTTTGGACTTCAACCCCCCACAAGTCCCTGCCAGCATGGCCAATGGTCAGGAATGCTGGGAGTTGACGTCCAGAACATCTGGAAATACGGGGCCATATCCAGTACTGCTGCCGCTGTGCTTCCACTTGTTCCGTTTTGCTCATGGGACCCCCCCGTTAGCGCAATGGGGAGTTAGCGCTTCCTAAAGCAAACCCAAAAACTACTGGGAAAGCTTGTTTCTGGATTGGGGCAGGTCAGCGGAACCCCCTTCTGAGAGCTCCGCTGACCTGCCCCATTTCAGAAACGAGCGTTTCTGCTAATTTCCGGGTTTGCTCTAGGAAGCGCCAACTCCCTGATGTGCTAGTGGTGGGTCCTGCATTTAAGATACGGCCCCTACTTCCTGCCCACCCAAGGCTTTAGATGAATGGTCTGAGAGAGTTGACATCGAGCAGACTTAGATTGAGTCAGAGTGTTCATCTATCTGGAAAAAACGTACGGTCTGCTCCAGCTCTCCCCAACCTGGCGCCCGCCAGATGTGTTGGACTACAACTCCCATCAGCCCCAGCCGGCATGGACGTTGGGTGAGAATGATGGGGGTTGTAGTCCAACACATTTGGAGGATGCCCAGTTGGGGAAGGCTGCATCCCGTTTTGCAAGATCTGCTCTTTCAGGATGCTTAGCAGCCCAGCCTCTGCAGGGTAACTAGCTTCTACCACGGAGGCTGGGTGTGAGATTCCGGCAAACATAGATCTCCGGTGCAGTGGCGGCAGGTCCAAGTAGTCATGCAAGCAGCATTGTCCCCAAAGAGAAGGGAAAACCGCTCAACAAGATCTGCCACAGACGGCCTTCTCCTTGTCCCTTCAGCCAGAGCAACTAGTCTGGTGGGGACTAGGAAGAGGGCCTTTTCTGTGGCAGCCCCCAATTTATGGAACTCTCTCCTCAGTGACCTCCGCCATGCCCCTTCCTTGATTAGCTTCCACCATGCATTAAAAACATGGTTGTTCAGGCGGGAATATGGGGTGGGTTAAAATTTTAAAATTTTATACTGTTTTAAATGTATTTTATATTTTATCATGTTGTACATCGCCCAGAGTGGCTGGTTTGCCGGCCGGATGGGCAATTCATAAATGCAACAAATAAATAAATAAATAAATAAATAAATAAAACACCCTGTGGGAGGGCGATCATTCTTCCACCAAAGGGAAGTGCCTACTCCACTTATTTATTTATTCATTATTACATTTATATCCCGCCTTCTTTCCTCTTGCAAGGAACCCAAGGCGGCTTCCATGATCCTCCTCCTCCTCTCCATGTTATCCTCACAATAACCCTGCGAGGTAGGTTAGGCTGAGAGTCAGTGACTGGCCCAAAGTCACCCAGTGAGCTTCATGGCCGAGCGGGGGCGAGATCCTGGATCTCCTGAGCCAGCACTCCAACCACTACACCACACTGTCTCTCTCATTTATTTATATCTATTTTTAATACTTCTACACCGCTTAATATAAAAATATATATCTAAACGGCTAAACTACCTGACTTCATAAAGTCACAGGGCAAATGGCAATGTTTTAACTTTGTTGTGAGGCATCTTGAGTATTTTTTTTAAAGAGAAAGGCAACTAAGAAATCCAATGATCATCATTATTAATATTAAAATTAAAATTATTATTAATAATTTAAATAATTAATATGATGATGATGATGATGATTTTGGGATAAAACATGTGAAGATGCGCTTTGAGTATCCTAAAGTGCAACACAGTTGCTCAGTGTGAGTTCCTGCCGTCGATGCTTGCGCTTTTATTACTATCTTTTGTCATTACTACGAACTTTGGTAGCACCCAGGAAGCACCCGCGGCAGTGCAAGCGTCCTGTCCTTTCCCGCTCGCTGCGAGCAGAGACCTAAAATGACCCTCCTCCGTCTCCTCTCGGCTTCCCCTGCCACGAAACACAGGAATTAAGAAAGTCTTCAGGAACAAAAGCTCCGAGCCCGCGGGGGGGGGGGGCTTGGAAAGCCTTTTTGTTCTCCTCTACCGATTCCTCTCTTCCCTTGTCCTTGTTTTGCACTCATTCATTATCTCCTCTTTCTACGCACACCCTCGCAACTCCACAGCTGCTTCATGCTTGCACCACCAAGTTTTCGTTGCCTGGGGGGGGGGGCAAGATAAGGATGCACAAAGCTTCCTCCGTTCCCCCCCCTTCTTCTTTCCTCCTCCTTGTCTCCGAGCAGAAACTTGGGAGGCCTTCGCATCAGCCTGGGCTGGGATTTGCCCTTGGCTGTTTCGTTCATACATGCGGAGAGTTGAATCAGCCTGGCCCGGAGTCCTTTGTAGAACTGGGCGGGGGTGGGGGCAGGCTGAAAACACACACAAACACACACACACACACACACACACACCCTCCTGTCTTGGCTCTATTGGACAAGCTACACAGCCCCAGGGCGTGTTGTTTCCACCCCACTTCCTTTGCGCTCCGAAAGCTTTCTCCAGTTCTCGGGGCCTTTTGGTTGACGGGAAGAGCTTGTGCCGATAAGACGCTAATTAGAATTTTAAAAACTGAGATCTCTCTGAGATACACTTCCTTTTCTTTTCGGAGAGAAGAGTCCGCTCGCACAACCTGCGCAGCTACAGTCTAGGAAAGGAGGATCCGGGGCTGTTTGAACAAGCCTTTGTGATTTTGGATGGGGCTCGGGTCTGTTGAACAGATTGGACTGTTGGTGTTTTTTTGGGGTGGGGTGGGGTGGGGGGGGTGACTTGGAAACTTGCATCCCGATCGAGGGGTCCCTTGGGGACATGGGAGATACAATGCGCACGCGTGGAGATCCCTCTCCTCCACGGGATTAAGAACAAAAGGTCTGCCTTGCGGGTTCACATTAACGGTCCACCTAGACCAGCATCCCAGGTGCCTCGGGGGGGGGGGGGGCTATAAGCGTGGCCTGAAGACAATGGCCTCCCCCTGTTTATTCCCAGCATCTGATATTCAGAGGCAGAGTGCCTTTGTACAGATTCAGCTATCATGGCTAAGAGCTGTTGACTGGCCTGTCCTCTGTGAATTTGTTTCGTCCTCTTTTCAAGCCCTCTAAGCCAGAGGTGGACAGCAATCTCCAGATGTGTTGGACTTCCAACTCCCAGAAGCCCCTGCCGACATGGCCAATGCTCAAGGATACTGGGAGTTGAAGACCGAAACATTTGGAGATCTGCTGTCGGCCCACTTGGCCACTGGCTTAGATCAACCTTCTCCATTCTGGAAGAGCCTTCCAGATGTGTTGGAGTGCAACCCCCATCATTCCCAGTTAGGAGGTGGAGGGCACCTGGTTGGGGGAGGCTGCTATAGATCTCCTGCCGCCACTGAAATGTGTAGGGCACCTGTAGCATGCATGAGACCAGCACGGAGGGGTGCGTATCGTGGAACGTGGAGGCATCTGCACAGGGCTCTCCAAGCACATAAGGAATGAGGAGGTGTCCTGAGTTGCAGGGCTGGCCCTACCCTTAGGCAGAGTGAGGCAGTCGCCTCAGGTGGCAGATGCTGGGAGGTGGCAGCACAGTGGATAGGGGTTTGAATGGCTGCTGGGAAATGGAGAAGTGACAGCCATGCTCGACGTCACTTATGCTCCTTATGTATTTATGTATTCATTTACAAAATTTACATGCCGCTCCATATTTCCAGTATGGAGATTTCAGAGTGGTAAAACAGATAAAAGAATGAAAACAATGCATCAAAAACGGAGAAACGTTAAAACCATGGCTGGTCAGCAGAGAAAGCTTCCCGGGACAAAGATGTCTTCAGCAGGCACCGAAAACAACACAGTGTCGGAGCCTGCGTG
Organism: Shinisaurus crocodilurus; assembly: GCA_021292165.1. Taxonomy (NCBI): domain Eukaryota; kingdom Metazoa; phylum Chordata; class Lepidosauria; order Squamata; family Shinisauridae; genus Shinisaurus; species Shinisaurus crocodilurus. Next base: position 10,262,431 of record CM037891.1, read on the forward strand.
ACCTCCAGCGGCAGGGAGTTCCATAGAAAGGGGGCCGCCGCACGGAAGGCTCTTCTCCTGGTGGACTCTGATTGGGCCATAGGTCCGTGTGGAACCACCAGGAGAATGTCCTCCGATGACCTCAGTGACTAGGCAGGTTGGTAAAGGAAAGGGGGTTTCAGGCATGCTGGTACCAAATTGTTTTGGGCTTTGTACACTAGTATCGGAACCTTAAACCTGGCCCGGTAGTGAATAGGCAGCCAGTGCAGTTCCTTCAGCAAAGCAACATCGGAAGCTGCCTTCTACTGAGTCAGACCCTTGGTCCATCCAGCCCAGTATTGTCGGCACTGACGGGCAGTGGCTCTCTGGGATTTCAGGCAGGATCCTTTCCCAGCCCTACCTGGAGAAGCCGGGGATTGAACCTGGGACCTTCTGCATGTAAAGGATGTGCTCGATCACTGGGCCACAGCCCTTCCCCTAACATCACAGAGACTCGTGTGGCATCCAGGTTCGTGTTGTTAACGTCAAAGTGCGCTCCTCGGCATACAAAGTGCTTGACGGCTCGTCTTGTCTTATCTCAAGATGAGTTTATGTATGTATGTATTTATTTAATACATTTTTATACCGCCCAATAGCCGAAGCTCTCTGGGCCATTTACAACAGTTAAAACCATAAAATACAATATAATATAAATATAAAATTTAAAACCACAGATTAAAAACAAAACAGCAGAGCTAGCAGCAGCAGTTCTAATAACAGAGTTTAAAACAACTACAAGATTAAAATGATTAAAATGCCTGGGAGAATAAAAAAGGTCTTCACCTGGTGCCGGAAAGAGTACAAGGTAGGCGCCGGGCGAACCTCTTTGGGGAGCTCATGAGTTAGTACATCAGCTCCGCACAAGATGCAAAGAGAGGTGCATACAAAATGTTGCGTGAGAGTTTAGCATCCGTGTGGCTCTTTACAGAACATTTGGGAGAGAAGGACCCAGAAGCAATGGCCGTGCTCCAGGAGCTCCTCTGGAAAAGTGACCTCTTGAATGTTCACTTTCTAGCGTGGGAGCTGCGTTTTTAAAGCACTTTCTGGCATCTTGAAGACACAGGGTGCCCTGGGATGCTTGGTTGTGTTTGGACCTGTGAGCCTTGGTGGAATGTGTTCATGGGAAACATTCTGGGAGCATTTCTGTGGAGGAAGATGTTCAGTCCAGAACCAAAACTGTTTCTCCCAAGGCAAGAGGCAGATCAGAGGTACAGCTGGCCTTCGTGTTTTCAGAATTGGAGACCAGCCATTGCTCCTGCTCCCCAGAATGCATTGCTAGGTGTAAGCTGATACCTGCAACACCTGGCCAATTCATTCAAACTGCAAATCTCCACGTTGAGACTGGGTCTATCTAAACTGCAGACCTCATGGCCATAAGACCTGGCCAATTTTTGGACATAATTTCTCTCCCCCTCCCCCCCATCCCTTGATTTATTTATTTTTTGGTCTGATGAAGAGCTCTGGGGAACTCGAAAGCCTGCACAATTTTGTGGCATTTTGGTTGGTCCCAATAAAGGTATTGCCCAAATGTGTGTTTTGGATTTAAATTTGTTTTTCTCATGGATGAAACAAAACTGGAGAACTCCAGAGTGCCCAATAGAAGAAAGAGGCAAAGTCTAAGGGTGTTGAAAAAATATATATATGTAGTTTCATTTTGAGGAGTAGCCCTATGCGTTTTGGCCCTGACTAGGTAATATATATGGGTCTTCTTCAGGGGTCTGTAATTCTAAAAGTGCCTGCAGAGATTTCTGAAAAAGATGACTCCTGCGACTGGGTTCATTCAGTCAGGACCAAAACACATAGGGCTCTTGGGATAAAACAACATTCCCCCCCCCCCAATCCTGAGACTTTGTCTCTTTATTCCATTGTTTGTTTGTTTGTTTGTTGCTTTTTTCTCAAGGACCATCCAAGGCTATCTTCGTTTCCTTGCTTTTTTCGGTCCGGAACTGTCCCTATGTTGGTAAAACGGTGTTTGCGTGGAGAGACAAAACCACGATGGTGATGCTAAAGCAAATGCAGCTCCACATTACAATCTCCAGATTTCATAATCCGTTACATTTAATTAGGAGCAGGACATAAAGTGTGCACAGCAGACAAACAAGGGGAAGCGCAGCGAGAGAAGCTCTGCCTTCCAGTTTTGTGGCCCGTAAATTTGCAGCTTTCCCCCTGATTTTCCCCGATAACGATGCTTCAGTGACCACCGTTCCTGTCACAGATCAAATATGCGTCTCCCGCAAGTAATAGTCCTTGTCAGAGAGAGAATCGGAGGCACAATATCCCTGCATCTTGATAATTTAAGTAATAATTTATTGCCTTTTTTTTATTTAACATTGTAATTAACATGATAAATAAGTGCAAGTGTATTGTTTGAAATGTAATATACAGTTAAGCCCAATTAATTAATTGGCCTTCAGTGATTGGGAGCAGAATGATGTTCATTTATTTTAATTTTTTTTAACATGGAGATAGTTTGTTTTAATGAAAAATGTGCTACTAAATAGCTTTATCTCCCCCCCGCCCCCCCGCCCAACACCAAAAATAAACAAACTTCTAACGCACATGAAGGAGATGAAAGCCGAGGGAGCTCTAGGAGCATTTGGTACCTAGAATGCTTTGCTTATGATGGAATCATAGATTTCATAGATCAAAGAGTTGGAAGGAGCCTACAAGGCTATCGAGTCCAATCCCCTGCTGAATGCAGGAAACTAGAGGAGGGGTCTCCCATCCAAGTAATGAGTCAAATGTTTGGAATATGCTTCACTCTATGTGAAACAGGGATAGGCAACGTTTTTGGGCTGTGGGCACATTTGGCAATGTGAGAAACTGTCGTGGGCACCACCACAAAATGGCTGCCACGGGAGGCATGGCAAAGGACAGGTAACGTGCCCAAAAGCCTGATTCCAAGCAGAGGTGGGGGTCTGTGAGCCCCAGTGCACTGAACAACTCCTTGGAACGCACAGCTTTCAGCACCGACAAACCTATTTCGCAGCAACCCCAACTGCTGGGGGGGGAATATATATTTTTAAGGAGGTGGGGGGAGTAGGCACCTTGGAGGGCACCAAGAAAGGTGTCTGGGGGTGCATTGGCACCCACAAACACCACATCGCCCACCCCTGTTGTAAAATGTTCATTTTGGTTTCATTTGATCTCCTGTTCTTTTTTCTTAATGCAGTGGCTTTCATACTGAGCTCTGGGGAACACTGCAATTCCTTGGGAGTTGACCAAGGGTCCCTCAGTGAGGAGATGAGAAACGGCAGACACGTTTGCTGAAGATCAAGAAGTCCACTGTTACTGATGGAAAAGGGTCCTACAACTCCCAGCCACGCTGGCTGGAGAATAATGGGAATTGTAGAACTTTTTTTCTGTGAAAACATACAGAGGATTGCGCCCTTAGCTTATGAGGTAGCGGAGCACCCCCATAAACTGAGGGTGTTTGTCATCAGAACGTATCCCAGACATCTCTGCAGAGCTCAGCCTTGACCAGTGAGCGGCAACTGTGAAATAATCCCATGCTACGGATTATTAGGAAAGGGGTTGAACATCAACTTGCCACTTGTTGTGATGCATTTATGCTAGCAGCGGGAGAAGAAATTCATTTGGTTCACATTTTAATATCAACCAACCTGATTTGTACTTCCTGCGCTAAGGCATGAACCGGAATGCAGTTATCCCTCAGTTTTCCTACTTCTCTAAATTTGGCAGTGCAGATCTCCGGTCAAACAGTGCGTACAAAACTGCAGATATTAGGAGAAATGCATGCAAAAATGAGTCTGAATTTTCATGTAGACCTGTTACCCCCCAAATTGCAAGCTGACGTGAAAACAGATAGATTAGTCCATCTTTACTTTATATAAGTATACGGTGCAGCCCTGTTTGGGATACTTTCTATAATTCTGGTTCCCCCATCTCAAAAAACAGATAATGCAGAGCTGGAAAATATGCAGAAAGGGGAATCCAAAGTGATCAAGGGGTTGGAGCAGGTTCCCTACAAGGAAAGGCTAAAATGTTTGGGTGTTTTTAGCTTAGAAAAAAAACCCACTCTAACACATTAATCCTATAGGGGCGGCGGGGGAGGATACGTGGTGGAGGTACTGCCCCTTCCTAAGCTAGTCGCCTCTGGCTTTCTAGGAAGTGCGACTAGGGATGTAACCGTTGGACCGCGCGGGCCTACCGGCGGGCGTCCAGCAGCTCCTCGGCGAGCCACCCTGTGACGGCCACGCTGGTCCCGTCGTGTCACTTCCAGCGCGGCAGAAGTGACGTGATGGGACCCTGCTCCGGCGCGCTGGACCCCCACGCTATGTAAAAACATAGCGCGGGGGTCCAGCGTACCGGCCGCGCCGGAAGTGGCGCGCCGGAGGATCAACTGGCTCGAGCGGCGCAGAGAACGCTCCGCGCCGCTCAGAAGATCGAGATCGGGCAGCTGCCGCAGCGGAGACACAAGTCGCGGAGAGCTGCGAGCCAGCAACAGGTTCGTGTGACACCCATATGTGCGACCCTGCAAAACTTGTTCCATTTGAGCTCAACGGGCTTTGGACACATCTCCTACCCAACGGCCAAAAGTGGGCCAAGTTGGGGGTAATTTCTCAGCTTCCATGAAATTGCTCAAAATAAATTGCGCAGATTTGTAGTTGAGAACTACTTATCCTCAGCGCAATTTGCGCAAATCATGGCTTGTTAGATTCAAGTCATTGTAGTTCTTGTTGTTGTTCTTGTTTTTCTTGTAGCATTTAACACGAGAAGTATGGAAGCGTCCTCCTCTCGCTGCATATGCGCACGCTCCACCTTGGCCATCTCGAATTTTCTGACAGTGAATTTCAGAGTTGTCCAAAATTCGGGCCTCTGCTCCACAGTTTGTGCCAATTTAGTCAATTTGCAGAGCAGGGGCCCCGTACTTTGTGCAAATTTCCCCCGGTCTTAAAAAAAAAATAAAAAAAAAATTACACAAATCGCGGCCTGTTTTAAAAACAAAAGTCCGCGTGCTGGCTTGACTCACGTCAGATCGAGTCGGCGCCAGCGCAGGGTTGATGGAGCAGAATCCTTGGGGCCAAGTCCAGAAAATCCGTCGGGTTTTCACCCCCTGTTGGATTCCTCACAGATCACGAGACGTTACCTTTCCCCCTTCCCACATATAGTTTCCCCCCCTTTCATTTCCCTCCCATTGACACCAATGAGAGGAACATTAACTACTTCAGTGCTAGGGCTGGTGTAGTTCCTTGCCCTTCTTGATGATAAAGGGACTGGAAACAAGGCCCTATGAGGAGAGACTGAAAGAACTGGGCATGTTTAGCCTTCAGAAGAGGAGACTGAGGGGAGATATGATAGCACTCTTCCAGTACTTGAAGGGATGTCACACAGAGGAGGGCCAGGATCTCTTCTCGACCATCCCAGTTTGCAGGACACGGAATCATGGGCTCAAGTTACCGGAACCCAGATTCCACCTAAACATCAGGAAAAATTTCCTGACTGTCAGAGCAATAAGACAATGGAACCAACTACCTAGGGAGGTGGTGGGCTCTCCCACTCTGGAGGCATTCAAGGTGCGGCTGGACAGCCATTTGTCAGGGATGTTTTAACTTGGGATTCCTGCATTGAGCAGGGGGTTGGACTCGATGGCCTTCTAGGCTCCTTCCAACTCTACTATTCTATGATTCTAAGTCCTTCACACAGCAGAGTTAAACTATGGAATTCACTGCCACAAGATGTCATGATGGCCACCAATTTGGACAGCTCTAAAAGGGGATCGGACAAATTCCTGGAGGAGAAGGCTATCGATGGCTCCTAGTCCTGATGACTGGATGCCACCTCCAGTATCAGAGGCAGTATGTCCATGTACGCCAGTTGCTGGGGCACATGAGTGGGAAGGTGCAGTTGCACTCCTGTCCTGCTTGTGGGCTTATCCCGTGAGCAGCTGGTTGGCCACTGTGTGAGGCAAGATGCCGGACTAGATGGACCCTTGATCTGATCCACCAGGCAGGGCTGGGCTCAAGGGTAGGCATGTCTGGGCACCTGCCAAGGGACCTCACCCCAGCAGGGGGCCACTGACCTTAACCCCATGGACTTGCTCCTCCTCTTCCCCATGGCAACCTGCTTGTCCAGCTGCCTCTCGCTCTGACCCAGACAACGGTGGTGGCGAGAAGGAGGAGCAGGGGATGCCACGGCCTGCTCGCCCCCTGGCGCTCTGCCTGTCAAACAAGCAAGCGGCAATGAGGAGGAGGAGCAAGGGCAGCTGCTGGCAATGGCGGTGAGAAAGGAGGGGGCCCATCTCTTGCCCAAGGGCCCTCCAAAACTGGAAGCTGGCACTGCCCCAAGGGCGACTCTTCTGTGCAGGAGTTTTGCCGTGGAGAAGCCAATGTGGAAATTGTTCCCTGGAGATAGCAAGCTTTAAGAACTCTGCCGTAATGCGTTATTCATGGAGGTGGTGAATCTTCATTGCCAATGGAAAGCCAAGAGCCCTTTCCCACAGACAGGATAGCTTATTTATTTATTTATTTATTTATTCATTCATTCATTCATTCTATTTACACCCCACCTTTTTTCCTGCAAGGAACCCAAGGCGGCTTACATGATCCTCCTCCTCCTCCTCCTCTCCAATTTTATCCTCACAACAACCCTGTGAGGTAGGTTAGGCTGAGAGTCAGCGACTGGCCCAAAGTCACCCAGTGAGTTTCATGGCCGAGCAGAGACTAGAACCCGGATCTCCCGAGTCCCAGTCCAACACTCTCACCACTACACCACACTGGCCTTCCTTGTGTGTGGCTCCTGAATTCCTGATGATGGATGCGGAGAATGCCCTTTCAGACCTTATCACAAGTTCTAAACAAGAGTGAAAAATATAAATGACACAGAAAGAGTTGTTGCTTGTTGGTAACTTGATGATAACTTTCATTATATTGTGGTAGCTCATATTTTGTACAAATGGAATGGTACTGACAAGCCCAAGGCAAGGACTATCTTTAATTGCCATATCTTACCGGTGTGGGAGGGGGGGGGGATATTTCTTTATAAAATGTGGCTACGCTAGTTGGCCTTTGGCACTGTGAATTTGTCCTCTTAACTCTGACTTGCAAGTTAATTATGCATCCGCCTTATAACAGATTTTTAAAAATGAAATATATGCACACACTGAATAATTTTTTCTCGAAAAGAACTGCATTGTTTTCTGGGAGAGGGGATTTAATAAAGCAGTCTCTTTATTGACAAGGGGGTGGGTGGGAAACATCTCTTGTTTTTATTATTTATTTGTTTCATTTCTATCCTGCCTTTCTGCCAAAAAAATGCCACTCAAGGTGGCTAACAATACAATACAGATTAAAAGCAAAATCTTAATTAAAACATAAAATAAATGCAAAAACATTAAAAACAACAACAAAAGTAATAAACAGCCCCCAACCAATTAAAAACCCTTCCAGCAACTGATAAGCATATATGTCAAAGACCTGGCTGAATAAAAGTCTTTGCCAGCTGGTGGAAGGACAACAGAGAGGGGGCCAACCTAGCCTCCCTCGGCAGGGAGTTCCACAGCCTGGGAGTGGCCCTGGAGAAGGCCCTGTCTTGCGCCCCCACCAAAAGTGCCTCTGATGGTGTTGGTACTGAGAGAAGGACCTCCCTGGAACATCATAAAACTGAGCAGGCTCATTTGAGAGAAGGTGGGTTTTCAGGTAGCCTGCCCCCAAGCCACGTGGGGCTTTATAGGACATAATAACCAGCACTTTGAATTGTGCCCAGAAACTGAACGATAGCAAATGAAGCTGTTCAAACAAGGGAGTCACGTGTTCTTTGTAACCAGCCCTGGTCTGGAAAGCATTCTGGACAGTATCTTGGGCCAGCTGAAGTTTCTAAACAGTTTTCAAGGGCAGCCCCATGTAGAGCATGTAACAGCAGTCCAAATGCGATGTGACTAGGCCTTTTTAGGCCTTTTATTCCTGGAGCTGTTTGTTTTGGAGTTTGCTGCTTTTCAGTATTTATTGTATTTATTGTTTTATGTTTTTGATGGCAGCCCAATGTCTCTACCAGACACTGCTGGGGTGCCACCACAGAAAAGACCCTCTTTCCAGGATCTAGCTGTGTGATTTCTGGTGGTGGGGAAGGTCTCAGTTGCAGATCTTAGGCAAGGGGCACATACCTATGGAAGAAAGTGAGCCTTCAGACTATATCAAGGGTTGGCAACTTGTAGCCTTCCAGATATTTCAGCCTACAACTCCCCCATCAGTGAGCGGGAGTCACCTTGTGTGTCCAGCTAGAATTAAAGAGTGGGTTACCTCTGAGCACAATATGAGCCTAGGACTTTGTTTTTAGTACCACAACTGAGCTGAGCTCATGGTCCTTTCACACAAAAGTCCACTCCTAATTATCCCAAGCTTTCTTCATTGCAGAAACCTAAATTTAGGCGAGAAAAGTCATTTTGTTGTTGCTGTCGTTAAACAACTGGGAGTCTGAAACCCTGGTCGATCTGCTGCAAAGCCCCCAGGGATCCACCAATAGATTCTGATCTAACTTCTGCCCACCCCCTGGGGTAAAGAATAGATCCAGCTTCAGAAAGAACCTGGGCTTTACTAGGTAGGGCATGCCCCCCCCCCCAATCCCCAGGCAGTGTCTTCATTGCACGGGAGACGGCATGTACTCAAGATTCCAGGAAATCTTTCTGCTTACTCCAAAAGGTCTTCATAAATCCCATTTTCAGAGAGTGATGTCTTCCCAGATGGGCATGAGCAGCACCTTAGTCAAGAGAGGCTGCAGCATCCCTTGATTTGATTTGGATTCCTTTATTGACTTCTGCAGCAATGGTCAAGATAATAACCCAGCCGGGGTTATGCTTTACATTACCTTTTTTTTTAAAAAAACAACCCCAACAACAACAACAACAACAACAACAACAAAAACCCTACTCTTGCTTGTTTCTTGCGACTGCAATTTTGCTGCTCTTAATTTTTCTTATTTGAGTCTCTCTCGGTTACCAAATTAGCATCGGAGAAACCAAGATCCTAAAAATGTTCTCCGAGCACCAAACAAACAAACAAACAAAACCCACAGGGAAGGGAAAAGACCTTGTCCTTTCTGGCCGGAGAGGTAATCTGAAGCCATTGGAGATATGCCTTCTTCTGGGGGCAGAAGGGCAGGTTCAAGGGGAAGTGAGGACACCCTCCATTTCCCCCAGTGCGGCATTGTTGCTATCGCACTCTGTCAGTTCCAGGAAAAATTGGGAGTTTCTAACTACGCACACACACAGGTCGCCATCCTATCGCAATGCCCATAAGTAGGGAGGTGTGAGGAATTCGATGGGGGGGGGGCAGAAAATCTGACAGACTTTCTCGACTCGGCCCCACGGATTCCATTCTCTCGACCCTGCACTGGCGCTGACTCGATCCGACGTGAGCCGAGCCAGCACACGGACGTCTGTTCTTAGAATGGGCCGCAATTTGCGTAATTTTTTATTTTTTTTTTAAGCCATGGAAATTCGCGCAAAATGCGGGCCTCCGCTCCGCAAATTAGCGCAAATTGTGGAGTAGAGGCCCGGAATTTTGCACAAAACTGAAATTAACTGTCAAGAAAATCCAAGGTGGAGTGTGTGCCTGCCTGTGCAGTGTGCGGAGGATGCTTCCATACTTCTCCTGTTAAATGCTTCGGCAAGAACAACGGCGACCCGCATTTAACGCGTTGGCCCCAATCTGCGCAAATTGCACTAGAGATACGCAGTTCTCGGCTCCAAATTTGCACAAACATTTGCACATCTTGAGCAATTTTGCAGAAGCCGGGGGGGGGGGCAGCGGCCTGTTTTTGTCTGTCAGGTCGGAAATGTGTCGAAAGTCCGTCGAGATCAAACAGAATGAGTTTTCCAGTGTTTCACATCCCTATGACAGAAACCCCCAAACTTGGAGGCTTATGGCCGTAGGGTTGTATCATCGAGCCTCATGCGGGCAAAACGAGGCCGAAATCGGCCCGCTCATGCCCATGCGAGGCCTTACCTTGGCTTCGGGGCGGCTCGCCCTCTCCGCGGAGAGCCGCCCGCGTGGCCCGATCCGTCCCATCGCGTCACTTCCGGGACCGGAAATGACGCGACGGAACCCAGCGCAGGCGCGCTGGACCTCTGTGGCGCGTTCTGCGCCTGCGCAGGGTCCCGTCGCGTCATTTCCGGTCTCGGAAGTGACGGACGGGGAAGAAGACGCCCGATCGAGCGGCGCGGAGAACCTCTCCGCGCCGCTCAGAAGATCATCAGGTCGGGTCGGCGCCCCCGTGGAAGGTCGGGTCGGGGGCGCGACCCGGCCTTGGAGCCACCGCTACTTATGGGCATCCTATACAGAGTGGGAGGAACGGCGGAGGCAATCTTTGCCTCCCTGCCCTCCCACCCTGCATTTTCACTCGATGGGCTTCTTTTCTCTGCCTAGCTGGGGCATCTCGGAGGGCATCTCCCCACCCCCTTGCAACGCCCCCTTTTGCCCCTCTCCGAGGTTGCGTTCCCAATCTTGGGGCGGCAGCCAGTGTGGTCAGGAATAGCCTGGGGGCTAGTTTGGGCTTTGATGGTTGCCAACATCCCAGGCAGCGGAGCTTTCCGCCGGTGGCTCTCCCGTACGCACATTTCGGCGAAGGCCACGAAGGCAAGGGTTTCTTGGCTTTTGCAGCCGGATTCTGCTGCCGTCTGAGTGTAGCTCCAGGAATGTGGCGAGCACGGGGAGCGATGCATCGAGGAATTTTTGTGTCTTGTTTTTGGTGGGAGGGGGCCAGCCCCGGCTTAGGTATTCATTTGGACATGGTATGCAGGTTAAACATAACGTATGACCCGCCTGCTCCTTTCATTGCTTCCAATTAAACCTTGCTTGTTAGTTTAACCTCTAGGTAATCCCATCAAACAATGGATGTCAAGGCAACACTGCCCACAGTGGCTCCGGATGAGTGGCCATTAATTTTAATTGCCTTGATATTAAAGATTAAGAAGTAGTGGGACTAGCAGGGTGGAAATGATCCAATGTCAAGCAAATCCACTCGCCGAGCCTTCCCCAGGCTGCGGCGATATTAAAATTTTTACTGTGAGAATGAAACAAGCCTTTATTAGTGATGGCCATTGTTTGATTGGTCCAGAGGTGTGCATAAACACCAGATTCTTATATATCCACGGACGATGCCGTTGACGTATGGAGATTCTGCAATTATGAAACTGTTAATAAAGCCATAATTGGATTGTCCACAGTAATTATTCGCTGGCTTTCATTAATGTATTATTGCTTCCTGACTGACTAGGTAATATTAAGTGCAATATATACAATACCGTGGTACGCCGTCCTGGGAATGTGGCTGTGTGAAAAGATGCACCTTCACTTATTGCATTGCAAGCTTGGGGGGGGCCTTTTCATTAATTTATGTTTAAAGCGAATGCCCAAATTACGGAGCCGAGGAAGGATTTTCCTTCTTTCTCCCAATCCTCCTCAAGCCGTGTTCCTGCTAGCTCTGGCGCATTAAAAGGGTTGGCATCATTTAAAGGCAAGGAGACGGACTGATATCCAGAGAGATGCAGGTGCTGAGGAATTGTCTTTGTGAAAATACTACCAGCTTGATTTATAAGGGGAGGGTGACATCTTGAAAACCCAAGCTTTCTTGGACCCTTTAGGTGGGGTGGATAGATCAATCAATAACCTTTCTTCCTGCAAAATGTAAGCAAGTGTTGTCGTCTCCCTATAGCAGAGGTGGGCAGAAGGTAGATTGGGATCTGCTGGTGGACATTGAAGGCTGATGGCTCCAATCTCAGTGGGCCGGGCTGTAGTCTGAACTTTTATGGGGCTATCCATGGTGCTGAACCTAATTTGGGGATAGGGCTCCACCCCCTCGATCGCTCCTTTCAAGTTTAGACTAAAACCCAGAGTGGATACATGGGCCCACTGAGATTGGAGCCATCAGCCTCCACTGCTGGTAGACATCTGGGTGATTTGCAGTAGATCCGTCGTTTCTGACTCCCCGATTTTCTTACAGTAGCAATAACCAGATGACTTTTTCCCCACGTAAGTTAGGCTGCTGCAAGGAAGAAAGCTTGGGATTATTGGGAGTGGATGTTTGTGTGAAAGCACCATGAGCTCAGTTCAGTTCTGGTATTGAAATCAAATTCTTAGGCTCAGAGAACCAGGCTCAGTTCTGTAATTCTAAGTGTATGTCTTTTTCACACCTGGCTCTGGTTGGTGCATCTTGGGGTTCTAGAAAAAAAATAAATACAGTCGATCTGGCAAGCCTGAAGTCTGCCTACCCCTGTCCTGTACCAAAATGTTTGCAGTTCCAAAGGATATGTCATCTATAGGCAAATGTGTGCATTGTTTGTGTGTGTGTGTGTTTTAAATCCCTGTGGACACTGGAATGCATAGGAAGCTGCCTTATAGAGCAACCTTCTCAAACCTGGTGCCCTCCAGATGTGTTGGACAACAACTGCCTGGCTGGGGGATTCTGGGATTTGTCGTCCAACATCTGGAGGGCTCCAGCTTCGGAAAGGCTGTTAACAGGCTACTTGCCCATCTAGTCTGGTAATGTCTAGATTGGCAGTAGTAGCTGGCAGCTTTCCAAGATCTTGGGCAGAGAATATCCTATTCTTTTTAAAGATCTCAGGCAGAGAAAAGCCAGCCCACTGCGGAATCCACAGATTGGATTCAGAGAAATCTGAACTCATTTTGAATCCATTGCACATTTTCTCCGACATCCTTACTAGCAACCAAGAAGCAAAAGACTGGCTTTGCTTAACAGGCCCGGAAGGAAGAGGTCGGGAATGTATATGCGGCACATAGAGGGGAGCAACATCCAGGATCCAGTTAGCCGGAGAGGCTACCTAGATCATCACATTCCCACCGTCCTGGTGGGCACTTTAGGAGCAAATCACTATTACGATCACCTATGTTACTGCTCCTGTAGATTTGCTTGGCCAGGGACTTGCTTTCTGTCCCATTGGTGCTCTGGTATGGACACAAAGGCACGCAACCTTGACTGCCAGCAAGAGAGGGAGCTTTTCATAGTTATTTACTCCCGTTATTAATTACGAAGGTCCCACTAACAGCCAAGATTGGAAAATAGTTTCTGTGTGCTGTTTTCCCAGCGGCTTTGTTTCAGCTGCTCTGGCCGTGACCTTTGGGGTGGGTTAATAGGTAGAGCCTTAGAAGCCAGCTTGGCAGCGGTGTAGCCATCTTCAAAGGGAGGGTGACAAAGCAATGATTCATCCGTTATTGATTTATTCTAGCCCCCTCGGTCTTTGCAGCAGGCTGAGCTCCGTTCTGTTTGTGGGCCTGCCAACATGTTCCCAGCACCCATCTACACACACACACACACACACACACACACACACATTCAGAGTCAGACACAACAAAGAACAATGGCATATTTACCTTTCAAATTCCCTCTTTCCTTTCCCTTCGGCCAAGTGCCATTTTTATTTGTCTCTCTCCCAAGGGCTTAATTTCAGAAGTCCTGGAAAATGGCTCCCGTCGCGGTGGCAAGGTCCAAGGTGGCTGAGGCATGGACGGGTAGCTCAGTAGGAGGGAACATCGAGGACATAAGAACGTAAGAAGAGCCCTGCTGGATCAGGCCGAGGGTCCATCTAGTCCAGCATTCTGTTCACACAGTGGCCAACCAGTTGTCCACAGGGATCCCACAAGCAGGACATGATGAGTGCAACAGCACCCTCCCGCCCATGTTCCCCAGCACCTGGTGCACATAGGCATCCTGGAGGATGCCTATGATCCTGGAGGTAGCATCTAGCCAATCAGGACTAGTAGCCATTGATAGTAGCCATTAATTTTTTAAACTGTTTTGTATGTTTTAATCTTGTTTTTATGTATAGAGTGTTGTGAACCGCCCAGAGAGCTTCGGCTATGGGGCGGTATATAAATGAAATAAATGAAATGAAATGAAATGAAATGATAGCCTTCTCCTCCTCCATGAATTTATCCAATTCACTTTTAAAGCCCTCCAAATTGACGGCCTTCACTACCTCTTGTGGAAGTGAATTCCATAGTTTAGCTATATGCTGTGTGAAGAAGTCCTTCCTTTTGTCTGTCCTGGATCTCCCACCGATCAGCTTCATGGGATGACCTCTTTAGGTTCTAGTATTATGAGAGGGGGAGAAAAATGTCTCCCTGTCCACTTTCTCCACACCAGACATAATTCTGTACACCTCAATCCTGTCTCCCCTCACTCGCCTTTTTTCTAAGCTAAACAATCCCAGCTACTGTAACCTTTCCGCGTAGGGGAGTCGCTCCAGCCCCTTGACCATCTTAGTTCAGTTTAGAGGAGGGATCATAGCTCAGTAGCCTACGTTTTACATGCGGAGGGGCCCAGTTTCAACCCCTGGCACCTCCAGGTACAAGGTTCAGGGAGTGAATGATGGGAAAGGAAGTGCCTTCTCTGCCTAAAGCCCCAGAGCAAAGGCAGTACTGGGTTAGGTTGTCAAATAATCTGAACTGGTGTAAGACGGCTTTCTGCATTCACACCAGGGGCTCTCAGCCATGATAACAGAATGGCACTCCCATGTTCAGACTAGGGATGGATTGGTCTGTTTCTGCTCTGTGTCACTTTCACATGTGTCCATTCATAAGTCCGTTCTGTCCCATTTCTCATCAATCTGTTTTTGGTTGGTTTTTTTTTACAAAAAGGAAATACATGAATATTTGCACCACTTTACAGCCTGCCCGCCCCACCGCAACACACACAGACACAATAGTCATTCTTGTATTTATTTTATTTATTATATCTATATATCCCACCTTTTTTCCCCTGTGAGGAACCCAAGGCGGCTTACATGATCTTACATGATTCCCACCCCCCCATTCTAAAGGTCTGAAATGGTTTAGTTACGGGAAGTAAGAGCTTTAAGCCCAAATAGACTGGTATTTTGGGCCTCACCCCTTTTACTTGTGGCCCCTCCCATGCCTGGAATGTCCCCACCCCCCAAGACCTTCTCCAAAGTGGAATGCAGCACTCAAGCTGAAAGAGGTTCAACACCCTTGTTCATAGAATCATAGAATCACAGAATAGCAGATTTGGAAGGGGCCTACAAGGCCATTGAGTCCAACCCCACACTCAATGCAGGAATCCACGTCAAAGCATCCCCGACAGATGGTTGTCCAGCTGCACCTTGAATGCCTCCAGTGTGGAAGAGCCCACGACCTTCCTAGGTCATTGGTTCCATCGTCGTATTGCTCTAACAGTCAGGAAGTTCTTCCTGATGTCCAGGTGGAATCTGGCTTCCTGTCACTTGAGCCCATTATTCTGTGTCCTGCACTCTGGGATGGTCGAGAAGAGATCCTGGCCCTCCTCTGTGTGACCACCTTTCAAGTACTGGAAGAGTGCGATCATATCTCCCCTCAGTCTCCTCTTCTGAAGGCTAAACATGCCCAGTTCTTTCAGTCTCTCCTCATAGGGCCTTGTTTCCAGTCCCCTGACTGGGACTCAGGAGATCCGGGTTCTATTCCCCGCTCAGCCATGAAACTCACTGGGTGACTTTGGGCCAGTCACTGCCTCTCAGCCTAACCTATCTCACAGGGTTGTTGTGAGGATAAAATGGAGAGGAGGAGGAGGATTATGTAAGCCGCCTTGGGTTCCTTGCAGGAAAAAAGGCGGGGTATAAATATAATAAATAAATAAATAAATAAATCATCTTTGTTGCCCTCCTCTGAACCCTTTCCAGTTCAGTTCTATGTGCCTTACCCTAAAATATGTGGTTTTGTATGCATTTTATTCAAAAATACGCATTTTTTGTTCAGTTTTTGAGATGAGAACTGTATCACAACATTTGACAGAACGATAACTCTGTTCTGATCCTCCAGGCCAGGCTATGGTGCTGGTAAGGGATGGTGACATATTGAGATCACAAAGGAAGTCTAGGAACTTACAGCTTGACACAGAAAAGCTGCCACTGAATGTTAGAAGGAAAGGTTATCTTTCTCATTTCCTTCTTCATTTCCATCTAGTTCCACCTTTAAATACCACTAAAAACACAAAATGAAACAAAAAGCTCAAAGCGCTATGTTGTTATTTGCCTCCACCTAAAGTTTTTAGTTAACTGATGCACCAATTTTTTTTGTAACCAACCAGGAAGCCTACCTAACCTCCCTGATTGGTTGCATACTTAATTTTCAACTGGCCACTTTAATTAGCTTGAAGGCTGGGGATTCCATATTCGAATGGCAAAAACAGACATCTTGAAAGGTTCACGTAGGTTGCCGCTGAGCATGATGGGAGGTCTGGCTCCCCCCCCTCCCCCTGGTTTTCGATTTAAAAAAAATGTCCTTTCCTTTCTGTGGCAGGTATCCAACTGGTTTGGCAACAAGAGAATCAGGTACAAGAAGAACATAGGGAAATTTCAGGAAGAAGCCAACCTTTACGCAGCAAAAACAGCGGTGACAGCCGCGCATGCCGTGGCGGCAGCTGTCCAAAACAACCAAACAAACTCACCCACCACGCCAAACTCTGGTACGTAGCAGCCTCTTCACCACAGCACTGCCCTGTTCACGTCTTTAAAAAAAGCAAAGCTGGGAGGCAGCAGGGGATGGGCGTTTCTATGCCAAGAGTAGCGAATCCCCTTTGGGTGGATGTGTGGGGCTTTCTCGGCTCTTCGACCGAATCCTTTTCTGGAGGGATGGGATTTTCCTAAGGTGCACCCTTTGTAGGCTCAGCAGGCAACCTCGGAAGTTCATTGAAGTGTAAAGTGGGGTGAGCTATCCCTTTCTTAAGGCCTTCCAGAACGACAGACTTATGAGCAAAGATTTGGCAGGCTAGTTCAAAATGAATACAGGAAACTCTGCCCTTTTCATAGATCCATAGATCATAGAGTTGGAAGGGGCCTACTACAAGGCCATCGAGTCCAACCCCCTGCTCAAGGCAGGAAACTAGAGGAGGGGTCTCCCATCCAAGTAATAACCAGGCCTGACCCTGCTTAGCTTTCCACACTCAGACAAGCTGAGCCAGCGTGAGCCACAGGCCTGCTTATCTTGAAAGCCAGCTTCTATGGCTTTTTTTTTTTTTTTTTTTTAAGACACTTTCTCTCTGAGCAGTTAGAATGTTTGTACGTCTTCTGTGGTTCCTGTGGGAAACTGACATGACTTTACACTGGGCTTCCAAAACTCCGGACGAGGTGAGGGACAATCCCCCTTCCTTAACTCCAAGCTTGGAGCTGGGGGTGGGGAGTGGACAGGCCTGTGGCTCACGCTGGCTCAGCTTGTCTGAGCGTGGAAAGCTCAGCAGGGTCAGGCC
This sequence comes from Shinisaurus crocodilurus, assembly GCA_021292165.1. Taxonomy (NCBI): domain Eukaryota; kingdom Metazoa; phylum Chordata; class Lepidosauria; order Squamata; family Shinisauridae; genus Shinisaurus; species Shinisaurus crocodilurus. Next base: position 10,279,660 of record CM037891.1, read on the forward strand.
TGGTTATGACTTGGATGGGAGACCCCTCCTCTAGTTTCCTGCATTGAGCAGGGGGTTGGACTCGATGGCCTTGTAGGCCCCTTCCAACTCTACGATCTATGAAATCTATGAATTGCTCCTGAAGCACTGTGGGAAAGCAGTCCCCCACCAGGGGAGGCTGGTGACTCCTGTGTCAGTGGGGCTCCTTGTCCATTGCAGGTTTTATTCCGAGCTTCATAGGAGCGATCCATGGTGGTGAATCTGTTTTGCGGCTGAAGCTCAGCACCATGGATCGCTCCTATAACGCTCAGCATAAAGCCTGCACTGGACAAGGAGCCCCACTGCCATAGGAGTCGCCAGCCTCCCCTGTCCCCCACATTCCTCACCAGCTTAAGAGCTGGGGAGGAGGAGAGAGATTTCTTTGCTTTAGAGAGCAACCCTGTTGCCCCTGGGCGAGCGTCCCAGGGACCGTAGAATAGTTCGGATTCCCCCCTCTGACGCAGAGACGGCGCTCCAAACTCGGAGAGGGGAGTTGGGGATCTGCCCCCTTGCAGCTTGCATGGAGAGCGCTGTGCTGGCTGCCTCTCTGAGGTTGGAAACTCGACCTCGAAAAGGGGGCGTTCTGGTGGGCAGGGAGGGGAGGAGGCCAGAGAGGCCAGGATACAATTTATTCTGAGCCTCCTATGTCCTCCTTTCCTCTCCCCCTCCAATGCACCCCTGCTGGACGAAGCCTCCGAGCGGCGAGGGCGCAATCGATAGGGTTGCCCCCTTAGTTTTATTTATTTATTTTTAAAATGTAGAAACTGCTCTTCTACATTCGCCAAGCAAACCCAGGGCAGTGTACATAACATTATAAAAAAAAAAAGCCCGAGGCAGTATAAGAATAACAATAACATTACAAGGCAAGAGACATAAAAACATCAACAACAACAGCCCAACTATTCAGTCAGCAAGCAAACAACTGAATTAATTCTTTTCAATAAAGAAATAAATTTAAAAGCCTGGGCAAAAAAAGGAACCTTTTTGATTTGGCACTGAAGAGAAAGCCAAGGGAGTGCGTTCCAAATTCAGGGTGCCACCGCAGAGGAGGCCCTCTCGCCTGCGAGTGCATAATGTATTTCTTCTGAGGGTGGTGCTTGGAGAAGGGCCCCCTCTGAAGATCTTAATGCACAGGTAGGGTGATATGGGACAAAGTGCTGCTTCAGATATTTGGGGCTCCGGGCCATTTATGGCAGGGGCGCAGAACCTCTTTCAGCCCGAGAGCCGGATTCCGTTTTGGAGAGGCTCTCGGGGGCCACAGTCTAGTGGTAGGCCACAAACAGCACAAACACCAGCATATTTTAGCGTAGACCTCTTGCTGCCAGAAACTAAGCCCCGGGGAGAGGCATTCTAATCCTTTTAGAATGCAACTGAAAAGCAAACAAAACAAAAGAACTGCACGAGAACCAGCAAATGATGGGGAAAGGGGTAGGGCTAGGGGGAGGGGCGTGGCCACCTGGGGAGCCTTGGTGGGCCAGATTGGGATGCCCAGGCGCGCCAGATTTGGGCCATGCGCCTGAGTTTCTACGCCCCTGATTGGGGTTTTTTAAATGTATTGCCCATACAGTTGCATTGTGCTTTTTGCAATGCCCTCCGAGTGTCTCAAACGCGGGGGAGAATCTCTTCCTCCCCCGTTAGATCCAAGCGCGGGAGGAAGGCTGGGGCTCTCATCCCCCTTGCCCTGGTGGGCAGAATTGTGGGTTCCCGCCCGGACACTTAGGTGAGGATTCCTCGATGAGAAGATGAGTAATGGCGGAAAGTCATCTTGACCATAGCTCACGCTAATTTCTCTTCTTCTGCAGCGTGTATCCCCTGGGAAAGGGTGGTCTGTACTCTTGGGGTGTGCTTTCAGTTTTGTGGGACAAGGTCAGAGCCAAACAAGCTGGAGCACACCCTAGAATCTTTTTTTTTTTTTTTAAGTCTCACCATGTGCTGCCCCCGAAGAAGCAAAAAACAGCAGGACATAGCAGTGTAGGATATTGAAATTCACTAAGATTAATCTGTCCCAGGGGGATTGGAACATAAGAGTGCAACAGCACCCTCCCACTCATGTTCCCCAGCAACTGGTACTGGAGTTAGCATAGAGCCATCAGGACTAGTAGCCCTCGATAGCCTTCCCCTCCATGGATCTGTCGAATCCCTTTTTTAAGCCGTCCAAATTGGCGGCCATCACCGCATATTGTGGAAGTGAATCCCACAGTTTAACTATTAATTCCTGGTGCCTTCATGGTTAGTCTTCAGGGGATCCTGGCCAGCTGGAAGTTCAAGCAAGGTGTAGGTCAAAAGACGAGAAGCTCAGGTAGAAAATGGGAAGGCTAGACAAATGCCCAAAGGTTTGTCTTCATCACAATGTTGTGAACGTTCATCACAATGTTCAGGAAGGTGATCATTTTGGTGCAATGAGCAAGCCCATAGTGAGGCGTCTGGCACTGGAAGAGCAGAAAAATGAAGTCACCTGCGGGCCGATCAGAAATAGGTTCTGATTGAGGGGTTCCATGGTGGACCATCTACCACAGAAAGGGTTTCCTTGAGGGTGGCTCATTTGGAAGGGTCCACTCTAGCTCTAACCATAGAGTGGAAGAACAGGAAGAAGTTTCCTGCATTGAGCAGAGAGAGAAGTGACTGGCCTGTGGCTCACGCTGGCTCAGCTTGTCTGAACGTGGAAAGCTAAGCCGGGTCAGGCCTGGTGATTACTTGGATGGGAGACCCCTCCTCTAGTTTCCTGCATTGAGCAGGGGGTTGGACTTGATGGCCTTGTAGGCCCCTTCCAACTCTATGATCTATGACAGTGATGGGGGTTGGACTCGATAGCCTTGTAGGCTCCTCCCAACTCTATGATCTATGAAATCTATGAAGGAGACTTTAGCAGTCATTGCCAGGCTATCCTGTTGTTTCAGTTTCTGTTGAGAAATTTCTGGGCAACTTGGTGTCTGTGCACATGGTGCTAGCTAGAAGACAACAATGCCAGGGGGGGTGTCTCTCTGGGGTTTCCACCGACGCAAAGGCAGCTCAGTGTTGACGCAACAGAACCACCGAGAAGCGTCCTTAAAATGGTAGAGGCAGCAAAGCTAAGTGACAAAGTGAATGAGAGGTTGCTTCTTCTGATGAGAACAAATCAACTTAATTAGCAATTACCAGCCATTTCCATCCTAAGGAGGCATTAGACCCAAGCTGAGGAGGAGGCTTTCCTTCAGTATTTAGTGACAGCACCTAGAGATAAAAGGAGCCAATGGGCTAGGGGGTGAGGGCGATGCATCCAGCTTTTTAGCAACGTGCTCACGATACAGCTCTTTCGCATATGGCCCAAGGTCTTTTCCCCGGCACCCTGGGATATGGTCTCCCATAAACATTTTGTTTGCCTGCGGGAGCCTGAATTCTAAAACATAAAATAGTCAGAATAGTATTTATTGGGTCTCCAAATTGCTAAAATAAACACTGATTGATTTAATCATACGGGTTTTGGTCAATTAATTGGTTAATCTGTCTGTTGAATTTTTCATATGTTTGCATTCGGGGAAACGACGTTTCTGAAGTGAGCAGGATATTCGCTTGGTTTTTTAGATCAGGATGGTGGCTGCGTGTCCCTTCAGATGTTGCTGGACTGCAGATTCCATCAACCCTCACCATTAGCTCTACTGGCTAGGGCTGATGGGAGTTGTAGTCCAACAACATCTGGAGGGACACACATTCCCAGCCCGTTTTAGACAATGCAAACTCATGCCGTAGCGGGATCCGTTTCCTAAAGGAGACATCCCTCTCATGCACGAGAGAAGATAAAGTGCTGCTTATTTTAAGATGGTGCAGTTTTTATAAACACTTGTGCTAATTTAAAAAAAAACCCCACCAAAACCACCAAAACCCTGCTACCTGATTATTTAGGGGCATCATTTTAATCAGTTGTGTGTGTTTTTTTAATTGTTCTGATGAATCCATTCAAAATTGCAGCCCTAGTATTTATTACTGGGTCCAACCATTTTCAATTTTATTTGTGCACGCCACAGCATGAACGAGCCCCCTTTGCCAAAGCCAAGCCAAGCCAAGCACGAAGTTCCTAGGGGCCAGTTCACACGTGCAGGGGTTTCGCTGGATTTCTCTGCCTGCGGTCACGGTCACTTGATGACGCGCAGGCGGGTGAAAGGTGTGAACCGACTCCATGGAAGAGTGTTACGTGGGAGCCCCTGCCTGTACTAGTGAGATGCCTCGTGGGGCCCATTGGCACATGGAGATTGTTGCCTAGCGTTCGAGCGACGAACCTGCATGTGTGAACTGGATTTTAAAACACTTCAGGTTTGGTTCTTTCAGAAAGAAGGACCTTCAGAGTTTGGGGGCAACCACAACACTGTTATTAGCGGTGCCCCTTTTGGAAAGATCATGCATGGCGAAGGTGAGCACAGACTAGATTGTACATTACATTCCCCCCTTCCCTTGTGTTTAGTAGCTCACATGAGCAGCCCATTCCCATAAGCAATATACAGGCCTGTGGCTCACGCTGGCTCAGCTTGTCTGAGCGTGGAAAGCTAAGCAGGGTCAAGCCTGGTTATCACTTGGATGGGAGACCCCTCCTCTAGTTTCCTGCACTGAGCAGGGGGTTGGACTCGATGGTCTTGTAGGCCCCTTCCAATTCTATGATCCTATGAAAGTCTATCTATCCAAGGGGGAAGCCGCCGTGTGCTGAAGCAGCATCTTGTGCGGAAGGTGAAAATCCTTATTTGCGGGCCTGCAGTAGTAGCAGGCAATCACTCGTGACCGAGTAAGATTGTCTTCCAGGATAAAATTACAAAAAGGAAATTATAAAAAGAGGAAATTCTTTAAAAATGGTGTAGACTCTAGTGATGGGTCTGTAAGTGACTGTGGAGGCCAATTCTGGATCCACACAGCTTCCCACAGTGAGGACACAGGTTACCAGATGGAAGATGGTCCTGTAAAGGATTCGTTTGACGTGCTTTTCGCTTAGCACGTTTCTCCCTTTTTACCTTGCACTCAGGCTTCTTCAAAGTCCATGGGACCTTTGTGAAAGGCCAACCTCCATTTAGATCGTTCATGGGCCAGAGCTTCCCAGTTCTCGATGTTTATATTGCTTTTTTTTTTTTTAGATTAGCCTTAAGAACATCTTTAAACCTTTTATACTGTCCACCGACATTCCGCTTTCTATCCTTGAGTTGGGAATAAAGGAACTGCTTTGGGAGACGGCAGTCAGGCATTCGAACAACATGACCGGCCCGTTGAAGTTGGCGTTGAAGGATCCTTTTTTTCAACGGGCCTGCATCACACTGTCCACGTGAGCGGGACATTTGCAGGAGCCGTGAAACCGGCGAGAAAGCAGCCTAACGTATCGAATTAGGCCCGGGCCCTCTCGGTCGATCAGATTGTGACGGGGGGGGGGGGCATAAGAGACGTTTAGAATAGTGCAGGCAGAGCTGGCACCAAGGGTAGGCATGGTCGGGCACTTGCCGAGGGCCTACACCCTGGCAGGAGCCCACCGCTGGCTGGGGTATGCTGGGAGTTGTATGCCAAAAACATCTGGGGACCCAAGGTTGGAGAACACTGGGCTAGATGGACAAGAGAACTTCCTGTGTTCCTATGTAAGAGAGCCAGTATGGCGTAGTGGCGAGAGTGTTGGACTGGGACTCGGGAGATCCGGGTTCTATAGTCCCCGCTCGGCCATGAAGCTCAACTGGGTGACTTTGGGGCCAGTCACTGACTCCCAGTCTAACCTACCCCACAGGGTTGTTGTGAGGATAAAAAATGGAGAGGGGGAGGACCACCGCGTAAGCCGCCTTGGGGCTCCTTGCAAGAGGATGAAAAGTCTGAATGAAAAATTGTAATAATAAATTAAGTTAAATCAGGGAACGTTTAAAACAGAATGAAAACAAACTTGAACCCACAGTAAAAGCCAGCAGCAAAGGTGTAAGATGTAAAAGCACAATAAAAAAACAAACAACCGGAGGACTAAAAAGCCTGGGAGAATGAGAAGGCACTGGCACGGAAAAGACCACAATGTAGGCACCAGACGAGCCTCTCTGGGGAAGGCATTCTACAACCGGGGAGCCACCACTGAAAAGGCACTCTCCTTAGTAGCCGCCCCCCCTCACCTCATCTGGTGGGGCCACCCAGGGTGGGGGCTCTAAAGATGATCTTAGGGTCTGGGCAGGCTCTCAGTGTCAACCTCTCTTGGCTTGTCTGTGGCCCTCTTTGATTTTATGGGGTGTCGCTCTCTGCACAGCACTCCCTGCCTTCCTCCTCCTCCTCCTCCTCCTCTTCATTCCCCTGGCCTTCTGCAGGTCTTTTGAGGGTGGATGTGTGTTGTTTGCCGCTCTCTGTTATTCAGCTACTTAACTCTTTCATTTCCAGGTTCTTCGGGTTCTTTTAACCTCCCTAATTCTGGGGACATGTTCATGAACATGCAGAGTCTGAATGGGGATTCTTACCAGGGGTCCCAAGTCGGAGCCAATGTGCAGTCACAGGTAGGAGAAAAACGCCCCTCCAAATTAGGGCCTCTCTCAGCAGCGGGGTGGTTTGGGCTTTTTTTTTTTTTTTTTAAAGAGAAAGAAAAGGCACACGAACAAACGATCCAACCACAAATTGCACCTTTAAAAAAACACAAAAAACTTCTGGCCCTAGAAAATGGTTCCGTGCCTCTGTTCAAAATTGGGCTTCCCTATTTATTTTGATATTTGACTGGTGTCTGCTACCCTTAGGGCTGAACCGTGCCGATGTAAAGGGCTGGCTTCCTCCCTCTTCCTCCCCACCCCCAATTTGAAATTTTTCAAGCTATGTGAATGCAGTTCGGCTCTGGCTTGAGCTCATGGCATTGGGTTGGGTGTGTTGTTTCACCGTTGTGACTCTAAAGCTTTTGTTGTACTGGAGCATCTTCTTTTCTTGTCTCTTTCTCTTTCTGTCTGTCTGTCTCTCTGTTTTGTTTTGTTTTTGTGCTTCATTTATGGGATCTCCTTTCATTTAAATCTCATTTAATTTAAAAAAAACCAATGTAGCTGAGCTGTGACTCCCCGCCCATGTATTTCCCCCCCCCCTGTGTTTCCATTCCTGCCCCCTTTTGAACAAGATTAACCCGGCCACCTACGATCTCCAGGGCTGCATATGCTCCGCAAACTGTGCACCACACAGAATCCAGCATTGTCAAAAGCTTGGCTACAGGATATCGGCTCTACTTTGTTCCAAAAAACAAAAACTAAGGTTCTAGCCCCTATGGCTGTGGCAACACAAAAGCAGCACTTGGTGAGATCTTGGAAGCCAGGAGACAAGCAGGTCTTATGCTAGTTCGGGGAACGTTCTTCTTTTTAGTGTCTTGCCTTCTACTTGGCTAGCAGAACTAGAAATGAACTGTACCAAATCAGCAGGTATATGCACGTGATGGGCATAATATATTCAGCTTGCGAGATGGGATTTGCATCACCCCCCATTTTTAGTGCACCTGGGTTTAAACCAGGGGTGTCAAAATGACATAGAGGGGCAAACTCCACACACACTAGGTGCCTGGGGGGGCACCAAAAACATCCAAAATTTTCCACCAAGAAATGGCCATTTTTTGAGAGGTGGGAGTTGTTAGGTTCTAAAAAAAAACAACAACCATACAACACCCCAGTATGCTTTTTCGCAGCCCTCCCCCCACGAAGTCCCTTCACCTGAGCATGCCCCTGGGGGCCTTCGAAAGTCATGCCATGTGCCAGAACAACTTCTTCCCAGCACCCCGCCAACCTAACCCTCCTCCCGCCAATTCCCACTCAGCTGTAAATGCAGGGAAATTGCAGATTCCACTCTCTGCTCTGTTCTCCTATGCTCTCCCCGGACATGGTGCTGCCGATCGAAAGGAGAAGGCACCGGGGCGGGCGCTGTTGAGGCCTGCAGGAACAGCTATTCTCGAGCAAGCATCCCGGTCCCCAGAAAGGCACCAGCTCCTGAGCCCGGGAAATGGCCCCGTTGATCGAGTGGCAGGGCTACACGGACTGCCCAGGGTCTTGCCAGGAGATCCTGTGTCTATACCGTCCTGAGGACAGTTGTGTTTCCTGGCGGGTGCTTCTGTCGCGCACTTGGTAGTTTTCCCGTACAGAGGTGTAGCTAGCACTGAGGTCTCCCTTATGGTCTGGCCCGGAGTAACAGCCCTAATCAGTTCAAGTATTGGTTGTAGTACAACCCAAGGGCCTTGGATCAGGGGTGCAGAACCTCAAATCTGTCCGTCCTGGGATTCCCCAGTGGCCCGCCCCCTTCTCCTGGCCACGCCCCCTTTCCTCTGACCACCGGTCATTTGGTGTTTTCCCTGACTGGTGCAGTTTCCCCCCATTCTAAAAGATTGAAAAGCCCTTCCTAAGGCTTAGTTCCTGGCAGCTAGAGCTGTAAGCTAAAATATGCTGGTAATTTTTTGTTTTTTGCCCTTGCCCCTTTTGCCTCCGGCTCCGCCCCTTTCGCCTTCAGACCCCGCCCACCTTTGGAATGCAGTTCCCAAGAGCTGCTCCAAAATGACATTCGGCCCTTGGGCTGACAGAGGTTTTGGACTCCTAGACGTGATAGATTGCCTTTCTGGGAATATCTTACCACTCTCTAGCGCGCATGTGTCAGCCTGCGCATGCACATGCATGCACACATGTATCCCATTACCCCTTTGTTTCCCATCTTAGAAATAATTCTTTATTGTAACTGACAGTGTGTACATCAGATATGTATATATATATATATATATATATATTGGAATGATGAGGTTATTCTTGCTTGTGTGTCTGCTCCTTGCAGGTGGATACCCTGCGTCATGTTATCAATCAGACGGGAGGATACAGTGATGGTTTGGGAGGAAACTCGCTGTACAGTCCACATAATTTAAATGTGAGTACCATCGTTGTTAACGATAGTCTGGAGAGCCCATAAACACGGTGTATCTGGAGCCATTGATACGTGCGTAGCAACACTACTAAGTGCTGCAGTTTTCTTATGCTTTGTATTTGCACATGCTGTGCGGCATGAAAATTCTCTCTGTGTGGACGGACGGACGGACGGACGGATCTGTTAATCTTGTTCACATTGAAGTTGTCGTGTTTTATTTATTTATTTATTTATTTCATTTTTATACCGCCCAATAGCCGAAGCTTTCTGGGCGGTTCACAGCAATTAACAAGACAGTCCCTGCCCGGCCGCAGGCTTACAATCTTAAAAAGACACGACACCAGTCAGCTAACAAGTAAGCCTTGTTAGCTGAAGGAAAAAGGAATGGGGAGGGAAGAAGGGGGGGGAAATAATTAATTTTCAGGCTTAAGCCTGTTCTGCCCCTTTTCTGCATTAGTGTGCCTTCTTTTTTTTCTTTTTTCTAAAGTCTGCATGGAAATGTGCACAGGTTTTTGTGCGCATTCCCCCAAGCATATGCATTTCCGTGCACATTTCCCCCCCCCCAAGTACTTTCAATCGATGCCATGCAGTTTGGTGCATACCTTTCTCCGTGAATATGTGCAATGTTTGTGTGCATTCCCCACCACCACCACCAAAGAACTGCAACGCCAATCTTTGAAAAGGGCAGATTTCAGTACGCAACACGGTCTCAGCTGGCTTATTTGCTCAGGAGGTGCGGATTTGGTGAATTCGGATTAAAAACTCAACGGAATGAATGTCCCCACCCATCACTATCTGTGATGGACAACTCCTTGTCCCGAGCAGAGGGAAAGCAGAAATGCTATTTTTTTCTATTTAAAATGATCTGTTGGGCAGGGAACACCCCCAAACAAGGAGCGTCTCCAGCAACATCAAGTAGGCCGCTCAACAAGATCTGCCACGGACGGCCTTCTCCCTGTCCCATCAGCCAGAGAAACCAGACTAGGAGGAGGGCCTTTTCTGTGGCAGCCCCCAATGTATGGAACTCTCTCCCCAGTGACCTCCGCCATGCCCCTTCCTTGATTAGCTTCCGCCATGCATTAAAAACATGGCTTTTCAGGCGGGAATATGGGGTGGGTTAGGATTTTTAAGTTTTGTACTGTTTTTAATTGTGTTTTATACTGTGTGTGTGTGTGTGTGTGTCCCTCTTGTATTTTATTGGATTGTACATCGCTCAGAGTGGCTGGATGTCTGGCCAGATGGGCGATTCATAAATATAATAAATAAATAAATAAATAAACCTGTTCTTGGAAAACATGAATGCCACCCTGTATAAGATGAAGCTGAGTAAGTCTGGCTTGGTTGATTTCTTTTAAGGTTAGAAATGGAGAATAGGCCTTAGGATAGTTCAAGGTGTAAGCATAATTTCCAGGGCCGGCAGCATCACCAGATTTCCTCGAGAAGTTGTTGTGGCCCAAATGCCCTGGTTCCTGCCATGTGGGCCTCCTGCTTCCCTGGTCCCGTGACCACCAGGGAGTTCCAGCTTCTTCTCTGATGATCTCCTGCCAGCAGATAAATACGCTTTTATTCAGAAACGCCCTCGGCCTTGTTAGCTGACTGGTTTCGACCATTGTAAATGTGCGACTTGTTCAACTGGCTGTTGTTTTATTGGTGTTATTGATGCTTTAACTACCTGTTTCTGTGTTAATGTTAACTAATGTGTTTTGAGAGGGTATTTTTTGAAAGCCAGCATTCATTTCATTTCATTTCTATGCCGCCCCACAGCCGAAGCTCTCTGGGCGGTTGTGCATAAAAACAACAATAAAAACATACAAAATAGTTAAATGATATAAAAACCAAATTTAAAAATACGGTTTAAAATAACAATCCAAAAGTTAATAAAACTAAGCCTACAGGTGACAATTCCGCCCCCCGGTGCTATTTTGAGCTCTTAACTATTGAATGCCTTGGCATAGAGGGAAGTCTTAACCTGGCGCTAAAAAAAAAATAAGGTTGGCGCCAGGCGGGTCTCAGCGGGGAGCTTATTCCATAATTTGGGGGGCGGGGCTACCACTGAGAAGGCCCTCCTCCTTGTTGCCAGCAACCGAGCCTCTCTTGGAGGTGGCAGTCGGAGGAGGGCCCCAGATGTTGAGCGTAGTGTCTGGGTAGATTGCGGTTGGGAGAGACGTTCCGTCAGGTATTGTGGTCCTAAGCCGTGTAGGTTAGAACCAGCAGTGACAAGGCCATAAGTCTCTTTCTGGGGAGGGAGTTCCAAAGGTGTGGTGGGGCCAGCACTGAGAAAGCCCTATCCCCTAGTGCTCACCTGCCTGCCTCGTGACTCTTCCTGGTGGGCCAGAGGGCAGAACCTCTGACTTCGATCATAGTGCTTGGGCAGGCTCATAGAGGTGTAGGAAGTCCTTCAGATATTGGTCCATCACTCTGACATGGGCCAACACCTGCACCAGACCTTTAATCCTTCCCGCTTGCCTGATTCACATTCCAGTGTCTCTGCCAAAGATTGCATCAGGCTTCACATGTACATGAAGGACACACTGCTCCCATGGCAGCTTTCCACCGTTTGGGAATGGAGACAGCACCACCCACCCCCTAGAGAGCAGAGGAAGTGACTATGCTTCTAACAGAGTCACCACCAGCAGCTCCCCTTGGAAGAGGCTTAGTCAGCTCATAACGCGAGTAACGAAGGAGAGAAGCCAACAGAAAAGAATCTCTGATGAAACCTCGGGGCTTTGGCTGGGATCCCCGTAGAAAAGGAAGTGAGGATGATAGTCAGTCAGGTCAATTGTGAGGGGCCGGCCTTACCATTAGGCAGAGCGAGGCAGTTGCCTCAGGCGGCAAGTGCTAGGAGGCGGCAGCAAGTTGTTGGAGGGAAGACCTGTGTGCCGTGCCCCCTGCTCTGTGCCCCCCGTGTTAGCCTGCTGTCTTGGGGAGCAGTGAGAGGATGCTGTCCTGGTCCCAGTGTTGAAGACAAATTCATCTGCCACTCCAGTTGGCTTTTGTAGATGGAATGGAGGCGGGGGGGGGACCATCTTGTTCTTCGTCTCAGGAAGCCAGATGTGTTGGGCCAGCCCTGTTAATTTTACAGATGTCAAGATTATGGAGGATCCATGATCTCTATCACCTTTGGGTTTTATTTTTTGGTGGTGAGCTCCAGAGATTAAGCAGAGAGCGGAGAGATTAAGATGAAAATCAGAAGCTACCTTGGGGGGGGGGTGAAAGTTAGGTTTGGCAGCAGCAGAACTTTCTGTGTTTGGTGTTCATTTGGTGGTGGTGTTTTTTAAGAACATCAGAAGAGCCCTGATGCTGGATCAGACCAAGGGTCCATCTAGTCCAGCATTCTGTTCACACAGTTTGCTCTGGGTACTTAAAAAAATCTTTAGCTGCTATGAGAATGGGCGTTTTTTCCATGGGTTTTATCATCTTATAAGATGCCTTGTGAGGACAGTGTTCCCTAAAAGGTGGATTAAAAATGTTGTTGTTGTTATTATTGCCAATACTACTACTACTACTACTACTACTACTACTACTACTACTAATAATAATAATAATAGGCCTGTGGCTCACGCTGGCTCAGCTTGTCTGAGCGTGGAAAGCTAAGCAGGGTCAGGCCTGGTTATGACTTGGATGGGAGACCCCCTTCTCTAGTTTCCTGCATTGAGCAGGGGGTTGGACTTGATGGCCTTGTAGGCCCCTTCCAACTCTGTGATCTATGAAATCTATGAAATAATAATAATAACGTGCATGTGATTCTCCCTGCTTTTTTTATGCCCCTAGAAAAGCTGTCAGAAGAGAGTCACATGGAAAACTAGAATACGTTGCTCAGGCTGGCTTAGTAAACACCTAGGGAAAATTCCAGTGGCCCAGTGGCCCAGTTTCTCCCTCCACAGGGGTCAGCTTGACCTTCACGGCTGCAATAATGAGTCCATTGTAGCAGTTTCCTGGAAAGCCATCATTTTCTGCGGCAAAGTTATCTGCCTTTGTTGTTGATAAACAGAAAAGTAGGGGCTGTGGATCAAAGCTAGATCTAGGGCTTACGGGTGGCACCGTCAGGCCACGATTATGATGAATCATTCTAGGTAGCAGTTTTAATCTTGCACAAGCAAAAAGGGGAAAGGAAAAAAAAAAAAAGCGCCGTTCAGTCAGTCTGAATTAATACCATTTTACAGTCAAGTTGCTAAGGGCATTTTACTGGAGATCACGACGTAAGATCTGCCTTCCCTAACCCGGTACCTTCCAGATGTGTTGGATCGCATCTCCTATCACCGCCAACCAATGGGATGATGGGAACTGCAGTCCAACCCATCTGGAAGGCACCAGGTTGGAGGAGTCTGCTGTAGATAGATACCCTTCTATATCATTCATTTCATTGCTCACTCGCTCGCTCTTTCTTTTACTCACTTCTCAGGAAGTATAGGGCGGACTTTTCCACGTGGTTCTGTGTATGGGTAGAGGATTCCAGGATGGTGACTATGGAACGTGTGTGGCCTTTGGCTTCCCTGTTACAGTAGACCTGGCTATGATGCTTCAGACTCCAGGCTCCTCATCTGCCAGCTGCTACCTTGTCACATTTCCAGAGTCTGGAGGTGGAATGGAGTGGCATTGGAGCAACTGTGGAGGCAGCGACACCCATGCCTCTCCATCATACCAGGGCCTAAATAATAAATAAATACATTAAAAAAAAAAAAAAAACCCACCAGGTCCTCCACACACAAGCTCAGACACAAGTTGACTCCCTCAGCGAGAACTAGCAGTTGTAGGTCTTAGGGGGTTAATGTATTATGCACATAAAGGGGGTGCTGGTCGCATCCCCAGGGCATGGATGTGCAAATCGGCAAAACCCGGGAGCTCACCAAAGTTCTCCCAATTCCTTCTTGACGCTCGTCGTACCGCCTCGAGTCCGTTTTAAATCTGCGTGCTTCATTCTTCTTGTCCTTTTTTGCATGAAACCGTTTTCGTGCCTATTTTTTCCAAATGTTCCCATCAACTGTGCACATCTGTGAAACGTACGCATTCTTCTCCCGTCGATTAAAGCAGATCTGCGCGCATTTCCCAAAAGTATGCATTTTTGGTGCGCATTTTCCAGACGTATGCGCGCTGCGGAACGCTTTGGTTTTGGTCCGTCAATCACATTGCGAGCTTGGAAATGTGAAGACTGTGACTGCAGTCCGTGTTTGGTCCGGAAGGTGCGAACTGGGAAAGCATGGATCGAAAACAAACTGAAACAAATTTCTCATACATCCCCAATGATGCGCGTTTCCCAGTGTCGCAAGAAGCAACTTTTCCTTTGGGGTGGGTTCATGGCTTGCTGATCATCTGCTTAGGACGCAATCCTATGCATGTTTAGACAGGAAAAAGTCCGGCAAGTCCGGACTGCCGGCTGGCTGGGGAATGCTGGGACTTGTAGGACTTTTTCCTGTCTAAACATGCCATAGGATTGCGCCCTTAAGGGTTTAGACGATACCGGTGAATAGAAGGCATCTCTGGCCCCATGTGGCAACCAAAAAATGCTGTTGGTTCTCCAGCCTCGGTGCGCAGATGTGAATATGCACCGCAGTGCTATGGAGGAACCGCTGATGAGGCCAGAAGGGAACCTGCTGACAATAAACGAGGCTCTGGAGCGGCGGAAGCACCTTCTGCAAAATGCTAGAGCCTGAGAGAGAGAATCTTAGAGAGCTCCCCCCCCTCTCTCTTTTGCCATCTTCCACTTGCCACAAGAGTAAATATTAATGATTTTAAAATGTGATTGAAGACGTTCAATGGAGAGGGAGGTGGTGATGGTGCTGGTGGTGGGGAAGTCCCATTAAATACTCAAATCTTTTTCCATTTGAAATGTCAAATCTTTCTTTTTGGGGGTTTATAAATAACTCATAATAACCCACAACAAACCATATAAAAAGCCTTTTAGTCGCATTTCTCCCTTTTTCATTTAAGTGTTTTGAAATGCTTCAGAGAATTTGCGATATCCTTATCAACATGATAAAATATGAAGCTCTGATTGCCTGCAGCGTTTTAGAGACATGAATTCCATCTTCACTGATGAGGTCTGATAAGGCACTGTGGTATTATACAGTGCATAATCTCAAACCACCAGAGTAAGGATTAATTTATTTGTGGGGGGGGGGGAGAAAGAGAGAGAGAGAGAGAGAGGAGAAATGCTAGCTGACAACCTCTCCCCCAACTGCCAAGCTGAGTAAAAATATTGTACATTTGTTGTTTATAAATTTGGATAAAGAGAGAATGATGTTTACTTCAGATGGAATATCTTTAGATTCGTATCTGCGTGAGAGTTTTCTCCCTCCTCTTAAGTAGATTTTCATGCCTGGGGGTGAGGGGATAAGAATGAAAATTTAAACATGCTGAAAGAACGAAAAACGAGAGAAAGTGCAGAAAGTTGCTTTTACCTAGACTTGTGATCGGTAGAGAGGTTCAAAACCACACGTTATTAGGATTTTTAGGCCCATTTCAGTTTCAGTTATTTTCTGAGGAATTCAGAAAACATCTTCCTGTTACAATAAAAGAAACACACACACACACACCGCATTTTGTAGCTCTTCACTTACTCAAAGGAGAATGATTTAAGCTTCTCCTTTTAGTCAAAAAGCCCATGTTCTCGTTTTGGAGGATGAAAAAGCAAAACAAATTCCTTCAGGGTTGGGGAAAAGGAGCCAAGCAGTCAACCTGCCTTCCCCACGGCTTGGGAAGGCCCAAGTGAGATCCGTCGCGGACTCCGTCATCTGTCACTCGGTGCTCTTTTTTGTGTGTGTTGACATTTTGAGCAAGCGGGTGGTCATCAACGAGGGTGAGTGAGGCTCCCGCCCGCCATCTTGCTTTCGCGGCGTGCCATTTTGCCAGCAACGTCGCCAGATGTGTCCGCCCTCCCCTGTTTTGGTGGAACCCTGCTTTGGATTTGGGAACCGATCCTTGCAAAGGCTACCGTGCGCCAGAAGCGCTTGGAGTCGGCCTCGCTTGCTCCGGCAAGCGCCAGCCAGGCTTATGCCCGTCACTTCCACTCAGCGTCCCCCCCGACTCACACGGCCCGCGCCTCCCTCTTCTTGACTGACATAAAAATATGTAGCGACAAGCTGTCTGCCACAGCAGAAATCTGATCAGACATTGATTTCAGCAATTGCCTCAATGGGCCAAGACATCCGGCGAATTTGTTTCTGAGCACTGTTATTGCTGATGCAGGTCTAATGCGTGGGGGGGGGGCAGCAGCAGCCCGAGACGGGGAGCAACATCCGAAAAAGGTTGGGGGGGGGAGGGTTTGAAGGGAGAAGGATTCTGTTTATGAGTAATTGGAAAATAGATCAGAACAGGGTGCTCGTTCGTTGCGTCTCCCCCTGCTCTCGTGGCTTTTGCTCAGAGATTATTGCAGTTGGAGAGTAGCTCGGGCCTCTTCTCCGCTGGCCTCCTAAACGGCTCTGACATGTGCCCAGAAGGGAGGCTTTTAAAAATGAAATTAAGATCCAACCGTGTTAGAGAGTTTCTCTCTCCTTCCTTCACCGCTGCCCCACTCTGGAGAGTTGCATTGCTAGAAGAGCCCAGAGTCACTGACTGAGCTCGGGGCCATGTCAAATTGGGCACTGTGCGTACGTGCGCGGCTCAGCCTCTGCAAAAGATGCAGCCAGGGGGGGGGGGAAGGAGCCCAGAGCAGGGAAAGGAACGGGGGGGGCGCTTCCTTCAGGGGGACATGCCTAGACACCTTTTTTTGTTCCACGGGCCAGAGCTCTGGGCAGGAAACCCTTCCCCTCCTTCCTTGCTTGGCTGAAGCAATTGTGGCGGTGGGGAGGAGGAGTGGGGGGGACAGGCCTCTTTCGCTTCCAAAGAAAAATCCCTTTTCAAAGGAGGAAGCCCTTTGAGCGAGGCAAAGTTGGCGCCGCCTGGAGTGGTATTCGGAGTTGCCTTCTCCTTTAAAAGCAAAACAAAACCATCGCTTCTGAAGGTTCAGTCCTATGTGCGTGTTTAGACAGACGGGGAAAAGAAAGGCCTATAACTCCCCAGCGTGCCCCAGCCAGCATCGGCTCCGTTCGGGAAGTGAGAACTGGGTAAATCCTGATCAAGAAACACAAAACGGATTTCTCGTAGATCCCTAGTGGCTGCCGGGTGGCCGGCTAGCAGCCATCTCCTCTGAAAAGATGCTCCACAGAAATCACCGCCCCATTTCAGGACGCCACATTCATTGCCTGTCACTTCCACCCCCTAATTTGCCAAGACAAATCATTTCAGCGAATTGATTAGCAGCCCCAGTTACAATCATGCCCCTGCTTTAACCTACAAAATTCTGGAGCGTTTCAATGTGATGTGAGAGCTGAAGTTCCGAACTGGAAATCCAGGAAGGCCTGGTGCATATGCATATTGTCGTTGTTATTTAAATGCATGATATCTGTAGAAGCTACTGTAAGAAGTATTACTCAGGTTGTATACTGGCCAAGGCCCTCGCCTTTGCTATCTACCTGCTGCTCTTAGCCACCACCAGTGTCCTGCACCTGTGAGAGCTGGACTGACCCGGGTTCAAAAGCTTCCCTAGCCAGTGACCCTCAGTCCCAGTCACGCAGGCGGAAGGAGGAGATAACAGCAGTTAATAAAGATTAAAGAGTTTATTTGTAAGACCCAATTACACGGGATTAAGGCAAGCAATGCATCTCTTACTCACTACATCATTGCAGATACAAATCCAATACCCCAGTGGTAAGGCTAGATGAAGTGAAGTCCAGAACAAGTCAAGTCGAGAGGAGTGAGACGAGAAGAGAAGAGTCAAGCTATCAACAAGTGTGTTAGCTTTATACCGTAGACCCTGTACCTATAAATAGGATATTACTCACCCCAGTTGTATAACCTATTCATCAACATGTTTACCCCAAATCTGTCCCAAGGCTGCTGAGTCATATCACCTCGAGACTATGTCTCGTGACTAGAGACCTTGTGTACTTGAACTCAAGAGACACCCACCAGGTCAGGTGATAATCTCGATGTCAGGTGGTAATCTCGTTCTGCCTATGCAAAACCCAACAGCACCATGGGACCCAAAGAGTTCCACATATGTGCCCAAACACTTTGGCATATGCACCCGGCCTTCCTAGATTTCCAGGAGACCCGATCCAGATAAGATGGAGGTAGTATTGGCAGGTGATTCATCTGTCCAGGCTAGTGGTGTTCAACCAGTTCTAAGTGGGACTGAACTCCCCTGAATAGATCAGGTTCGTCGTTTGGGTGTGCGCTTGTAGATCCGTCTTTGTCACTCAAAGCGTAAGTGTCCTCAGTGGCACAAAGTGCCTTTTACCTGCTTAGATTGGTATGCCAACCACAACCCTACTGGGATGATGGTAACCTGCATTCATGCGTGATCCAGGCTCTGGTGACCTCCCTTCAAAAATAGTGTAACACGTTGTACATGAGGCTGCCCTTGAAGACAGTCTGGAAACTTCAGTTTGTACAGAATCTGGCGGCAAGAGTATTAACCGGAACTGGTCGCTGTCGTCCTATTATGGCAGTCTTGTATCATCTCCACTAGCTTCTGGTTCATTTCCAGTCTCAGTTCAAAGTGCTGGTTTTAACCTATAAAGCACCTCACAGCTTGGGGCCCACAGTGTCTGAAGGACCATTTCTTCCCGTGCTTCTGCCCTGAGATCGTCACATCTGAGGCCCTGCTCCAAGTGCCGCCACATGCTGAGATTCGGCAGGTGGCTACTTGTGAGCAGGCCTTTTCTGTGATGGCCCCCAAATTGTGGAATACCCTCCCTAGAGAGGCCTGCATGGCACTTGCTTTGTTGCGTTTCTGGCGCCAGGCAAAGGCCTTTTTATTCTCCTAGGCCCTTCTCAATTTTTTGCTTGTTACTACTTGTTTGACTCCGGAGGATATGTTTCAAAGCTGCCTTTTGAAATTGCCTTGCTCTGCGTGTGCTGCCTTGATATTTATTTTCCACTTTTCAAAATTATAGCCAGTGTGGCGTAGTGGTGAGAGTGTTGGGCTGGGACTCGGGAGATCCGGGTTCTAGTCCCCACTCAGCCACAGGGCCGGTGCAAGGCAGTTTGGTGCCCTAGGCAAGATCAGATATTTAGCGCCCCCCCTTCCCACTTGAGCCCTCCCTCCCTCCAGCCCTATGCCCATTATGAAATAAAAGTCAATTGTGAAATTCCGTCTGCTACAAGTCAAGCAAGATATGATTGGTAAAACAAACTTGGTAAAAATACGCATTTTAGCGCTGTACAGTAATACCTTGGATTGCAAGTAACTTGGTTTGAGAGTGTTTTGCAAGACAAGCAAATTTTTAAATATTTATTTAATTTTTTTTTTACTTGATATACAAGCGACGTCTTGCAATACAAGTACTGTAGCACAGCTTCAATTAAAAATCTCTGTACAAATTTTTTTGGGGGGGATTTCGTTTTGATATCGGAGTGTTTTGGATTACAAGCACATTTCTAGAACGAATTATGCTCTCAATCCAAGGCATGAACTGTATTTCTTTTTCAAGGCGTTTCTGGCGCCCCCTTTAGCCCTGCGCCCTAGGCAGCTGCATAGTTGGCCTAATGGTAGCACCGGCCCTGCTCAGCCATGAAACTCACTGGGTGCCTTTGGGCCAGTCACTGACTCTCAGCCTCACCTACCTCACAGGGTTGTTGTGAGGATAAAATGGAGAGGAGGAGGAGGATTATGTAAGCCAGTGTTTCTCAACCTTGGGTCCCCAGATGTTTTTGACCTACAACTCCCAGCATGCCCCAGCCAGCTATGCTGGCTGGGGCATGCTGGGAGTTGTAGGCCAAAAACATCTGGGGACCCAAGGTTGAGAAACACTGATGTAAGCTGTTCTGAGTTCCTTGCAGGATAAAAGGCAGGATATAAATATAATAAAATAAAATAAAAAATTAAATATATCAGTTGCTGGGAACATGGGCGGGAGGGTGCTGTTGCACTCAAGTCTTGCTTGTGGGTTTATCCCGTGGGCAGCTGGTTGGCCACTGTGTGGACAGAATGCTGGACTAGGTGGACCCTTGGTCTGATCCAGCTGGGCTCTTCTTATGTTCTTAAAATGTTGTTGCTGTTTTTATTTGTTTAGTTTTAAGTGATGTTGCATTTTTAAAAATTTTCTTTGGTTGTCTTTGCTTTTATTATGTATGTCTCCCTGAGAGCTTTGGCGATTCATAGAATGAATGAATGAATAAATGAAAGAAAGAAAGAAAGAAAGTCCTGTCCTAGTCAAAACAAAGGTAGCCCCGTAAAGAACACAGAGCTTGCAGGCAGTGATGTTAATAATACCTGATGATATTTTCAATGTCGTGTTTTCTTTTCCTCTCCAGGCAAATGGAGGCTGGCAGGATGCGACTACTCCATCTTCAGTGACCTCTCCAACAGAAGGCCCGGGAAGTGTGCACTCCGATACCTCCAACTAAACTCCTCGTGACATTTTTTCGTTCACCCCAAGCTGAGATGCCTTCCTCTAGTGCATTCAGAATCCCAGAAGGAAAACCCCCAGAAAGGAAATGTGTCCCCCCACCCCCCGGCCAATCACTGATGGCTTTACTGTAAAACCCTGTTGTATCAGAGAATACGATAAATCGATTGTGTGTGGGTTTCTTTTTGGGTTTTTTTTTTCTTAAAAGAGGTATCTAAGGGTGCAATCCTATGCAAGTTTAGACAGAAAAAGGCCTACAACTCCCAGCATGCCGCAGCCCGCATAGCTGGCTGGGGCATGCTAGGAGTTGTTGGCCTTTTTTTCTGTCTAAACTTGCATAGGATTGCACTTTAAATCATTTGTATATGTACTTAAATATCACATCAATGCGCACCCTCATGCAATGTTAAGGGGGGAAAAGAAACCACCAAGCACTTTATCCAACCAGGCCAAGATTTCGCATTGTTTGTAGTAGCCCTGTAACTATTTTGAGAAAATAATTTATTATCGATGGGATTTGCAAGGATGGCCGACCGGATGCCAGCTTCTTGGCTTTAAGGGTAAAATAACAACCGTTCTTAAGAATAACCTCAAGCCGCAGAACCAGGCCCTGGGGAACCTCACCCAAATGGAACTTCCATTGCAATCTGAAGTTGAATTTTGGGCGCCGATTGTCTTTTTTTCATCTTTCTGTCCCATCATATCTCTTCTGGAGCAGAAATAAGCCTTGCTCCGTTCACCTGATTTCAATGGCGGTTATGTTTTCTTGTATGTGTGCGTGTGTGTGTGTGTGTACGTGTGTGTGTTTACAGCTTCCTTCACTTGTCACGGTTTTCGTTGGGTTCTGTCGTGTTCACCATGTCGCTTAGAACCCTGGGATGGCCTTCTTTCCTCCTCCTCCTCCTCTTCCTCCTCCTCTTTAACCCTTCTTAATGTACCGTGTTGCAGAGCCTTGCCCTCTGCTGATCATCGGCGGGCACAGATGATCCATACGAGGTGGAGGTACTTGCCGTTCGTGTTTCCAAACGCCAAGCCGCTGGGTTTTACAGTACGAGCGCATCCACCCGGGGTTCGGCCACCGCTTGTGCGCGGCAGCGAGAGGCCAGAACGGCACCCTTCTCTGGAGTGTTGTATATAGTGTAGCAAAAGAGTATTTATACATTTCACCAATCAAAACACAGCTTTATTACCTCATGCGAACTCATACGAACCAATAGAAACATGTTCTTTAGCTTAGCGTACTCACTACTACCTCTAAACCAGCCTTCCTCGGCCCGACACGCTCCAGACATGTTGGACTACAACTTCCATCATCCCCAGCCAGTGTGAGTGTTTGGGGTGATGGGGGTTGCAGTCCAACACATCTGGAAGGCACCAGGTTGGGGAAGGCTGCTCTAAACAATACTCATGCTGTAGTTTGTATCTCTCTCTTTTTCTTTTCTTTTTAAATTTTTCCTATATCTTTTTTTTTTTTTCCTTTTGGCATCTTGTAATTAACTCTTTGTTTCCCTTCATGAGATGTAATGTACATTGTAATCTTTTAAATGATGATGATGATGATGACGATGATGATGATGATAATAACTAAAAAAACATTTTTAAAAATTCAGGTTGCGTTGGCAACTTTCAAAAATAATTTTTAAAAAAAGGAATCTTTGAAGCGGAAACACTGGGTCTTTAGGTTCAACACAAAACAGTAAAACTGTTTGTAAATACAAAGAAACATTTTGAATGTTCTTCATCCTGTTACTATACTAATTCACGCAAAAGAAAAAGAGAAAAAAAATAATAAAACCAATAATGGATTGTAAAACAGAGAGGTCTCAGTATTCAGTACTGTATATTTCACCCTGTATAATTGGGGACAGCGGTGGGTGGGTTGGGTGCCCCTTTTTTTCTTTTTCTTTTTCCTTCTCCTCTCTTTTATATTGTATGCGATTCTGAAACTGATTGACTCAATGAAAAATAATAATAATAATTTGTGGCAGTGATTCTAATGTATTAAACCGTTTCGTGTTACTTTCTAACTGGATTACACCCTGAATTGAAGAGTCTTCCTCGTGGTAGTTCTATGTAGTTTCGAACCATGAATAAACTTTTTGCTTTCATGACCCGAAATGTGGATGTAATTTTCTTCCCCCTTGGTCGGAGCTGGCCCTTCGACAGATGAAGTTGGCCATGCAGGGAATGACAGAAATGCAGCAACAACCTTTTAACCTTTGAAGCCGTAAAACGGTTTGGGCCCAAGTTACCTGAAGGACCCACCTTCTTCTGTGCAAGACTGCCCACACTCTGAGGTCATCAACAAAGGCATTTCTCACTTGCCCGCCGCCAAGGGCAGTTAGGCTGATGAGTACAAGGGAGAGGGCCCTCTTAGTGGTGGCCCCACACCTCTGGAATTAGCTTCTATCAGGGCTTCATCAGGCTCCTCCTTTGCAAGAAAAAGCTTTTTGGGAAAGCTCTGAAAGCCCACATGTTCCTGTTGACCTTTTCTTTTTGGCCTGCTAGTTTTATTTTTTACTCACTGTTTTTATTTATTATTATTATTCTTAGTAGTAGTAGTAGTTTTAACACTTATATACCACCCAATAGCCAAAGTTCCCTGGGCAGTTCACAAAAGATTGTATTGTTATGTTTCTCTTGTATGCTTCTTTGGAAGGGTTCCCTCCCTTAAAGGTGACCTAAAAATCATACATAAGCAAGGCAAAGGCCTAAACATTCTTTTAAAGCAGGGCTCTCCAACCTTGGGTCCCCAGATGTTGCAGGACTACAGCTCCCAGAATCCCTTGCCATTAGCCATGCTGGCTGGGTATGCTGGGAGCTGAAGGCCAGCAACATCTGGGGACCCAAGGTTGGGGAGCCCTGCTTTAAAGCATGGGTGAGGAACATGTGTCCCTTCAGATGTTGCTGGACTTAGGGATGTGTGTGGAATCCGATTGGGGGCTGAATATCTGATGGATTTTCACGATTCAGCGCCCCCCCCCCATTCCGGTTTGCCAGCTCTGCGCCTAGAGCCAACTTGCTATGGTGTGAGTCAAGCCAGCTCGAGGACTTCCGTCTCCAAGACACGCCATGATTTGCTCATTAAAGGGGCAAAAAAAAAAAACCATTAAGGAAATGTGCATAAATTTACACATTTTGCACAAATCGGCACCCGCAAAGCATGTGGTCCCCACGCAATTTGCTGTAATTTGTGCAAATTTGCTTAGTGTTATTGTGTTATAGAAGTATAGTGTTAAGGAAACTTGCCGGAAGGAGATTTTAAAATTAGATAAGGCAAAGATTTTGTGTTATCGTTTCATTTCTTAGGCAGTCCAAACTGAACATTGTACAAAGAATTGCTCCATCAGACTGTTCGTTCACATCAGAGCCGCAGCGAATGGGCGGATCTGTCTATATCCAGGCAGTCCATCATCAGTTTCACATGCTTTTTAACCCCATCATTCCATTCAGATCCACGTCTGCATGAATCTGCAGGTTTTTAAACAAATCCTCTTCTTTGAATGTGGTATTTTCTCTCAAAATAAATATTTTACACGCATCTTATTTGGATACGTTTTAAACTGCCACGGACTGCACCACGGCGTTCGTAGAAGTGCAAAATTTGTCTGCGAGCTAGGTTTCCATCCGCACACTATTCCAGTAGGTGCAGATCTGGATTAGGTGCTCCGGTACCTGATGCTGTATCTAAGGACAATTCAGTGGAAGGAGAGTGCCTGGAGCAGGGCGGGGACGGCACGCACACCAATGGCATGATTTCCCCCCCATGTCAGCATGATGCACCACTGCAGCAGATCTTTGTTATGTGATCTCCTACAGATGACCATTCCTGGAGCAGTACAGGAAGCAACATGAAGGAACTGCCGTAAGGATGCGCGTACAAGCAAAGCCTGAGCTCGTCAAAGTTCTCCCAATTCTGCCTCGAAGCTCTTTCCATCTTGGGTCCACATCACATTGCGACAGTTGTTTCTTTACATATGAACATTTGTGTGTATTTCTCCCCCCCCCGCCCCCCAATGTCTGCATCAGTTCTGCACGGCTTTAAAATGTGCACATTCCTCTCCCACATATTAAAGCATTGCTTGTGCGCATTTTCCGGAAGTACGCTTTCCCACCCACCCCCATGCACATTTTCACATGTCTGCATGTGTCGGATTTATGAGGGGAGTCCGTGAATCACGTTGCAAGCGCGGAAATATGGACGTTGACCCCCCCCCAGATGTTTTAGTCGGTTCTACCAAAATCCTGATAAAAAAACGCACGACCGAAACGAAAGCCGTTGAGGGAGACGGGGAGATGCGCAATATTGTTCACTTTTCGAAATATCCTCTACAGTGGTAATTTCCTTACAAGACCCTACTTGGTTTTGTTGCTGTTTTATAAACACACACACACACACACACACACAACCGCTCTTTCCATCTCCATAAACTGCTAATTTTTAAATGTTTATAATAAAGCCCAAAGGTCAGTCCCAGGTAATGGCCTATTTGGTATATTTTCAGGAAATTGTCTTTCGGGAAATCAAATTAACAGTGTGTCATGTGCAGCCAATGGTCTTTTGATAAACATATAAATCCTATACAGTATTTTTCTGTGAGAAAATAATGCAGCCTTTAATAATAATAATAACCATGAGAGTGTGTGTGTGTGTGTGTGTGTGTGTGTGTGTTCTTCCATCATTCACCCTAGGTCTTCTAGGGTAGCAGCTAACAATTGTGTTCATGTTCTGGTCAGCAACATCCGCTCAGAGGTGCATTAGGTAACTGATTATTCGCATTTTTCAATTAGCTTTTGGGTCACTTTTCCTTATCAACGATCCTTGTGCTAAGTTATTTTGTAAAGTGTCTTTTTTTTTTTTTTTTAAAGAAAAAAATCAGGTAGAAGAAAAACACACCCCAAACTCTGAATAAACACAATTAATCTTCTTCAATGTCCGACATTCATCACGGCAATCTTTTGATCACACACAAGCAACTCCGTCTACCTCCCTTTCCCCCTTCCTGCGGCAACCATGGCTTTTCGCTCAGGCGGCAGCAGAGCGCTCATTGCCGATTAATAAATAAAACCCAGGCTGGTTGGGCGGAGGTGGGAAGAGAGCGGAGAGAAACACGGTCCTCGGAAGAGTCCCGGCGTGTGCCGAAGAAATGCGGCAAGACGACCCGTGCTCGCCTAATGCGGCAAGACGACCCGCGCTCTCTCAGCCTCTGTGCACAAGTCTAGCTACGTACTGTAATTCTGTAGAAATCCCGTTTCCAATGTAAAGTGTGTCAGTGGGGTGGCATAATTGAACGCGCACAAAAGACGTCCCTCATCTTGATCACGGCCTCGACTGGCCACGGGCAGAATCCTGTCACGCGCTCTGATGAGGTTCACGGAAGGGCCATCGAGAGCCTCTCCTGGGCAGCTCACGACTTGCCCCGTCTGCCCGGGGGGCATCATTAAAGGGGGCTCCCTTACAGCATTAACAATGTGTGGGCCAACTTGTGAGCGATAAGTCCGGCTTCTCCCAGTCTTTGGCATAATAATAATAATAATAATAATAATAATAATAATAATAATAATAATAATAATAATAATAATAATAATAATAATAATAATAATATTATATGAATAAAAATGAATAAATACATAAAACAACAACAACAACAACAACACAAGAACAACAGTGGTTATCCTTGAGGCTCAGTCCCACATCAGAAAGGTTTACTGTAGGCACTGGCATTTAAAGTAAGCCATCCTGGTGGCCTTGCACATTCTTATCTGGCAGCTGTGTTCTGCCCACGACAAGCACGCACCCTAATTGAGCGATAGTGGGATAATGGCTTACGTAAGAATTGGGTCTATTCACAAAAGGCAGGTACATTGTCCAGAGCATAAGAAGAGCCCTGCTGGATCATCTAGTCCCATCTAGTCCAGCATTCTGTTCACACAGTGGCCAACCGGCTGCCCCAAAGGGGAAACCCACAAGCAGGACAGGAGTGCAACAGCATCCTGCCGCCCATGTTCCCCAGCAGCTGGTCTACATAGGCCTACTGCCCAGGCCACAGCAAAGGCAGTTGGTAGGATATTTCACCCCTTTGCTTGCCCCCCATAAGCCATTCTGTCTTCTCCAGTATCAGAGGTGTACACAGCCCCAATGCCACATACATACGCACAGGAGTCTCTTCGTTCCCCACTGGCAAAGGCGCAGCATCCTTCCCTGCACCTGAGAGCAGCAGGCTGGCCTAGAGGGTGCAGGGCAGTCATGGGGCACACACAGCTTTGTCCTCTAGCACAGGCCTCTCCAAGCTTGGGTCCCCAGATGTTGCTGGCCTACAGCTCCCAGCATACCCAGCCAGCATGGCTAATGGCAAGGGATTCTGGGAGCTGTAGTCCAGCAGCAACATCTGGGGACCCAAGGTTGGGGAGCCCTGCTCTAGCACCTCACCCCCGCTCTGTGCCCCGCCCCAACATCCACCACCTCCGGCAGCCGCCTCACTCTGCCTAATGGTAGGACCGGCCTTGTGTGTTGCGCATGCCTTGGGTGGGCTCAAAATGACTATGCAATGGCCCATTGTATGCATCTCATTGCATAAGCCAGAGTGGTGCAGTGGTTAGGACGGGGCACGCCACCTGCTGCTCTCCAGATGTTGTGAGCCACAACTGAAATGTAATAATAAATAAAAGAAAATAAACTCCAGCGGGCCCAGGAAGCTGCCTTATACTGAGTCAGACCCCGTGGTCCAGCTTTATCGGCATTGACCGGCAGCAACAGCCCTCCTGCGTCTCAGGCAGGAGTTTTCCCAGGCCTATCCGGAGGTGCCGGGGATCAAACCTGGGACCTTCTGCGTGCCAAAGCAGGAGCTCTACCCACTGAGCCACGCGACCCTCCCTAGCCATCTTAACTCTAAGCAGCAATGTTCTAGCTAGAGATAGGAGAATCAGTGATGCTCAGACTTAACCGAAGAAAATGCGGAGCTTGGAAATGCTGCGGCCTTATACCGGGTCAGACCCTGGGCCCATCTAGCCCAGTACTGTTGACACTGACTGGCAGCAGCCCTCCAGGAGTTCAGGCAGGAATTTTTTCCAGCCCTACCTCGAGATGCTTCCAGGGATCGAACTTGTGACTTTCTGCATACAAAGCGTGTGCTCTCTGCCACTAAGTTGCATCGTTCCTGACCCTTGGCCGTGCTGGGTCAGGCTTATGGGAGCTGTAGTCCGAAACATCTGGAGGCGACCCAGGCTAAAATCCCCACTCGGCCACGAGGCTCACCTTGGACCAGGCAGTCACTATCTCCCTGTCTAGTCTACCTCGCAGGATTGTTGTGAAGATAACATGAGCGGAAGGAAGAGACAGAACCCATAAGCTCACCGACGAAGGGCAAGAAGATTTTTTTTTTAAAGTATAAAATAACATAATGCCATTGGCTTCTGTGCAGGCTCCAAGTAGCCAAAGAGTTTTTCTAGCTTTTGATGATAATATATATATATATTTAATTTTTTTTAAAAAAAGAACAGCAGAATCCTTCGAATTTCAGCCTATTTTATTTCATTTCATTAAGTTTAATGTTTCTGTTTCATGGGCTGTGAAGGAAAAGGTGCCATTAGTTCTATGTGCGTGTGTGTGTTCGTGTGATCTATCTCTGTGGCACGCAGAGCACCGATACACTTATTAAGAATAAACCCAGCGAGGGATGTGTTGTGTGCGCGCGCTGTATTGGCCACAAAGGAGTTGTGATCTGCTCCCTGTCCCTGCCTATATTACTATTTTTTTAGGCTAATGCAAGAGGGCAATAGAGCATATTATGAGAGGGAAAAAACCCATCCATTAAAAGGACTTTGTATGTGCAAATGATGGCTCTGTTTGAGGAGAATGACTGTGGGTTAGAACTCAGCTGAAACGTCTTACTTCGTTCTATGTTTCATTTTCATGAGGGTCAAGAAGTTCCTCCTGAGCACGTGTGAACAGATCCACTTGGAGCATCTTTTGGTATGTTTTTTGGCATGTGTGAACAGATCCATGTTGAGCATCTTTTTTGGCACGTGTGAACAGATCCACTTGGAGCATCTTTTGGCACGTGTGAACAGATCCATTTTGTCATTTTCCTTCTTCTCCCTCGTTGCCTTCGGCATCATCTGTCTGCACAAATCCTATCGGCTGTGGTGACTCACATCATGGGTTTTGTCAATGACCTCACCATGCTGTGTCAGATATGATGAGATGACGGGGGCTGGCCAATGAAACCATGCCGGCCAACGAAAGCGGAGTAGAAGGCAGTGAGGACAAATGAAGGTGAACCCAGAAACAAAGTGTAATCAGTGAAGTTGGCCCAGAACTAGGCTGGCCCTGTTTCAAATAGAACAGGGCTCCTACGCCTTTAATAGCAAGCTACACCTGCTGAAATTCCCTCTTCTACGCAACTATGAAAGGTGCACGAGCCCTCTGTGCTCTTTGCATGGGACACCCTATATCCAGAACGTGCATACTAATATTCTTGTGGGGGAATGGAATGACAAAGCAGCCGAGTTCTCTCTTCCATCCATTGGCGTGTGTCTGAGAAGGGTTTGGGAGCTGGAATCATGCAAACAGGCCGGATACTCTTTTCTCTGTGCCGACACCTTCTCCTTCACCTCCCCATCTCCTCTTTTTTGCTTCTGAGACTTGAGTTTTGGGCAACATGTTCCAAAGAGAAACTTTTCTTCAAAACAACAACTCCAAAAAGGTCCTTCCCTTTGTCGAATTCCCCAGCTTCTCTCCTGAGCAGGTTCTAAGGCAAGCGCCATTTGTAGCCGAGTTTCTTGCCTCCAGCAGCATCAGCAGGAAAAAGAGGCCGGCAGGGAGCGGGGAGCACTCAGTGTTCAAGCTTATCAGCTCGCTCCTAGGTGATAAATCCCAAAATCTGTATCAAAGCCTATTTGATCATCGGCCTGTCGGCAGCATAATAAAAGGATTAATTTATCTGAGGCTGACAAAACCCTCCCATGGCAACAAATTTAAGCGCGCTTGCTTTACGTGGCCAATTAAAAGCAATTAATTTCAATCGTCGGCTGGGGCCGGCCCACGTGCGACTGTCTGTCCGGACACAAATGAATGTGCGCAGTGGCGCGTCTTTGCCCTTTCCGGCACATAAAGACCCTCGCCCCATTCTTAGGGCAGGCTGCGCGGGCAGGCAGCTCACACAAGCTCGTTCGGACTGCAGGACGGGGGCACTTCTGATTGGGGTCATTGAAAGGGGACAAGATACCGGCCACCCTGCTTGTTGTGGCACCCGCATCCTTCCCAGGATCGCCTCTGGCTGAATCAGCCTAACAGGTTGTGAGGCTAGTTTTAGAAACCTGCAACACCTATTTGTGGGATGGGGGGGAAATATGTGCGGTGAGCGAGGGGGGGATGTCGTTGCTTGGCCCCACTCTTCCGGGGAAAGAAACAGCCTGGCCATTTTTGTGTGCCCTTTCTGTCTGCGTTCAGGCCAGTTCCACTGGCATAACCAATTTAGACTAGGGAGAACCAGGTTCAAATCATGCTCACCCATACGGACATACGGACTGCCTTATTCTAGATCAGACAATTTATCCATCCAGCTCGAGACTGTCTGCTCTAATTGCAGGGGATGCTGGTGACTCCTGAGTCAGTGGGACTCCTTATCCATTGCATCTGTTTCTTTGAGCTTTATAGGAGCTCTCCGTGGTACTGAATTCCAACTCTGAATTAGGTTCACCGCCATGGAGCACCATGGAGAGCTCCGATAAAGTTCAAACAAACAGAAAGCAATGATAGATAGATAGATAGATAGATAGATATCCTTTATTGATTAGTCCATTTGACCATATCAAAGTACCATGCATATAATAAAATAAAATTATGTAAAATTTAATAAAATCAGATTGGAGTAGGGGTAAGATAAAATGGTTACGGGATCAATCAATGATTAGCAAACTAGGTGGTTAAAAAAGTAGGGGGACAGATGGGCAACTTATAATAAGTATAATCCTAATGCAGTATACATTTAGATTAGTTCGTCGCCTTTGCATACAACTCCAATCTGATGAATTTTGATCTCAATTGGAAGGCCCTAGCTATAAATTTGGCAGTTCTTAGAGCTACGTATGAACTTGTGCCCTCAAGGAGATATCCCAAACGTTTGTGACGATCCCAGAATTTAGTTCTATCAAGAAGCGGAAGTAGGTAAGATGTCCTTGCTGAAGTGTAGAGTTCACAGTTAAGTAGGATGTGCGCAATATCTTCTATTTCGTCTGCGCCACAAACACATGTTCTGTCGGGGTATGGCACTTGGTGGTGGGAGCAGCCATGTTTTACCATAGATTCAAGCTGCTCATATCTTGCTCTGGTTAGGGCTGTTCTGTGATGTTGAAGCATGCCCATTGTTAGATATTTTCAGAAGCAATGGATAAGGAGTCCCACTAACTCAGGAGTCACCAGCATCCCCTGTCTAATTGGTTACAGATCTCTGGCAGAAGTCTCTCCCAGTACTTGATCCTTTTTAAACCGGACGTGCCAGTGACTGAACCTGCATGCAAAATACCTAGGTGCTCTGCGCTGAGCTATGGGCTGTCCTTGTGAGGGTCACTGAGCTCCCTTGGGCCAGCTGCTCTCTCTCTCTCTGCCTAACCCTACCTCACAAGGTTGTTGTGAGGGTAAAATGGACGGGGAGATGGTTTTTCTCCCCCTTCTTTGGGCTTGTCTAATGAAGCTGAGCGGCGGGAGATTCGGGACAGACCAAAGGAAGGACTTCTTCACCCGGCACATTGTTAACTTATGGAATTCGCTTCCCGCAAGATGTAGTGATGGCCACCAGCGTGGGATGGCTTGAAAAGGGGATTGGACAAATTCCTGGAGGAGGAGAAGGCTATCCATGGCGACTAGTCATGATGATGGGTATATGCTACCCTCAGTATCAGAGGCAGTACACCAGTTGCTGGGGAACATGGGTGGGAGGGTGCTGTTGCACTCGTGTCCTGCTTGTGGGATTCCCATTTGGGCACCCGGTTGGCCGCTGCGTGAAGAGAAGGCTGGACTGCAGAGGCCTTTGGTCTCCTCCAGTGTGACTCCTCTTATATTCTTACGTTCTTCGAGATTGTGTATGCTGCCCTCACTGCCCTCTCCTTCCTGTATTAGATTTCTACCTGTAGGTGGGCAATTTTGCTGGTTTGTTTTTTTCCGCACAGTGGCAGCCCATTCCATGGCAATCCAGCGTACGTTTACAAGTGACCCCCCACCCACTTCCTCCTTTAAAAATTCTCCTTGGGGGAAAGGACCGTTGCCTACGGGTAGAGCAGATACTTGCCTACAGAAAGTCTGCAGTTCAGTCCCGAGCGTCTCCCAGTTAGAAGGATCTCAGAGAGGCCTGGGCGAGCGTCACTGCCTGTTAGAGTCGGTAGTGGTTCCCAACCTCGGATCCTCCAGCTGCGGTGGACTGCAAACTCCCATCATACCTCAGCAGCATCCTCAGGGAGCCATGATGGGATGGTGTACTCTCATAGCACCTGGTGGACCCAATGGCGTAGTAGTTTGGCCATCCAAGGCCAAATGGCGTAGAGTTTGGCCATCCAAGGAAACCGTCTGTCTACTATGAACCTGCCAGTCTGGCAGATCTGTGGGAGAGAGGACCTTTTGAGATCAGAGATGGTGTGAAAGGACTTTCTCCCGTGTTGCCCCCAAACTGGGGAGGCCGGTAACTCCTGTGTCAGTGGGGCTCCTTACCTATAGCAGCTTTTATTCTGAGCTCTCCATGATAATCCGTGGTGGTGAACCTATTTGGGGGTGGAGTTCAACACCACGGACAGCTCCCATAAAGCTCAGAAGCAAAGCTCGAAACTATTGAATATGTTCGCACTCGAGAACTACGATTGGATAAAAACAAACAAAAAAACCCCATTCTCTTGATGTTTAGAAAGGGTTTTTAAAAAAGCAACTTTTCAACTTAGCCTGTGGAAATGTGTCATTTTTAATGGTTTTAAGGTGCAATCCTATGCATGTCTAGACAGAAAAAAAAAATGCCTGCCATAAAAACAATAACCATTAAAAGCAGTGAAAACGTGAAGGACGCACTCCTATGCATGTTTAGACAGAAAAAAAGGCCTACAACTCCCAGCATACCCCAGCCAGCTACGCATCCTTAACGTTTTCACTGTTTTTAATGTTCTCCATGTTTTTATGGTCCTGGGTGTGGGTTTTTAGCAGATGAGGTCGCATATAAGCCATGATGGTGATGATTATGATTAGAGCATATTGGGTTAGATGGGCAAGTAGTTGGACCCAGGGATGGGGCTCGGACTTGAGGACTCGACTCGTGAGTCGGACTGACTCCCCCCCCTCTGACTCGACTCGGACTCGAGTCCCAATATTTTAATGGGACTCGAGACTCGACTCAGGACTCGAGACCAAGGACTCGTCAACATCCCTGCTGATGCCACCTGCAGGTGCTTGCCTGGACCCAGTTGCAGTAAACAATCCAAGTTTTTTTTTTAAAATCATTTTCCTAAAATGCACCTTTCAGACATTTTGGGTTTGGCTGCCTCTGCTGCCGTCTGGGGTTCCCTGCTTCCTCTGCGCCTGTCTCTTCTTAACTAGTTCCACAGTTTGAATTGTCCAAGACAAAGGCCTCTGCATGCCTGCTTGTGGGTTCCCTGCCTCCCCTGCCGCCTGGTTATTTGGGTTGTCTGCCTGGTCTGTTCTTGTCAAAATCAGGGCAGAGTTTTGAGATAAAAAGGCACACTTGTGCCTAGAATTTATTTAAGCCACACATCTGAAGTAGGCCTTATTTGTTGGGGAAAAACCCCATTGATTTCTAATAGGGACTCGTGGAGTCAAGCTGGGAAGTAGGACTTGGACCTGGGACTCGTGAGTCACCATTTGGACCAAGGACTTGGACTCGGACTCGAGACTCGGGTCCAAAGACTCATGACTCGACTTGTGACTCGAGCCCAAGGACTCTTCAACATCCCTGGTTGGACCTGAGATAAGGCAGTGACTGTCTTGTGTTCTTAAAAATTGAGGCACAGAGCTAGCAGTGCAATGCTATAAGCAGGTTTACTGGGAAGTTATCCCAAGGAAAGTATTCAGCGGGTTTTACTCTCAGGTAAGGACGGATCGGACTACAGCCTAGGATAGAGTCTGGGGGGGCTCTTGAGGCATCCTGTTTCCCTAGGCCTCCCGACTCTACGGACACAAGAATCCAACTGAAGCTGTATGTACAGCTTGGGAGACTTTTTCCACAATGGATGATCACCCATTAATGCTATCTATTAGGATACTAAAAAGCTGCCTCTTTTCTCCCCTGATAAACTCAGTGTCACGGGAACACGCATCATTAAATATGGAAATCCAAAATTTATTAGCAATCTGCTAGATCTGAGCTGACGCCAATTAAACAAAAAAGATATCATTTATATCTTTAAAAAAGGAGAGAGAGAGAGAGAGAGAGAGAGAGAGAGGGAGGGCCGGGTTCAAGTTGTATTAAATGTGAAATGCAATTTCTGCCGCCGTTGATTTATTACTCGGTGTTGCATTGTTCAAAGAAGCATGTTATATATTTCAATAGAGAAATTATTGTTTATTCATTAATATTTTAAAACTTGCTTATTGCCAGCCCTGGCTCCTGTGCAGAGAGAAACTTGTGATTTAAAACATGAATTAATAAACACATTTGAAAGTGTTAGACAATATCGTAAGCGCTCGTTTTTCATTTTACCAGGAGCATATTAAATTTTTATAATTCCGCTGGTGCAATGATATTCTCCCCCCCCTTCTTTTTCTTTCCCTTCCCTGTATTAAAAAAAAAAAAAAGAAAAAAAAAGGTGCAGACTAAATGACTAATTTCAGGTAAAGATGAGGCGAAAGCAATAATGGATGCTGGGAGGGGAAATCAGTCACCGTGTCGCCATAATATGGCTTTTGTATGTTGCACTTTATATTATTCATACTTGGGAGGGGGAAATGTATTTTTTTTGCTTCGTGACACAGCCTCTATTGTTCCGCAACAGACAGGCACTGCCGCTTCACTCTTGGCAAAGTGTTGGGCCACCATTCATGCCCTTGTGGTGTTTCACAAATGGAAGAAGGAACATTCTTGGATAATTGTTGCCCTTCTGTGTCATAGGAATGTTAGAAGAGCCTGCTGGATCAGAGCAAGGTCCATCTAGTCCAGCATTCTGTTCACACAGTGGTCAACCAGCTGCCCATGGGAAACTCACAAGCAGGACACGAGAGCAGCATAACCCTTCTGCCCATGTTCCCCAGCAATTGGCATACAGAGGCAGACTGCCTCTGATCCTGGAGGTAGCATATAGCCATCAGGACTAGTAGCCAGTGATAGCTTTATCCTCCATGAATTTGTCCAATCCCCTTTTCAAGCTGTCCAGATTGGTGGACATCACTACCTTTTGTGGAAGGGAATTCCATAATTTAACTCCGCGTCATGTGAAGAAGTCCTTCCTTTGATCAGTCCTGAATCTCCCACCGATCAGCTTCATGGGTTGACCCCCCAACTGGATTCTAGTATCTATATATATAAAAGAAGGTGTCCTGACTGACTGACTGACTGACTCATCAACGCCCAGCTCAAACCGTTTAATCTAGGAACGTGAAATTTTGAAGGGACATTGCTTTTATGACGTAGACCCCCACTAAGGAAGGATTTTGGGAAATTCCATCCCTAAGGGGGTGAAAAAAGGGGCAAAATCCCCCACTCTCATATCTGCAGTTCTGCAAATAGGCCTCACCTCATAACTGCTGCAGGAGCCAATAGCAGTAGTTATGCAAATAGCCCATAGGACACTTAGAATGTTCGTATGAATTCCTGCAGAGGCCAATAGGGCTGGGTATGCAAATCTCCCCTAAGCCATTTAGAATGTTCTCGGGGGTGAAAAGGGAGGGAAACTCTTTAAATGATTGACTGACTGTGGTGTGTGGGGCATCGTCGCATAGGCTCCATCACGTTTAGACGGATCTACCCCAAACTTGGCATGCTCACTCTTCATCACCTGTAGACTCTCAGGATTAACCTGATTTTTCTTTACGAACAGATATTTCTGTCACAAAAGATTTCTGCTGCCAGCACCCACCCTAAACGTTACACTTCCAGTCAGAGACACTGCATCTTTTCCATACATGTTTCTTTAAAAAAATCATACCAAACTAAAATCCACACGAGCGCAGCCACGGGCAACAGCTAGTCTAGTATTATGAGAGAGGGAGAAAAATATCTTCCCATCCACTTTCCCCACACCATGCATAATTCTGTACACCTCCACCGTGTCATGTTGAGGACCACTTCTTACTCTCCCACCTTTATCCATCACTGAAGGTGCGTATCAACGGCTGTGCCCCAAATTCCAGCAGCGGGTGGGGACAGAGTCAAAAAGGGCAGGACCTAATACCAAAAATGGTAGTATTTTAGCTTAGCTGTTTCTGCCAGTAGCTACACATTAGGAGAGGCATTTCAGCATTTTAGGGTGAAATCCTATGGAAGTTTATTTCATTTATTTCATTTCTATACTGCCCCACAGCTGAAGCTCTCTGGGCGGTTCACAACAGATTGTGCATAAAAACAACAATAAAAACATACAAAATAGTTAAAAAGATTAAAAACCAAATTTAAAAACACAGTGTAAAATAACAATCCAAAGTTAATAAAACTAAGCCTACAGGTGACAACCCCCCCCCATGCTATTTGAGCTCTTAACTATTGAATGCCTTGGCATAGAGGGAAGTCTTAACCTGCGCTGAAAAGATAGTAATTGGCGCCAGGCGGGTCTCAGTGGGGAGCTTATTCCATAATTGGGGGGGGGGCTACCACTGAGAAGGCCCTCCTCCTTGTTGCCAGCAACCGAGCCTCTCGGAGGTGGCAGTCGGAGGAGGGCCCCAGATGATGAGCATAGTGTCCGGGTAGATTGTGTTTTGGAGAGACGTTCCATCAGGTAATGTGGTCCTAAGCCGTGTAGGGCTTTATAGGTTAGAACCAGCACCTTGAATTTGGCTCGGAAACATATTGGCAGGCAGTGCAAAGTTAACGGGCCAGAACCATTGTAATGTGCTCGGACTTTCCGGTCCCCAGTAAGCCTGGCTGCGCATTTTGCACAAGCTGCAGCTTCTGAACAGTCTTCAAAGGCAGCCCACACAGAGTGCATTGCAGTGGTCTAGTTTAGAGATCACCAGAGCGTAGATTACTGAGACCAGGCTATCCCTGTCCAGATAGGGGCGTAGCTGGGCCACCAGCCGAAGCTGGTAGAAGGCACTCCTTGCCACTGAGGCCACTTGAGTCTCAAGTGACAAAGATGGCTCCAGGAGCACCCCCAAGCTACGAACCTTCTCCTTCAAGGGGAGTGCAACCCCATCCAGAACAGGTTGAACACCCTCCATCCGGTCAAAGGAACCACCCACTAACAGCATCTCAGTCTTGTCTGGAGAAATGAAATGAAATGAAAGTTTAGACAGAAAAAAAGGCCTATAACTCCCAGCATGCCCCAGCCAGCTATGCCATAGACTCCAGTGATGAACATCAGTAACATGTGTGTGTGTGGGTGAAGACCCAAACAAACTGAAGGGTCTGGAAGTAGTGGCATCTCCCAATTCCCAATGAATTTTTAAAATTCTCCTAGTTTAAATGAGAATTCATGAGGAATGGAACTTGAGCGAGGCGACTGAACCAAGAAAGGAATAGATGGGAAATCCACTCAAACCCAGTCCTGCCCCATGCCATGATGATCTCATGTGTTTCCTCACTGGCTGTCCAGTGCGGAAACACATGAGGTCACGGCATGGCGGAGAGGGCAAGTGAGGGCAAATGAACAATCATGTTGTGTCATCAGGAGAGACAAAAGTAGGGAGCTGCTTTATATACTTTGGAGAGGGCAAGTGAGGGCAAATGAACAATCATGCGTCACTGGGAGAGTCAATAGTAGGAAACTGCTTTATACAGACTCAGACCGTGGAGAGGGCAAGTGAGGGCAAATGAGCATAGTTAAACTGTGGCAGTCATCACTTCCACAAGATGTAGTGGTGGCCACCAGCTTGGATGGCTTCAAAAGGGGATTGGACAAATTCATGGAGGAGAAAGGCTATCAACGGCTACTCATCCCGGTGGCTATATGTGGCCTCCAGTATTGGAGGAACTATGCCTCTGTGTGCCAGTGGCTGGGGAACATGGGCAGGACGGGTGCTGCTGTTGCACTCATGTCCTACTTGTGGGTTTCCCAGGGGGCATCTGGTTGGCCACTGTGGGAATAGAATGCTGGACTAGTTAGGTCTTTGGTCCAGGTCCAGCACGGTTCTTAAGGGTGCAATCCTATGCATGTTTAGACAGAAAAAAGTCCTACAACTTCTAGCATGCTGGGAGTTACAGGACTTCCCCCTGCCCTTGTCTAAACATGCATAGGATTGTGCCTTCACTAGCCTTCTCTTTCCTTCCTGAGTGCTACTAAATCTAGACATCTTAGAGCAGGGATCTCCAACCTTGGGTCCCCAGATGTGGCTGGACTACAGCTCCCAGAATCCCTTGCCATTAGCCATGTTGACTGGGTGTGCTGGGAGCTGTAGGCCAGCCACATCTGGGGGCCCAAGGTTGGAGAGCCCTGCCTTAGAGCATCACTGTGGTGGTGGCTCTTCCATAAAAATGGGAGACACAACTGAAAAGGCACCTTTCTCTTGATCTTACCCGCTGACACTTTTCTCTTAAGGAAGGTATTCAAAATGTAGCATCCTCTGTTGTCTTAATGGTGGCTCATTTGGGGAGAAGCTTTTTTCCTTAGGCAGGCTGGGGCCTAGATCATTTGGGCTTTAGAAGGTGAATAACTCCTATACCATGAGGCGTCCCTGAAAGCCAGTTGGGCAACTAAGACAGATCCTACATTACTCAAATTGTATGACCTCCATTGTGTCCTGTTGTGTGGGGCCACTACACTGTCAGCCGTCTTCAGTGTGTAAAATGATAGAGTGGTTTAATTAATTAATAATTAAATTATTATGTTTATATCCTGCCTTGGGTTCTCTTGCAAGGAATCCAAGGCAGCTTACATGATCCTCCTCGTCCTCCTCTCCATTTTATCCTCACAACAATCCTGTGAGGTAGATTAGGCTGAGAGTCAGACTGGCCCAAGGTCACCCAGTATGCCTATGTACTCCAGTTGCTGGGGAACATGGGTGGGAAGGTGCTGTTGCACTCATGCCCTACTTGTAGGTTTCCCATGGGCACTGGTTGGCCACTGTGCGAACAGAATGCTGGACTAGATGGACCCTTGGTCTGATCCAGCAGGGCTCTTCTTACGTTCCTATGTTCAGTGAGCTTCATGCTGAGTGGGGACTAGAACCCGGAGTCCAACACTCTAACCACACTGATTATGTGCAGTCAGGACTTTGGGGCAGAGTCCAGGGCCCTGCATTCAGCAGAATGAGCAGGAGGGCCCCCCAACGCAGCTGGGCGACCTTACCACATTTTGATGTAAGTGAAATCAGGCACGTAGGACCTTCCAAAGCGGGAAGGGGTGTGTGAGACCATTACATCCAGAGTCTAAAATGACCTACCGCAACACTGGGTATGTGCTCTCCCTCCATGTGCTAGGCTTCCATGCTAGCTATGTGTCAGTCAATTCCGAAGGAATGGGAAGCATGTGCAGGCACC
Organism: Shinisaurus crocodilurus; assembly: GCA_021292165.1. Classification (NCBI taxonomy): domain Eukaryota; kingdom Metazoa; phylum Chordata; class Lepidosauria; order Squamata; family Shinisauridae; genus Shinisaurus; species Shinisaurus crocodilurus. Next base: position 10,318,520 of record CM037891.1, read on the forward strand.
TACCTGAATCGGGCCCTGGCTTTGTGGAGCCAGAAAGCCCTCAGTCTGAACTGTGTCTTTGCTGAAGCAACATCTCCATTACAGCTCCAAGTGCCCGGTGCAAAGAATTCCAGAATGAACCAGGGAAAGGGATACCATCTCCCCATCAGAGATTTAACTTCTTCAGCTTTCAGCCTGGCTCTCTAGAGCAGCAAAATCCCCCCCTCCTTCCCCCCCCAAAGGTGTAAAAGGTTTTTATGATTGACCCAGGAGAAGTGCCAGAAAATTGGGACCTTCCCTGGTAAGCAGAGATCGCTGGAGCATGTGACAATGCAGTGTCCACAGTCCAGGGTCTACCTGTGTGCGAGCAGCCGCCCGCTTAAGGTATGGATCCCCTTTATAAAGGCTGACATTCTAAATGAGGCTGAAAATATTTTCTTGCGCAAAGCAATGAAGCCAAAACGATCCCAGGTTCCCTTGGTTATTACCTCTTTCTGTGGCTTAAATCAGCACCATTATCCAGGCCAGGGACAATCCGACTGCTTCTCATTAGGCTTGTATAGTTTCTCCCATCTGTGGCTGACTTGGCAGAGAGGCACATAAATATATACATCAAAGAGCCTTTCCTCCTCATCTAGCGAGGGCACGCATTGCTATGACAATCAGCAGGATTTCACTATTAAAAGATGTGTGTTTCTCTGATAGGAAGCGCCGGTCATTCAAAACCCTGGCGACGTGGACCGGCACAGAGCAGGAGCGGAGAAGCGGAGATCGCTTCTTCTGCCCTTCCTCCACCTCTGAGTTTGGAGGCTTACGAGCACTGAAGGCTCAACCCATTCGATCGTGCCCTTAATTAAGTTTCTGTTTTAATTTCACTTCCATTTTTGGTGGAAAGGGGGATATAAATTTAATTTTTTAAAATAAAAATAAAATAAAATACCAAGTTAAAAATGATTTCGACAGTCGGTGATGGGAAAGAACGTTCTCGGACACTGCTGGTCAGAATAGTCAATGTCTGGGCTAGATGGAGCCAATTGTCTGACTCATTTCAAGGCAGGCCCCCGTTCTTATGGCCAAGGTTCTAATTATCCACAAGAAAAGGCCTTTGTTTTTATTTCGGTGGGATTAGTAGAAGTCTCGAGCAGAACAGAACTCCAGCAAACAAGGCCCAGATATTGCTTACAGGCTGTAGGCAATGCAAGATGAAAATCATTCAGCAGCGAAATGCCAAGTCCTTTTGAAACGAAATGTTCTTTCTGACGCCTCCGAGCACATGTTTTAGTAACTTTCCAGGCACATTCATAACGTGCGAATGGATGAGTTTCGGCATATATGGGCAAAAAATGTAATTAGATTTCTCTCTACATACTTTTTTGCAGGAAGATGTGTATGCATGGGTTTTTTGTGTGTTTTTCATTCCTGTTTTTTTTTAATTTTGGGGTTGTGTCTTTTTGTTGTTGTTGAAGTTTTTCAAATATACGCATGCTGTCAAACACATTATGTTTGGCCCGCAAGTTACACGGCAAGCTTGGAAATGTATAGACAGATCGCGTCCGAGTCCATGTTCAACCCGGAAGGTGCAAACTGGGTAAATCCTGATCGAAAATAAACTGAAACGAATTTCTCATACATCCTAGCGAGTCATGTGGATTCCATGGACTTGAGGACCAGTTTTCCACTTTTCGGGATGGCCCGGATAGGTGGGTTGCGCAAATATACACCAGCACAAGTGCATTAGTTAACGTGTGTTAGCACTGATTCACATCAACAAATGCATATTTGCGCGTTTGTGCAAGAGCGCATGAGTTCTAATGCGCATTCGCACAAGTCGAACAAAGTTCTGGTTCCAAAAAAATGGGTTCTGTCAATGAGTGGACAACGGAATGAAAGATGCCCGACGACAATCCACGAAGCACAGACAGAACTGATTTAACCAAATCCATACATCTCCATTGGCAGTCCAAAACCACTGGCTTGGCTGGGCCTCATTTAGATACTTGGATCCTGACCTTCTGCTGTTGCCTGGTCCATGGATTAGCCGTGTCAAATGCATTGCATTGCATGCATTGCACAGTGCTTTTGGATTCTGGCCATAATAAAGACATAACATTTTTGCCCCCTCCCCAAAAGCTGCCTTCCTTTAATGTCGAAGTAATTCATTGCACCAGTGGTGCACTCTCAGGGTACACAATGAAGAATGGCTTTCTCTCCCTTTCAGATTTCAGAAATTTAAAACTGCCGTCAATGTGTTCTCCACGTTTATCTTATTTTTCATTAAGCTAAATATAGCCAGTGCTTCCATCGTTTTCTCATCCAGCTTGCCTTAAAAACTTCAGCATCCTTTCTCGAGAGGACCGAATCTGTTCGGTCCTCTCGAACAGTTCTCTCCATTTCAGTTTCTCTTCGTTTCTCATTTTTCCAATCTTACGTTTTGGTTCCCCAAATTTTGATTATGATTTAAAAAAAAAGAAAAAAAAGGGCTGCATGAAAAGTTGTATGCTTTTTGCTCACCTTCCTCTTTATGCTTGCAATCTTGTCTTGTCCAAGCAATTCCCCAAGTATAATGCATTTTTGAATGTCATTTCCTTCAATATACATTTTTTGTGTACACTTTCACTTCTATACCTTTTTGTAGACATTCTTTGATTGGAGAACTCCATTGCAAAATCCGGAGAAGTCCAGATTCCGAAATATAATTGAGCTTCGGTTTGCGTATTGCTTCGAAAGTGTGAAATTGAGTGAGTTCGCATTAAAATGAGAGGGCGGAACAAATTTCTCCCCGATTCCTAATATTTTCCATTGCCCACCATTTTCTTCAGCCTTGGCTCCCCAAAATGAAACCTGGCTTCCAAAGAGCGAGCAAAGGAAGTGAGATTATTTATTTCAGAAGCAATCCATTCTCCCTGGGCGAGTGACTGAGGGCCTGTTGGATGCAGCAGAAGTACCATCTGCCAGCAGAGAGAGTGCCCCATCAGTGGGATGACACATCCTCTGCCAGAGGTCCCCCAGTATGGCAGTGGAAAGCTTTGCGGGTCAAAATGTGGTGTTATGGGGCATGTCCGGGGAAGTTATATCCACAGATTCCTAAGCCCTCTCATCCCCCTAATATGCCCCCAAACATGTCCCCAAACCGCACCAGCCCTGGTGTAGTTATTTCCCTTCTTTATGAGATCTAAGATCTATGAGGAACTTGGCTAGTCTCTCAGTACTGAGTCACGGCAGTGCTTGGATCAGGTCGTAGTTAGACATCAGATTTGAAAGAATTTTTTTTAAAGGTTAAAGACTGGAGAACATTTGTCTACTCTGGGTCCGAGAAGTTGCTTTTGAGAAAGGAAGTTACACACTGATTGCCTAGCACAGCAGAGGCCGGAGATGGTAAAAGAGAGAGATCCTTGTAGAGTTTCTACTTAATGTGAAGGATGGGCTTCTATTTGCTAAAAGAAAAATGTTAAAATCCCTATTGGTGTAGTAGCTTTATCAGGGCTGACTCAAAGGTCTTAAAATACTCTGAAAGTCTTCAGTTTCACCAGAACTCTTCATCAGGCAAGATGGTAAACAAAAGGGGGAAAAAAGAAGACGAGGCGAAGCGGCTGCTATTCAAGCTGTGTGGAGTCTGCATCTGGTTACAGCGGCTGTCTGAGGATGATGGGAGCTGTAGTGCAGCACATTTAGAGAGCACCATGTTGGGGACGGCTCAAGGCTGAGTTACCATCTTAAGATGGAAATGGGGAGCGGGCTGCAGACATTCCAATGGGGCTCTGGGATGTTTTCAGCTTCTACCCAGGATCTTCCCAAGGGTTGGGAAGAAACAAACAATTGAACAATGGTAGATCCCCCAGTTTTGAAAATGTAAATTCTAGCTGTTCACTGAAACTTGTTGCATCCTTCAGCGAGCCGCACAGATTCCCCGGTAGGTAGAAATAGAAGTAGAACTGGTCTGAATGTGAAGATATGCACATTCTCCTACAAAGGTATTGGTTTTTGTTTTAAAGTTGTTTTTAGCGAAGCAGCCCAGGAGGCTGGTATTGAGAATGGTGTGTTTACAACCAAATGTTTACTGAGTTCCAAGGGCAAGCACAATAAAAAAACTTTTTAACCTAGCATGGAAGTGCAGACTGGGGAAGAGTTTGTTTCCATTAACATCTGAATGGTTCGAGGAATAACTCCTTTGGCAGAACCCGGCTGCAATCCTAAGGATGCTAGAGAGAGTCTAGACAGCCGTAGAAAACTCAGAGTCCCAGCTCCAGCCTTGGAAATGAGCTCCGTCCTCCCTCGCAGCCAGCATGGGAAAGAACTTGATTTTACTCTGAGATTTAAAATCAATAAGGTTTTGCAGTGTAGCATCCTTCCTAATACGAATGCTCCTGTAAAGGACTCTGGCCAGCCCTTCCCTCCAGGTGGGGCATCCCAATCCTCCTCCTGCTCTCATCTGTCACTCCGCATTCCATTCACAGAGTATTTATTTATTTATTTATTATATTTATGAATCGCCCATCTGGCCAGAAACCGGCCACTCTGAGCGATGTACAATCTAATAAAATACAAAAGGGGGGGACACACAGTATAAAACACATTAAAAACAGTACAAAACTTAAAAATCCTAACCCATCCCATATTCCCACCTGAAAAAAGCCACATTTTAATGCACGGCGGAAGCTAATCAAGAAAGGGGCATGGCGGAAGTCACTGGGAGAGAGTTCCATAAATTGGAGGCTGCCACAGAAAAGGCCTCCTCCTAGTCTGGTTTCTCTGGCTGATGGGACAGGGAGAAGGCCCTCCGTGGCAGATCTTGTTGAGCGGCGGCCTACATGATGCATAATCATGCACAGAGTATGCATAATCCCCATTGGGCTGGTTTTTGTTTGTTTGTTGTTTGTTTTGCACCCCTAGGCTTTAAATTTGCATGTGCGGGAGCACTTCTGAAAATGAAGTGTGCTGATTCCTCCTCGTGTTTCTCAGTACCCCCATTTTGGCTGCAATCCTGTCGACACTCACTAGGGGATGTGTGAGAATTCCATTCTGCTCACTTATGGGGGACCGAAATGAAAAGCCTTGCCTCGTCAATGTCCTGGGAAGTGTCTCCTGTCAAAGTGCAGGAAGCACCATCCAGGAACAATGAGAAAACAAGGCTACAAATACATTAAATTGTTGCTTTGCTTTCCCCTGACAGCTGTCAAAAGGCAAGCCGTCAAAGTGAAAGCAAAGCCGCGAATGGCTCTTGGCTCGTGAAAGGGGGTGGCCGGTAGATCACACCTTCACGTGTGAGACCCCCCCTAGTTTTTATATGTGGACCTGACAGTTCTCAGTGTCCTGCACCTTTCCCACCCCTTCCTGAAACTCTGAGTGCTTGGGAAAGTGGGCCAGTGTGTGAGCCATCCCATTTACGGGAGCTCTCAGTTTTGACAGGAGCCATCAAAACTCAGGCTCCTTTAAAATGGGTTTTTTTTTTTTTTTGACAGGGCTAAGAAGGGATTTTCCACTGGGACATATGCATATACATATGTATATGTGCCTGCGGAGGGGGAATGCAATTTGCGCATATACAATTTGCACATATTTCAAGACCAAATTAGAAAAAACAATAATCTGCAAATTGCTTGCGGACTCCGAAAACAAGCACAAACCCAGTGCAGTCCATCGCTGCTTGTCGGATCGGAAACGCTGCAGAATTCCATCGGGCCTAAACGAAATGGAATTCCCAGAGTCGCCCATCATAGTCACCATCTGAGTTCAGTATTAGAAGGGGGTGATGCTAAAAAATAGTCCTCTTAGTAGCCACCATGCTTGGAGGCATTCAAGGTGCAGCTGGACAGCCATCTGTCAGGGATGCTTTGACCTGGATTCCTGCACCGAGCAGGGGGTTGGACTCGATGGCCTTGTAGGCCCCCTCCAACTTACTTTTCTATGATTCTATGATTCTATGATCCCAGAAGCTGGTCTGTGCGATCTGCATTTGCCTGGGATCTCGTGTTTCCATTCCTTAGTGCTGTCACATTTGCCCGCCTTCCATTCCTCAGTTTTTCATCATCGGCCTTAATGGAGAAACCATTAACATTTATGAACTGGATGATGCTGAAGGGAACTGGATTTCCTTCTCACCTGGGCCTGCCGTGGACGGATGTTTCTCCGTGGCAAGCTGTTTGTGTAAATGGGTTCATTTGCCCGATAATGAGCTGGAAGTCCCACGTGACCCGCAACAGAACGGATCCGTGCAATGTACAACTTGCCCACCAAGATGAACAGAGCACCGCAGCAATATATTAATATATATTAATATATATATATATATAATAATTTACAAAGAAAGATTTCATAATATTTAGTAGGCGATCACTCGTGACCAGGTAAGATTGTCTTCCACAATAAAATTACAAAAAGAGAATTATAAAAAGAGGAAATTCTTTAAAAAATTGTATAGACTCTAGTGATGGGTCCGTAAGTGACTGTGGAGGCCAATTCTGATCCACACATAAATTTAAGGCAAGCTAATCTGTGTTAGATGATTTTGAGACTGGACTCTTGCTAAGAAGATAAGGATTAAGGTAGCCCGCGATCAGACCAAGGGTCCATCTAGTCCAGCATTCTGTACACACAGTGGCCAACGGTGCCCACGGGGAAAACCCCGGCAACTGGTGTCCATAGGCATACTGCCTATGTGGAGGTAGCATTAGCCAATCAGGATAGTAGCCATTGATAGCCTCTCTCCTCCATGAATTGTCATATTCCCTTTTAAGCCCTCCAGATAGACTGTGCTGTGCTGAATCAGGCCATGGTCCAGACTTGGCAGGAATCCTAGAAACCAGCAGAAGGCAGGCGATTCCTCAGAAATTCACAAATGCCCATCAGTGGACTGTGACCCGCCTTCACCTCACTCCTGCTGTAGTGACGAAGAGAGAGTGAGAACTGGGATGAAGGTCCGTGTTCAAATATTACCTCCGCCACAAGCTTAGCGGGTGACCTTTGTCAAGCCACTGTCCTCAGCCTCAGCCTCCTTCTGTCTGCAATATGGTAGCTATACCGGCCAACTTTGCAAGGTTGTGTGCTGATTAATGAGAAATGGGCTGTGAAATACTTTGCCATTTAAGAGCTGGATGGTGAGAAATTCACTACATTGTTGTTGTTTTGTTTTTGTGTTTTTTGTTTTTAAATTACAGATTTACCCATTTGCAGTTCCTAGAACCAACCGCATTTGTGGTCCGAAATCATACGATTCTGAGTTTGGCGATGTGTTCTGCAAAAAAAAGAAAAAAAAGAAAGAAAAGATCTAGAATCATAGAAAAGTAGAGTTGGAAGGGGCTACAAGGCCATGAGTCCAACCCCTGCTCAATGCAGGAATCTAGGTCAAAGCATCTCTGACAGATGTCTGTCCAGCTGCACCTTGAATGCCTCCAGTGGGAGAGCCCACGACCTCCCTAGGTAGTTGATTCCATGTCTTATTGCTCTGACAGTCAGGAAATTGATGTGTTTGAAAACATCTCCAGCAGGAGCGGACAGGGAGCTGAGGTCGAGTGAAAGGGTTTAGAGCAGGGCTCTTCAACCTTGGGTCCCCAGATGTTTCTGGCTTACAGCTCCCAGCATACCAGCCAGCATGGCTAATGACAAGGGATTCTGGGAGCTGTAGGCCAGCAACATTGGGGAACCAAGGTGGAGAGCCCTGGATAGAGGAAGGATGCCTTCCAGGAAGCCAGGGGTGGTCAACATGTGGCCTTCCAGATGTTGGACTGCAACTTGCATCGTTCCGCATCCTTGTCTGGCTAGTGGCTAGGACTCATGGAGTTCCAGTGTAACATCATCTGGAAGGCCTACCCACCCCTGTGGATAGCCTCCACCAGACTGGTCAGCGGCCATCACCAAA